>SSNR01000435.1:208463-263514 GCA_006937965.1 Callopanchax toddi | reverse complement strand
GGTTCCCCCCCCCCCCCCTCTCTCTCTGTGACATGCTAGGCCCTCCTTGGCAGAGAGTATCCTCCCTGGCTGCGCCTCGGCATTGGTGGTGCCTTTCTCCAGTGGCGTGCTGGGGTGTCTCGGGGTCTGGGTCTGGGTGCTGGGGGCGTCTGCCTGCTCTTCTTCCTGTGGCGGCCTGGTGGGATCTGGGCCCCCGGGGGTGGTTGGGCCTCTGCTGGGGCCGGTTCGCTCCTGGGTCTCGGGTCTCTGGTTCCGGCTAGATCTACCCTGGATGGCCGGCTGCAGGCGGTGCCTGTGAGCTCCTAGCCGCGACCCCCCAGGGGCTCTAGCGCGGCGACTGCTGGGGGGCCCACGTGGGGTGAGCCTCTGCGCCCTCTGGGGGAGAGTTTAGCGACTGCCCTGACGGCGATCTCCCTGGGGTGTCCGTGCCCTGGGTGACCTCTGGACGTCTGGGGCCTGGACCTCCTCCGCGTCCTCCGTGGGCCTTGGGGACGGGTCTGTGGCTCCTCGAACTTATTATTGAATGTTTCAATAGAGAAACCTTACATAAACAAGCGCGCATATATACACACAGGTGATCACAAGGTGCTCACATAAAGACGGACTCAGGTGTTTTCAGACACATTGACTGGGGCTGTGGTTGACACTGAACTCTCTTGAACTGGTGTATACGTATACATTTGAAGAATATCACAACTGTTGTGTATTCATATGCTGTTTGTTGCTGCTGTATCTTTTCTCCCTGTTTTGTTTGCTTGTTTGTTTGTGCTTTATTTACAGGTCTAGAAGTGGACTCTTCACGTCTCTTGTTCTCTTCTTTTTCTGTTTACTTTCTCCCCCATCCCTCTTTCTGTACCCTTCCCTTCACTTTCAGGCTCCGTGTCCAATCAACCATAAAAACATTCTAATAAAGATTTTGGGGGTTATATTTAAACAAAAATCAGGAGGAGTTTTATAGCAGTGGCTGTAACCTCTCACCTGAAACAGCAACACTGTTGGGCTTGTTTTTGGCACTCAGACATTATTCTGTTTGCTCCACAGCTGGACAGGACACGGGGTTAAAAAAAAAATAATAATAAATTATTTATTTATTAATAGAACCAGACTCTTTGGTGTTTTCGTCAAATCAAAGCTGGAATAAAGTAAAAAAAAAAACAAAGAGTAGCCGTTAAAAACCAGTGAGTGACTCTGACACCTGGAACTTCTGTGGAGATTGTATTATATTTCCAAAAATATATGTACAGTCTATTACAAAGATTACAAAGCAAAAAGGATCGTCTATGTAACAAGAAGTTGTCTAGTTAAATGACCTTACAGTTGGAGAAAATAGCTTTGACCAGTGAATACTGTCATCACAGAAAAATAAATAATGAATCAACACTTTGCTGTCACTGTACAACCGACTAAAACAAGGTTAAGACTGGAGATGGAATCCTAACGACTGTCTTTGGTCCTAAATGAAAAACTATGTACAACTGAAATCTTGCAGGTGACAATAATTCATCTGTGAGATACAAAAATATAGTGCATTTTCAACGTATTCAGAGCTCTCTATTGAGTAACAGGTGTAAAAAAAACAATATAAATAAACATGTACAAGTTTTACAATTAGAACATATACAAAGATCCCCTTAAGTCCAGCTCCTTCTGACTCAACTGACAGTGCTGCTGTCTTTGGAATAATCCATCTGCTCAACCACTCCATTTGAAAAATAACATCCTACTCTGCCGTTCCGAACCTCATCCATCACTTTATAACCTGCAGGTTTCTACTTCACGTTTGTACTTTTACACTTTTGAAATTTGTTGCGTCTCTGCTGAAACAAAGTCACAACAGAAGCTTTTAGATTCCAGAGCTGAGCGACCTGAAGTAGAGGATGCCGGTGAAGCTAACTGAAAGCGACAGCCGCGCGGCTTCGTGAGAGTTGCAGGTTGTTTGGACGCTGAATCGATTGTACCCTGGCGTTAATCTCAATTTGGCTTGAACTACTGCCTCCCCAGCACAGATAGCAATAAGAACGAAAGTAAAGGGAGCAGAGGGATCCGGAGTGAGGGTCTCATCTGAGGCCCAGTGGTGGGGGTGGGCTGTGGGTGAGAGAAGGGAGGCGGGGCTGTGGGTGGGAGTGGGGGGTGCTGCCTGTGAACTGTGGAGTTTTGTGCTGACTGAATGACTTTATGCCTGTATTCAATTCAAAGCTTTGGCCTGGACCCAACTGCTGAGCTCTGCTGTATGGATGAAAGGGGGAGTGTGTGACAAAGAGCGCCGGTCAGGGCTAATTCCTGGTGTCTCTCTGTAAAGGTGAGCACCAGAGAAAATGGATCTACGGTAAATGGATCCAGCTGCTGTTTTCTCTGTGTATGTCTGGAGGTGAGGGGCGTGTCCGCCTCCGTTCAGGAACCAAACATTATAAATCCAACGGGTTTCAGTCAGTGACCTGATGCAGTTTGTAACTGAAGGTGAAAAACGGTCACTGCTTAACGATTTTGACTCCAGATCCTGTCCACTCCAGACTAATTCATCACTATATATATATTTCACCAGAATCACGTTTCTGACCTCATGTGATTTTTAAGGAGACAAAATAAACACCAAACGGGGTTTTCTACCCAAAAAAGTTCCAGAGCCAGAGCAGCCGTTAGACCCTCCCCCTGATGAGGTAGAGGATGTCAGAGCTTTATCTACTCACATCACTGGCTTTGTCTCCTTATTCCTGCAAACACACATCATAAAATATCACCATTGTCAGTGTTTAGGATCTAAACCTATAAACAGTGGGGCACATCAGATTTTCATTGAGGGAGTATCTGGGCTGATGTTTGGTTCTTTGCCGTCCTCAGGAGCTCGTCTTGAGGAGGGGGTGGGGGTGGCTGTATGAGCAGGAAATGAAGCTAACAACGAGCTGCTCAGCTCACGCTGCAGCTTGTCAGTGTCAACTGGTACACATGCATGATATCTAGTGCACATGAATACCTGCAGCCCCCTGCTTATAAACTGCACTGCTGAAGGTAAATCCACTCATGGAAGCAGGATGTATAAACACATATGAAACAACCCGGCATGTTTAGAAATGGTGTGAGTTTAAACATTCTGTGCAGCGCGCTGATCTGCTTTCACCAGATGAACGATGTTAGAAAGGAACGCAGCCACTAAACGGTAGGAAGACCAGGAACGATGAACTCAGCTTTCAGTAATCCAGACTATTTCTGCTCTGGATTGAATTAAACAGACGAAATCAGCTCAAAGTTTTCTTCATTGGCTGCTGGTCTCTCTGAGCCTGATGAACCAGCACTCTGCAGGCTGAGGGACAGGGCTGGAGTTGGTGCTTCAGGCAGTTGGAACAGAAAGAGCTGATGTTGATCCAGCCTGGCTCTGGTCTAGCACTGGAACCAGATTGGTGGAAACCCCCCTAAAGGAAGCGCCAGTGGTCCCACTGCCTGTGCGTGAGCTGAGGGTTGACTCCTGCACTGAAGGTGAAACGAAGCCCTGGCAGAAGGTGACCACAGCCTTAAACACGTTGACTTGTCTCTATGGTTACAGCAGCAGTGAAGAAATGACAGTTTTCTTCTGAGAGCACCACTCCTCTTTACATGACGGCTTGAATAAATTAATTTTCTTATCAAAGAAAACGCCACTAAACCATATTCAGTAAACATGGGAACTTTTCTTCTTGAAGTGGAGACAGATGGCACCAAAGAAGTCGACCGGCTTTAAGCACATCGTCTGCAAGGTCCCCCCCCCCCCTCTCATCTCTGTTCTCTGCACAAAGTCACACTGCAGAAAAGACGAGCACATTTTAATGCATGTTCCATCACATCTACGCCTGTGAGGGATGAGCAGTGGAGACGCATGAATAAACAAGAGGAGCCGCGTGGCCGCCTGCAGAGCCAGAGCGGAGGAATTTACCAGCACGGTCTGCGCCTGATGCAGACTCCGTCCTTTGGTCCTGCGTTTTTCATGCCCGAACCCTGAAGGGGCTCTTTGATTTCTGGGTGGCGCAATGTGTCGTAAGATGATGTGAGCACGGCTAATTGGCACCTTTCTAGAGTTTCAAATGGCGCTTTCATCCGCACAGCCACCCAATTCAACATTTCCACGCCGTGTTAGATTTTCATCAAATATTTAGCATATCATAGAGGGAAAATACAACATGGTTATTTCATTTGATGACTTGACAAGGCAGTTTTCTGAGCGCTCTCTAAACTGTTTCAGGTCACAGAGGTACATTCCTCCCTGTCTCACAGCACACACATGCACCTAGCACCGTTAAGAAACTCAGGTGAGGACCAATTCTCCCTGGGTATTATTGCTCTTTTAAGTCAATCTCTTGCTCGGTTTGTGTTAAACTGAGTCTGTGCATTCCAGATCAAGTTTCAGATAAGAAGACATCACGCTACAAGGACGAGGAAAAACAAAACAAAAAGTAACAAAAAGCCTTGAAAGGAGCCACAGGAAGCATTGCCATAAAATCACCTAAAAAAGGCGGCAATACTTAATCTAGACATTTTAAGGCAGTATTATATCTACTCTATCCACTCAAACAGAACCTGCAGCTGAACTAAACAAACTGTGTGCAACATTTTAGGCAAGAAACGATGGCGAAACAAAACGCAGTGGCTGCAATTTCAATACAATCTTTGAACTGTGCTGACACATTCTAATCAATAACTAGGTTCTGAAGCTCCGTGTGCCGTAGTGAATACTAACACAAAGGATATTGCTACTTCAATATAAAAGTCTGGTGATCAGAAGAACAACTCGCCCCCTGCATCTCCTCGGTGCTGCATTCGCGTGCAAATTCCTTGCTAAAACGTCTGAGCTCCACTGTGATGCACCGAAAACAAGAGGGTGACGCATGGAGAGAGAGAGAAAAAAAATCAAATCACTGCAAACGGTTCACACAGTCCAGCACAACTCAGCACAAACAGTACGGTGAAATCTACACCTCGAGTCCATCCGCATCAGTCGATGAGTTACCCTGTAGTCACGTCCACCGCCACAGCGTTTCCCTGTGGCTAGCATGAAGAAATTACAAAATCTGTCAAATCAAAGCAAGTAAACAAGTTTATTCTTCTTTGTAAAGAAAATCCACAGCCAGCGTGTGGAGAAATCATTCATTAAGGTAAAGAAACTCCTCCCAGCTCGCCCTTTGATATGTGGAGTTCTTAAGAGCTTCTACAAATAAAAAAGACGTCATCTTGTCCAGGTAGTTGCTTTTGTGTTGCAGTTTCTTGCCCGTTTCCCTCTCCTTAGTGCTTTTGAAGAGACGGACCTAAATCCCACTGAGGAACAGAGGAATGATTCCCTCCAGACGCAGCAGGAGGAGTCAGACGCAGCAGATGTCCGTTTACGTGGACCAGAGCGCCGGGCGCACCCCCAGGCGCCGCTCCGGCTGAGTTCTGCTCCTGTGTTTCTGCCCTGACCGAGGCGGCCCAATCGCAGACCATCACACCTGGACTCCCGTACCGTGAAGATGCAGCATCTGGGCTCTCATAGTCTGTATGCTGCTCATGATCTTTTTCTGGTGACCGACTAGCGTGATTCCCAAGCTCATCACATCCCTGAAAACAGAAGCAAACATCAGTCAGGGGCCGTGTGTGGACTCATGGGTTTTATATCAGTATGATGATGCCTCTGGCTCAGTTACAATCTACAGGTTCTGTTTTCGTCTGTCGTGAAACCGCCAGTTTATGTTTTAGAAGCAGAGTCTGTGGATGAGAGGGTAGTAAAGAGAATCCACACCAGAGAGCTTCATACAGATACTGTAAGAAGACAGAGGAGGTATGTGGATGTAGAGGCCCTCCATCAGCTCATCCAGTCCAGCTAAAGGATCTGGATCAAGCTGCAGCGCTCTGCTGAGCCAAGAGGAAAAAACACTTTCATGATAAAATACTGAAGGCGGTGTCAGAGGAATAGTGAAACATGCATAACCTTTGTTGAACTAATAGAATTGATCCTCTGAAAGTTTTATCAGGGAAATAAAGCAGAGCAGAAATAAAGAGCTGCTTCATAATCAGAGAGCATCGTGGGTAAATAAAGGCGGAATCAGGAAGTTACTGTGGTTGGTTTTAATTCCGTACCACTAAGGAGTTTCATGTCCACTTACTCTATTGACATCCTGGCCACAGACTCTAAGGAACTATAGCCAGCTGCTGTGAAGTTGTCTCTGTATCGCTCCATCTTGATGGCTTCCAGCCACTCTCCCACCGAGCGGAAAGCAGCGAAGTCTGGTGTGCTCTGATCTAACAGCGGGCTAATTGGTCTGCAGGATGAGCACAGAGAGACATTTATGTCTTATGTGAAGAGGAAACGTTCCGCTGAAATTACAATCAAGCAAGAGGCGAGACAAAGCAACGACCAGAGGCTTCCAGCAGGGCGGTAAATTGAGAAAAGGAGGTGCTGTTCAGAGGCTTCGATCCAACAGAAAAGTCATAAACAGATGCAGAATATCTTCTGAATAATACTTTTGTCAATCTGAGTACATTCCTGAACACATGCCCTGCTGTCTCCATCCTATAAAAGGCTTTTGAACCAGTTGTAACCTCTGAGTTTCAGCCCACCTCAGGAAAGTCTGTTCTGACTGCAAATAGAATTCATCTGACAAATGTCAGAGTGAGGCCCGGCGCTCCCTCCGCTCTCCACAGTACGAGGAACTCATTACAGAGATTGATTTAAAAGCCCTGTTATTGACCATAAAGCTGTATAGAGGCTGCTGTGGGGAATCGATTCCCCAGGAATTATCTTTCATCTTTGAACTAGAGAGGCTGAATCATCCACTGAACACTTTAGATAATCTATTAATGCACTATAATAAAAGTAGAAATTCTTCATTGTGTAAGTCCACATTTGAAAATGATCCATTTGAGGTTTGATTTCCGTACCTTGTACACGTTCCCACCGGGGTTTTCAGGGTGTTAGGGTTACGGATCATTTTATCAAGGATGCCGACTATCTGATCAAACTTGGGGCGCTCGGCTCGGTCTTTCTGCCAGCAGTCCAGCATTAGTTGATGCAGCCCTGGAGGACAGTCCATGGGGGCTGGAAGACGGTAGCCTTCTTCTATCGCCTTTATGACCTGAGGAACAGATAAGGACAGGACTTATGAGTCTGTACCGCCTGTAGTATTAATCCTAATGATCACCTTCACCCTCAGAACACAGCCTTCACAAACATCAACGCTCTGAATCGAAGATTTGACCCTGAACTTCACAACCTGCAGCTTTTCTGACAAATTATTTTCTCTTCCTGCAAACTTTGGTTCCTCAGTAATCATCTGTTAAAAAGTTTAATTATTCAGAGGCACCTACAGGTAGTTTAGACATCGATTTAAAAAACACCATTTACAGTCGTATTTTCATTTTCATTTCTAGTTGTTAGGAAACATCAAGGGCCGATCTGACATGGTCCCGGAGCTTCTTCTGGTCCTCAGGCCAAAGTGTCAATTAATTATTTATGATGACAAAAAAACCATCAAAGTGTAAAAAATATTCATCATCTTGTTCGTTAAATAAATGACTGGTTGTGAGTGCTGGGAGCAGCAGGGAGCGGTGGACCAGACTCTGGTGGAAACATCACCTGACTGCAGGTAAAGACAGCATCAGGCATCAGGTACGGACTCAGGGTTCATCCTGTCCTCTGACCTTGTGGAGGGCCGTGTGCTAATTTGTCTTAGTTTTATTTAATCATCTAGTTCTGACTCCAGCGTCTCGTTAGAATTCAGGGAAGGAAACGAGCATCAGCAAATAATCTATAAACAAACTTTCATTTCATGGCCACAGTAGTTGGTTTGATGTATTCCGCTCAGGCGTACTTCCAAGATCAGAACTCTATTTTTTCCGTCTCCTGACCCTGAGAACATATCGTACACGCTTTCTTTCCTGTGTCGGTCTCTTCTAACGCAGCTCAGTCAGAAACCCTGCAGCCGGGCTTTAAAGCATCCCTCAGAGAGGAGGATGCTCTTATAGAAAACATCATGCTCTTTTCTGGCTCGCTGTGCTTCTGACAGGGATTTGAAAGTAAACCTTTACAGTCAGACATGATTGTTTCCTATTTTTCTATCTATATTGTATTTATACAGCCTTGTTTAGCCTTTAGAGCTGAGCTTTGCCCCTTTAGCATGCGGTTTAGCATACAGGTTATTAAAAGTCAATGCTGTGAGAACAGGAGGTGCAGCAGGCTGTCCTTTTGCTATTGTGTGGGGAAGAAGCTGTGCACATTTCTGCATATTTTCATCAGATATTCCCGTCAGGACCGCTCAGAGAAAGAATGGAGGGAAAAGGTGTCAGTGCACTGAAAACGTTGGGAAAAATGCAAACAATGTTCTTCCTGAATCCCCGCAGGATGTTTGCTGACATCTTGACAAAGCACAAAAAAAATTCTTGACATTGATGTCTGTCAAATAGCAGAGCTATCTTGTTTAGCATTTCTAACAAGCAATTGTTCAATCAGCAGACTTCTGCTGGGGAATCTTAATCACGCTGAGCCGTGGCGCTGTGGGTGCTAAACACTGGAAGCCGTACAGGAGTCAGACTGCCTCCGCCATCAATCAAAATGTGTCAAGTGTCCGAGAGTGAGGAACAGCTTCAAGTGGTCTGGCACAGTTGGACTCTGTCTGCAGAAGCTGGCACGAAAGCAGGAAGCAGCACTTAGAGAGCCACGGGTGACTTCATCATTACTGCAATTTGTAACTTTTATAAAAATACTGAATATATGCAGAGAGTTGCAGTCTAAGTATTCACCTGTGATTCTCTCTGTGATCTTCTCAGAAATCATGATTAGTAACCGACTCACTCTGAAATCCACCTGTGAGGTTTTCTAACGTCAGCAGAAAGACGCTTTACCATCTCTCCTGCGCCGACATCCTTCAGGTCTTTATGAGTGTGAAGATCTTAAAGTCGCGGGAGCAAGAGAAGCTTTTTGAACTGAATTGTGGTCGAGGTTTCCCTGTACTTCTCTTAAAAGTGACGGCAATATTTCCAGCGTTATTACTTCTGGGATGCAGCTGCAAACGGATGCTGAGGACACAAGTTTACAGTTTGTAGATCAAAACATTCTTGCTGAGCTCTTTAGATTTGAAGATGTAAAGAAAGTGATGAAAGTGACCCGATGAGATCATCGGTGACAGCGTCATAAAGCTGAGTACGAGTGATGTAGTGACGAGTTGATGCAGCTCTACCTGTCTCAGTAGCAGGGTCAGGTCCACCTGCTTTAATGATCAGAATTACCAGTGAGTTTCTTTTTACTGTGACTGTAGTACCATGAGAGTAAATCCTGCTGTTTAGCTTTTGTAAAAGTTGTCCTCAGATAAAGCAGCAGTAATGGTTTCAGGGTTAGACGCTCTACAAACAGAGATTCTGATTTGACTCCTTGATGTACAGGTTGCTGCAGGAACCCACTGAAACCAGACCTTGTTTGTCGACAGCAGAGCAAAACACAGGAGCTGCTTCCCATTCCTGTAAGTCATTAAACTTTAAAAGACTTAAATCAAGTAGACTCTTTATGACAAGTGTTTTCCTGCTTCTGTTCTTTACTTTAATAACCCACCAAACCAATGTTTGCCTTTTTATGGACGCCCCACTTCTGGTTTGTTTCTCCTTCAAATGGATTCAAACTGCGTGATTCCAGGCAGACTTCTTGAACTAATTAGGTCCGAGGTTATCATCCCCGCCGAGGCTCTCGTTAGGCTGCTTAAAGTGCACCGCAAATTGGTGTTTTTGTTGTGATCCTCTACGTTTTAGTGTGAGGTCTTTATTAGACTTAATGAACGATGAATCAGGAGCTCCTATTCTTTAATTCATGCCTTACTTCAGATGATACAGCTCCTAGATAAATGCTCCTCTCAGCTCCTACAGTCTAACCAGGAGGTTGTTTATTAGCTGCTGGTGTTTCTCTGTTCTGTTCTCTAACAAACCCACTGTCTGAGCTCCTCGTACTGGAGCGGGACTGAATTATGTCCTAATGAAGTGAATCCTATCATAATGAATGGGACTGGTTCTCTGTAAAGCACCCTGAGATGAGTTTGTTGTCGACTTGATCGTATTAAAACACAATTTACTACATGTTTCTGGTATTATTCTACAAAGACACTCATGTACATTTATTATTAAATTTGTTGAATCTATTCTAAAAACTGCTGGTCAAAGTTCTCAGTAATCAAGTTCAATCCAGTGGTGTCAAACCAGGGAACTGGACTTCTGTATGCATCAAATAATAACTAAAGAAGTTCAATTTCTGTTCTTGAATCTACTAGGATTTATTAAAAACCTACTATGATATACTAAATACCTTCTAGGATATACTAAATACCTACTAGGATATACGATATACCTACTAGGATATACGATATACCTACTAGGATATACGATATACCTACTAGGGTATACTAAATACCTTCTAGGATATACGATATACCTACTAGGATATACGATATACCTACTAGGGTATACAAAATACCTTCTAGGATATACTAAAACCTACTAGGATATACTAAATACCTACTAGGATATACAATATACCTACTAGGATATACGATATACCTATAAGGGTATACTAAATACCTACAAGGATATACAATATACCTACTAGGATATACTAAAAACCTACTAGGATATACTAAATACCTACGAGGATATACGATATACCTACTAGGATATACGATATACCTACTAGGGTATACTAAATACCTACTAGGATATACGATATACCTATTAGGATATACTAAATACCTACTAGGATATACTAAAACCTACTAGGATATACTACATACCTACTAGGATATACTTAATACCTACGAGGATATACTAAAACCTACTAGGATTTACTAAAACCTACTAGGATATACTAAATACCTACTAGGATATACTAAACACCTACTAGGATATACGATATACCTACTAGGATATACTAAATACTTACTAGGATATAATAAATACCTACTAGAATATACGATATACCTACTAGGATATACTAAATACCTTCTAGGATATACTAAAACCTACTAGGATATAATAAATACCTACTAGTATATACGATATACCTACTAGGATATACGATAAACCTACAAGGGTATACTAAATACCTACTAGGATATACGATGTACCTACTAGGATATACTAAATACTTACTAGGATATACTAAATACCTACTAGGATATACGATATACATACTAGGATATACGATATACCTACTAGGATATACTAAATACCTACTAGGATATACGATATACCTACTAGGATGTACTAAATACCTACTAGGATATACTAAATACCTACTAGGATATACGATATACCTACTAGGATATAATAAATACCTACTAGGATATAAGATATACCTACTAGGATATACGATTTACCTACTAGGATATACTAAATACCTACTAGGATATATGATATACCTACTAGGATATACGATATACCTACTAGGATATACTAAATACCTACTAGGATATACTAAATACCTACTAGGATATACGATATACCTATTAGGATATACGATATACCTACAAGGATATACTAAATACCTACTAGGATATACGATATACCTACTAGGATATAGTAAATACCTACTAGGATATACGATATACCTACTAGGATATACTAAATACCAACTAGGATATATAATATACCTACTAGGATATACTAAATACCTACTAGGATATACGATATACCTACTAGGATATACTAAATACCTACTAGGATATACTAAATACCTACTAGGATATACGATACACCTACTAGGATACACTAAATACCTACTAGGATATACTAAATACCTACTAGGATATACGATATACCTACTAGGATATACTAAATACCTACTAGGATATACTAAATACCTACTAGGATATACTAAATACCTACTAGGATAAGCTAAATACCTACTAGGATATACGATATACCTACTAGGATATAATAAATACCTACTAGGATATACGATATACCTACTAGGATATACGATATACCTACTAGGATATAGTAAATACCTACTAGGATATACGATATACCTACTAGGATATACGATATACCTACTAGGATATACTAAATACCTACTTGGATATAAGATATACCTACTAGGATATACAATATACCTACTAGGATATACTAAATACCTACTAGGATATACGATATACTTACTAGGATATCCGATATACCTACTAGGAAATACGATATACCTACTAGGATATACGATATACCTACTAGGATATACTAAATATCTACTAGTTTATACGATATACCTACTAGGATATACGATATACCTACAAGGATATACAAAATACCTACTAGGATATACGATATACCTACTAGGATATAGTAAATACCTTCTAGGATATACGATATACCTACTAGGATATACGATATACCTACTAGGGTATACTAAATACCTACTAGGATATATGATATACCTACTAGGATATAGAATATACCTACTAGGATAAACTAAATACCTACTAGGATATACGATATACCTACTAGGATATACTATACCTACTAGGATATACGATATACCTACTAGGATATACTAAATACCTACTAGGATATACGATACACCTACTAGGATATACGATATACCTACTAGGATATACTAAATACCTACTAGGATATACAAAATACCTACTAGGATATACTAAAACCTACTACGATATACTAAATACCTACTAGGATATACTAAATACCTACTAGGATAAACTAAAACCTACTAGGATATACTAAATACCTACTAGGATATACTAAATACCTACTAGGATATACTAAATACCTACTAGGATATACTAAAAACCAACTAGGATATACTAAATACCTACTAGGATATACTAAAAACTAACTAGGATATACTAAATACCTACTAGGATATACTAAATCCCTACTAGGATATACTAAATACCTACTAGGATATACAATATACCTACTAGGATATACTAAATACCTACTAGGATATACTAAAAACCTACTAGGATATACTAAATACCTACTAGGATATACTAAATCCCTACTAGGATATACTAAATACCTACTAGGATATACTAAAACCTACTAGGATATACTAAAGCCTACTAGGATATACTAAATACCTACTAGGATATAAGATATACCTACTAGAGTATACTAAATACCTATTAGGATATACAATATACCTAGTTAGGATATACTAAATACCTACTAGGATATACGATATACCTACTAGGATATACGATATACCTACTAGGATATACTAAATACCTACTAGGATATACTAAAACCTACTAGGATATACTAAATACCTACTAGGATATACTAAAACCTACTAGGATATACTAAAACCTACTAGGATATACTAAATACCTACTAGGATATACAATATACCTACTAGGATAAACTAAATACCTACTAGGATATACGATATACCTACTAGGATATACTAAATACCTACTAGGATATACGATACACCTACTAGGATATACGATATACCTACTAGGATATACTAAATACCTACTAGGATATACGATACACCTACTAGGATATACGATATACCTACTAGGATATACTAAATACCTACTAGGATATACGATATACCTACTAGGATATACTAAATACCTACTAGGATATACAAAATACCTACTAGGATATACTAAAAACCAACTAGGATATACTAAATACCTACTAGGATATACTAAAAACCAACTAGGATATACTAAATACCTACTAGGATATACTAAATCCCTACTAGGATATACTAAATACCTACTAGGATATACAATATACCTACTAGGATATACTAAATACCTACTAGGATATACTAAAAACCTACTAGGATATACTAAATACCTACTAGGATATACTAAATCCCTACTAGGATATACTAAATACCTACTAGGATATACTAAAACCTACTAGGATATACTAAAGCCTACTAGGATATACTAAATACCTACTAGGATATAAGATATACCTACTAGAGTATACTAAATACCTATTAGGATATACAATATACCTATTTAGGATATACTAAATACCTACTAGGATATACGATATACCTACTAGGATATACGATATACCTACTAGGATATACTAAATACCTACTAGGATATACGATATACCTACTAGGATATACTAAATACCTACTAGGATATACAATATACCTACTAGGATATACTAAATACCTACTAGGATATACTAAATACCTACTAGGATATACTAAATACCTACTAGGATATACTAAATACCCACTAGGATATACTATATACCTACTAGGATATACTAAAACCTACTAGGATATACTAAAACCTACTAGGATATACTAAATACCTACTATGATATATTAAAACCTACTAGGAAATATAAAATACCTACTAGGATATACTAAAACCTACTAGGATATACTAAATACCTACTAGGATATACCAAATACCTACTAGGATATACTAAAAACCAACTAGGATATACTAAATACCTACTAGGATATACTAAATACCTACTAGGATATACTACAAACCAACTAGGATATACTAAATACCTACTAGGATATACTAAATACCTACTAGGATATACTAAATACCTACTAGGATATACAATATACCTACTAGGATATACTAAATACCTACTAGGATATACTAAAAACCTACTAGGATATACTAAATACCTACTAGGATATACTAAAACCCTACTAGGATATACTAAATACCTACTAGGATATACTAAAACCTACTAGGATATACTAAAAACCTACTAGGATATACTAAATACCTACTAGGATATACTAAATCCCTACTAGGATATACTAAATACCTACTAGGATATACTAAAACCTACTAGGATATACTAAAGCCTACTAGGATATACTAAATACCTACTAGGATATAAGATATACCTACTAGGATATACGATATACCTACTAGGATATACTAAATACCTACTAGGATATACTAAATACCTACTAGGATATACTTAAACCTACTAGGATATACTAAATACCTACTAGGATATACTAAATACCTACTAGGATATACTAAAACCTACTAGGATATACTAAATACCAACTAGGATATACTTAATACCTACTAGGATATACTAAAACCTACTAGGATTTACTAAAACCTACTAGGATATACTAAATACCTACTAGGATATACTAAAACCTACTAGGATATACTAAATACCTACTAGGATATACAATATACCTACTAGGATATACTAAATACCTACTAGGATATACTAAATACCTACTAGGATATACTATACCTACTAGGATATACGATATACCTACTAGGATATACTAAATACCTACTAGGATATACGATACACCTACTAGGATATACGATATACCTACCAGGATATACTAAATACCTACTAGGATATACTAAATACCTACTAGGATATACTTAAACCTACTAGGATATACTAAATACCTACTAGGATATACTAAATACCTACTAGGATATACTAAAACCTACTAGGATATACTAAAACCTACTAGGATATACGATATACCTACTAGGATATACGATATACCTACTAGGATATACTAAAACCTACTAGGATATACTAAATACCTACTAGGATACACTAAAACCTACTAGGATATACTAAAACCTACTAGGATATACTAAATACCTACTAGGATACACTAAAACCTACTAGGATATGCTAAATATAGTATACTCAATACTTTTGGACCTTTCTCTTTAAGCCTTTTTGCTTTTGTTCAATCAGAAAGTCCCACTCTGGGATTGAACCAGCAACCCTCCAGTTTGGCAGTCAGTCAGTTTAGCCAGAGCTGCTATGAATGTGACAGCGTGTGAAGGTTTATAAAATGATGCTGATTGAACCACTATTACTACTACTACGATATCTGGCTCCTGGTTTCAGATGGCAGAAACACACTTCAGCTGCACTCAGCTAACTGTTAGCTCATCAGGTCTGTCAGATTTAAAAGCTATTTCTCTGAACAGAGGCTGTTCAGAAAGCTGTCTAGATAGAACAAGATAAAAATTATTTATAACTTTCACATGGAGACACAATTCAAAATGACTGAACTTTTCCTTTAAAACCCATTATTACTACATGTAAAATAAACCCCTGACTAATTTAAAAATTTATTAAACTATTCTTGTTTTTCTACTCACATCCTGATTGGACATGTCCCAGTACGGCCGCTCCCCATAGGACATGACCTCCCACATGACAATGCCATAACTCCACACGTCACTTGCAGAGGTGAATTTACGATACTGGATGGCTTCTGGGGCGGTCCATCGGACGGGGATCTTACCACCCTGGTGAGGAAAATGCAAGTCATTAAATCCTTCAGCTCCCCTTAAAAGAGTCAGTTATAGAGTTTCAAATTAAGCATGATGAAAAAACACACAAAACAACAATTTATCAGCACTAAGATGAGAGCAAATATTGATCCTTTTTTCAAACAGGCTTTATGAGCTGGAACATCTTTGATAAATCAGGTTTCTGAAAACCTCCATTAACAGTTTCTCACCATTTATGACTCCAGACAGTTTAAGTAAATGACTTACTGGAGATTTTAACTAGGGTTTTATAAAGTAGAGACATAAAAGGAGCTATTAATTCAGAATTAATGTCAGGATTTAACTGCTTTAAACCTAAAAACAACCAGCCCAGCCTTCCCTCACGTCTCTGAGTTATTATTCAGCATATTGTTGGTCTAAAATCAGCACTAAATACTGAGCATCCTCATGGATTCTACTGGTGCTGGGACCATTAACAGGCTGCTGGTTTTCTCCTTCAATAAAATCTAAGATTTAGTTTAAAACTAGAGAAAAAAGCTTAAAAACAGCTGCACAGAAGAGAAGTTTAGAAAAAACTGGAATGAAATAAATGATGCTGATTGTAGCTTTAACCTATCAATTATTATCAATAGTGGTAGTGTGCTGGCAGGTGACAAAATAAAAGGCAGAAGAGCTTTGAGACAATTAAAGGGTTTCTAATGAAGCAGGAAGTGACCTGGTAACAAACCAGAGATTTAAAGATGACTTCCTGTTGAAACACACACACACACACACACACACACACACATGCGTGGAAACATGCTGTTTCTGTGCACTGTCTGACATCTTCTTTAACGCATCTAGAAAATTAAACAAATTGTTCTAATGATAAGAAAAAATGCCCGCCTGTAATAAAAGCTCTGATATCTAAAAGATTAAATCAGCTTTTATTTGAGGAATAAAAGCTGAGATTCTGATGAATCAGCAACATGTTTTCAGTCTGCTGAAGGTCAAAGCTGCTCATTTCCAACCACTGAGATCCTGTAACAATCAGATGAGTTACTATTAGTTTTTATTGCTCTGTTGTTAATAAACCACCAGCTTCGTTTCCTGTGGATCTATCAAAGTGTTTTTTAATTTAAGGTGAGATTTTACCTCTGAGACCATGAAGATGTTTCTACTTTTCTGTCAGATCAGGTTTCAACTGGTTCATCGTTGTTGATCCTTTTCAACCTGCTTTATTTTTTTCTTCATTTTAAAACGATCTGATGTTTGATTTCTCTCCATTTGGAACAAATGTTTAAGTTTATAACTAAAACTCTGAATTTGTAGCAGGAAATAAAACTTTCACTATCCATCAGTGAAGCTGAATATAAAGAACCCTCCTTCCTTCGTGTTTAATGAGGAGTTCAGCGTGAGAACCTGGTTTGACTCCAGAGACATGCTGGAGTCCACCTTAGCGTGCACCTTTTGTTCTGCTCCATTTTCATGCACCAGCAGCGACTTGATTAGAGAATTCAGAAAGGCTGTCGGTACAGAGCGAGCGCTTTAATTGACTCACAGTTGTTGTGTAGACCGCCTCTGGATCGTCCTCTATCACCCTCGACAGGCCGAAGTCAGAGACTTTACATACGAGATTGCTGTTGACAAGGATGTTCCGCGCGGCCAGGTCTCGGTGGACGTAGCCCATATCAGCCAGGTATCTCATTCCCGCCGCTATGCCCCGCAGCATTCCCACCAACTGGATGACTGTGAACTGACCATCGTGTTTCTGTGCAGCAAGAGAAACACAGGCGGGTCAGCCATCTTTGCTGACCACAGGGGGGAATGTAGGTCACGGCACTGCAGCAGCTCCAGAGGAAGATTTATGATATTTATGGTCTCAACAGAAGCCGCTGCAGACTTTCTGCTCTCTGAGACGCTCCGGCAAGGTGCCGGAAAACTTCTACAAAATGTTTGGAGGTGATTCTCACCCTGAGGAAAGCGTCTAATGAGCCGTTCTCCATGTACTCGATGACAATCATCACCGGCTTCCCTGAAGGAAAGGAGAACAAAAACAGGAGTTGATTAATTAATAGCTAAATTTTATTTGCTTTCATAACGCTTCACAATACAACGGCTGAGCCAGGAACCATTCCAAGTTATTTTTAGCTGCATGTTTCATTTGCTTTTAATTAAAAGTCACCATCTGGTCCTCCTATTAAAACGTCTAAATAGGAAACAAGTGCAGCTAATTTCATCAAATATATAGTTCTACCTCCCAAAGCTAAACATTGCTGCATCGCAGGAAGAGGAGCGTTACCTCTCGTCACGACTCCCTCCAGATGGACAACGTTGGGGTGGTCAAACTGTCCCATGATGCTCGCCTCGCACAGGAAGTCCCGCCTCTGCTTCTCCGTGTAGCCCACTTTCAGCGTCTTGATGGCGACCGACGTGTCCCGCTTTCCAGGGAGCTTCAGCCGACCGCTGCACACCTCTCCAAACTCTCCTGTGAGCGTTGAAAGCATTCATGAGTGAAGGGGCCAGCAGATAAAAACTCACACGCCTCACAATGACAAATTTATTAGTGTATTTTGAGACAAAGCACCTGTGCAGCGCTGGAATACAAATTGGAGTACGACACCTTGTTATACCCAGGGGAGTGTAACCAGAGCCTATAATAAGACGTGCTAGAGATGCATAGATACTGTCATTGACCGCCTCTGTAAACCCATGTGGCAGCAATTTTCAGCTGTGGGTTTTCTGGCGACTGCCTCTGCTGAACGCAGACCACACATTAATTGCAATGAACTTTATCCCCTCTTCGCGATTGCTCCATCAATATAAGAAGCATGAAGCTGTGTCCCCATTCAAGGTGTAAATATTTGGCTGTCAGCATGATATATGAGCGCTCACAGCCACTAAACGGGAAGCGCTGACGATGGGCTCACCTGCTCCAATAACTCTTTCGATTTTTATGCAGGAGGCATCCAGCTCCTTGGCAAACTGATGGACAGCCCTGTTCGGGTCCTCGTAGGTTTCCGGGTCAATGTAGGTTTTGGTGCCTGGAAATTTAACTGTAGAAAGGTAAGAGGATTACTGTTATGATTAGGTATGCACGCCGCGTACCGGCAGGCACCTGACAGGCAAGCGATTACCGAGGCCAGAGATTCAGAGGGAGCAGTCGGCTGCCGGTGTCACAAACCTGTTCGCTACACAGCGCTCTACAAAGCAGGAAGCTAAGATTTGAGTAACCTGCGCTTGGTGGGTTTTATGAGCCTGTCGGTTCCTGTTCACCTCCCTACAGCGGCGTCTGCCTCACTGTCAACCAGCCATGTAGGTTCAGACCTGCTGCTTTAACGTCGCTCTGAGGCGGGGGGGCGAAGGCAGAGCTGAGAAGTTATTTCATCACATTTTATTTTCTAACCTTGAAACATTTTCCTGTTTGAATTAATGTCCTTGTGGTTCTTTACGTTTCCTGAGTCACATTTCGTGTTGATTAAATCAAATCCTGGAGGTTTAAAGAGACTCAGGTCCTGATGGAGCACAGGTTCAGTTCCCACTGAATACCAGATCAGTCTGACTTTACTAATCCTTTTCTCTTTTCCAGCGGGAACTCAGAATATTCATCCTCCTGTTAGCACTGAGCTCCAGTTAGCCACTCGTAGCGCTGAAAATGTCCACCGTCAGGACGGATCTCCTCGTGGAGTCAGAGGTCAACCCATGAAAACAGCTGCATGTCAGAGTGGATGAACTCATTCAGTTTGTATTGAACACATTAGGCTTCATGTTTGTGTTCCAACTGCTCTAAAACATTCCTGTTCGCCCCAGAGTTTCAGACTCCATCATAAAACCCTGAACCAAACACGGTGTCCTAGAAAAAAGTTTCCCTCACCTTCAGCACAAATAAAACCCGGTTCTAAAGGATTCTTATGTAAGAGTTCCTCTGCAGGACATGATGAAAGCACTAGTGCAGGAGGAGACATCAGGTTCTTATTCAGAAAGATAGTTTCTGTTTTCTCTAACAGATAAAAATGGATGTTCACATGTCCCGAAGAATACCCAGAATAACAAGAGACGTTTGAAACAAGCGTGTGAATAAAACTGAATGTGTGTGTGTGTGAAACAGTAAATTAAATCTGAACTCAGATTGCTGTCCATGCTGTGGATGGTAACACGTGGAGGTGGATTTATGACGGACTGGATCCTCTGAACCAAACAGACCGATCCACCAGGATAAACACAACAAATCCATTGTGCTTCAGGGACACTTGGCAGCTGAGATTTCCCACCACTTGCTCCCATAATTGCTTCGTCCATCCAAGATGTCAGTGGATCTGATAGGAGATGTCTTATCACAACTTCCTCACTTCTACATGGCAGACAAATTGGGTGTGTGTGTTGGGTTGGTGCACTATCTGGCTCCTGTCGCCCTGACAGTCTCTCGTCATTCGGTGCTGCATGCCAGCTCCTTCCATTAAGCTCTTACTACACAAGGCTTGTTTGTGTTTTCAGCCAGTTTTCTTTTGCAGCAGGAGGGACTTGTGAGCCACTGAAGTGCATCTGTCAGATACTTAGCAGCAGCCAGGCTGGGCTCGCTGCCTCTGCTCCAGCCATACGCTTTGTAATACCCCCCTGACCCTTTGTTTCCAAATCAGCAGTTAGCCTATAGCGCGGATCATTACAGCGCCACTTGGGGAAACTGTTTGCAACCAGATCTCCAGGGGCATCATTAGGGGTGGTGCATCAGTTAAAACCCTGTGACAGCTAAGTGTTTGCAGACCAGAAGCTCTGTCAAGTCGCTAAAGTCCACCAGACTAGTGCTGTATTATGAAGAACCTTCCCTCAGACCCGGTCACCCTCCACTCCTTCCCTGGCAGCTGTTTGTAGTTTCCTGACTTCTTCATCTCCACAGATGGAGGGAAGCCAATCAGCAGCAGAAGCTGGACCGATGGATCCGAGCCTCACGTCAAACGGGTCTGGATAACAGTCACACTGGTGGGTGTTAATCAGCCCTAATGCATTTTTCCTGTACGTGTTGCGACGCCACTAGGTGTGCTAACTGTAAGTGTCGAGTGTGTGTTTGTGCTGATAACTGCAGGCACTCACACTGGAAGTAGAGCTCCTCATCTCCCTCCTGATCAGCTTTGCTGTACCCGCAGTGCCTGTGTGGGGAAGAAGGAGAGGAGAGTGGCAGAATCAACAGATTGTGCAACACAAATTAAAGCCCTAAACCGCAAGAATTTTAATGCGGTAACTAATGTGGTGTAAGATAAATCCCTTTAGATCCCAGCTGAGCAGCAGGAGCTGCAGAGCAAACAGCCCAGACCTGAGGAAGTAGCTCAGCCAGCTAATCGTGTCACACATTAAAGAACACAGGCTCTGCTTCCCTCACGCAGGTGATCTGACGCACAAAGTAAAGGAAGTGAAGTGAAATGTTCCATAAACACACTCTTACAGTGAGATAATGGGGGGTTGCTTTACTGTATGCACTACAGGCTTTGATTCCCTCACATTTCCCCAAAACTTTGTGTTACTTTTGAAGCACTTAAAGGTCATTTCAAGGAAAGATCATAGAGCGAACTAACTAACTAACTGGGAGGACGTCGGGACAGCTCTGGTCACAAATTAGAGGAACTCAACCTGTTGGATTGGCCTGATATCACAGTGTGTGGTGCCCCCCCCCCCGAGGAGCAGCCTGTTAAAGGTGTCATGTAGCCAATCAGAGAGCGAGGTGACAGATACAAGCTGCACGGCGCGAGGAGAATCCCTCATCAAAACAGCTGTTTTTTACATTTTAATCACCTCGTGTGTGGCCGCTCATGTTTCCAAATCTGCAGACAATTTTATCCATTAGGATCAGATTGTAGCTCTACTCTTTGAGCAGAGCAAAGTAAATAACACAAAATCCAAAACTAGAGTAACATTCTTCTTCACCGTATTTACAGACGTTAAAGAAATCCTGATGAATCCATCATGACAAACAGGTCTGACTGGCATTCCACTCATGCAGAGGATAATGATGGCGACGGACTGAGTGGTTTGTGATGACGGATAAAAATGAGCGCCGCGCTCCATCGTGCCCTCTCACGCTCACACTCTCACACACACAGGAATGCAGCTCTCTGAGGAGCGTCGGCCTCATAATGGTTCTGCAAAAACAGCTTCAGAGTCTGGCTGTGGAGGTTGGTGGGTGAGGGGGTGGGGGAGGAATGGTGCATCACAAGCCATTAGCACAGCATGCCACAAGATGATCGGTGCACGTGTGTGCGTGTGCGACAACTCCACAGACGTGGAGGCCTGTGAGTGACAGAAAGGCTAATTGACAAGCGCAAACTCACAGGAGCGGAGAGTCAATGGGGCCCGCGAGAGCGTACCTTCTCCCGATGATGAAGCCGAACACCATGAACACCAGGATGATGGTCCCCGCCACGGCCACCACCGCTATGATGATGACGGGGTTCTGCTCGCTGGAGACAATCGCAGCTGATGAGACACACACAGCAGACAGACAGTCAGAGACACTCGGTGGGAATTTGACAACATTAAAATCTGCAGGACATAGTAATTAAATCCCAATGAGCAGCATGGAGATTGATACCCCCCCACTCCCCTAAAACAGAGAGGGAGGAGGGGCCTTTTCTATTTTAGTCGTCCTCACACACACGGCTCCACTCTCTCAGAAAGTGGGCTTAATAGTCCCAGACGGCGACGGCGATGCCCTTCATCTCAAACAAAGGCACATTCAGGTTGAATTGTTTCCCATTCGGAGCTCTCGCAGCGCTCCGACTGTTTGCGATGACAAACTGCTGATTGCTCCAACGAACAGCTTGAAGCAGCTTCGTATACAGTCAACGCCACTGGCATATGAGAGAGAAGTTCATGCATTTTAAATCAAGTGTATCTGCGCTGTATAAATACAGAAAAATACTGACGGGGAGAGGAGAGGCTGTGAATCAAGTCCACACTTTATCAGCTGTTACTGCTGGGATGAAGGAGGAGGAAGGCTGACCTGAGGTTTTCCATCCCGAGGCTGTCACAGAGGAGGTCAGCGAGCCGGTCAAACACACGGCCAACCGTTTTACTCTCTGTGTGTTCAGAATAAACAATGTTCCACACAACAGCCGTGTGTTTAAGCCAGAAAAGTCTGGATTCAAACTTTAGTTTTTTCTCTAATGATCAGATGGTGGGGAAGCTGGTTAGGATGGTTTTCTGCTGATCAGAAGGTTCAATCCCTAAAGTCTCCTCCTGGCTGTCGTCCAGGTGGCTCCCTCTGCTCCTCGGGGACGGGTCAAATCAGAAAAATCATTTCCCCAGGGGGATCAATAAAGGATTCATTATTATTATTGTATTATAAATGCACAAACCACATTACCCTCTAAATGCCCTCACTCCCACCACCACCTTGGAGACCTGCTGAAGAACCCTGTGATGTGAACATTAGGGAGGTGTGGAGGTGATACTAACAGGATAACAGAAACGTTGTGGTTGAGCTGGACTCCAGAACACCAGTCTGTGGTTTTTACTGTTTCTGAGGGTCGACTGCAGCATGAAGTGAACTCTGCTCCTGACAGAGAACGGCTCAGACTGAACACACAGGTCTGGACTTTCCTACTGTTCTGTATTTATAACAAGTGAAGGACGTCTTGTTCTGTTAAGACAAACCTTTTTATTTAATCTAACATTTTAAATTATGAAAGTCTAAAAGTTGACAGACATTTTTTAAAAGCACCACCGTGTTTATTAACTCACAGAAGAGCGTCAGTATAAAGACTGTGGGGACTCTTACAGTAAAAGCCTCCGACTCAGGGAAAAGCTAATGTAACTGATTAGATTTAAATGACTTTATCCTCATGACACCCGGCCAGCTTGTCCTTGTGTGTAGTGATTTTCCTGTAACATGTTGTCAGCATAACGTCAAAGCAATTTGTGTTTGCTTTGCTTCAAAGCAAATCATTTCCCAGGGCGATGCCTCTCTAAGCCCCGAACATTAACAGGTTGTGAGCAGGTTGAAGTAAGAGACTGAAATCCTGCTTTTCACAATGAATCCAACAAACAAACCGCTGTTAGCTACATGTTCATTATCCGTTAGCTGTTAGCTACATGCCCTTTATCCATGGCAGATCAGGAGAAAACACTGAATCACTTTCATTTCATCCACAGTGACTAAATACTATTTTAGCATGAATAGCATTTTGTTTAGTAAAAACTCTATCTGGTGAATTTCAACCCCATAAGTCAGTGGTTCCCAAACTTTTTCTTCTGGACGCCCCTTGATTTTACACATTTTTGTCCTGTGAAAATAAAAAATGTAAAGGTTTATTTTTACCAAAAAAAAATTTTAATCTCTCATCTCCTCAATGACTGGTGAGAGCCTGCTTGTTGCTGCAGATCTTTGTGTTTTTGTGTTAGCCCCATCAAAATCCTGTACAAGCAGTGTCAACTTAAAAAAAAAAACATCCTGCGCCCCCCTGAAATTACACCATGTCCCCCCTAGGGGGCGCACCCCCATTTGGGAACCACTGCCATAAGTGATCAAATCTATGACTTTAATTATTGATTCAATAGATTTTTTCTAACAACTTGTGACCTCAGACCTGCTGTGGTCAGGTGTTTATACTGGTGTGTGGTGGAGAATGTCCTGACAGGCTGATGTGGGAACTGGTCTGAGAACTGGTCTGAAGAAGCTGCAAAGAGGGTTTAGATCTGCCCAGAGAGGGACCAGCAGCCTCCCTGCTCTAGAGTACCTCTACATCAGCAGAACCAGACCCAGAACAAGAACCAGAACCAGACCCAGTACCAGACTAAATACCAGTACCAGAGACCCAAAACCAGAACCGGACCCAGTACCAGTATTAGAACCAGAACCTGATTAAACAGCATAATGATGGACACCACCCACCCAGCTCATAAACTCTTCACTCTTCTTTCCTCAGACAGAAGACTGAGCATCATCAGTGGCTGAGGACCAGTTTCTATCTGAGGCCGAGGATTATGACCTCTGACCCTTGAGTCCTCTGCTCCTGACTGACTTTAGACCTGAGACCTGATTCATTCTCACGTCTCCAACCTGCTGCTGAATGGATACTGAATGATTGTGACTCTAGATGTAGCTGTGCTGGTTTTTCAGACCTGCTGAGCAGTTCTTAGGTTTTTACCTGTGTTTATGAATCTTTTAAGCCTTTAGGCTGCTAAACCTTTGCGTTCGAGTGAAAAGCAGAAGGATTTTATTTTATTGGAACAGAAAACCCTATAGATTTGTGAGACATGCTGTATGAATTACTGTAGTGGTAAAATGAAAGAAACCTTCCCTAAAGGGCCAGTGGAAAGTTTCATCTGAAGGAAGTGAGAATGACAGGATGCGAGCGTACCAGTGGCCTCCTCCTTGGTGGTGATCTCCAGCCTGGGCCCGAAGGTACCGTACCCGGCCTCGGTGAACGCCCTGATCTGGAACACGTAGGCTGTGCTGGGCTTCAGGTTGTTCACGGTGGCGGAGGTGGACTTTGACCTCACTGTGGAGTAGATCCGGTCCTTCTGATCCTGTTCCAGGAAAAGTAAAGATTTTCATGTTATTTTATTGCAGCCTGTTTTTAAAATGATCCAACTGTGAAGAAAAGAGAATAACTGTATTCTACTGAAACATTAAACCTTTAAACACCAGGGACATAAACCGACGGTTGTAATTACCTGCTCTTTGTGACCATTTGAGATGAAAACACTCCTACACTACTATATTTAGCTGTAATGTTTATATTAATATTCCAATGAGGCTTTCTTTAGGGACAATTACACAGCTAGAGTTGGTCTAATGTACATTTTCAGAGCATTAATCCCATCAGACTCCATACTTCGACCACTTAACTGCTCTAAAGCCTCATTTTAAAAGCATTTCTATGTTTTTGTTTCTAATTCCTCCTCGAACGTTGTTCCACTCCTTTTAGCTCCTTCTGGTAGGTGAGATTATTTGTAGAAGATCTTAAAGCTAACAGTAGCTCAGAACCCGACCATCTTAACACTTTTACTTTGAAGTGACACATCAACTGAAAGAACAATGTTGAGGATTTCTTTATTTAAGTTCTTGAAGGTATGAGGCAGCAATTAGAATGTTTTCCCTTTTAGAGACCAACTAAAGAGAATAGAATCTCACACTAGTTGTAAAAAGTTTCAAGGCTCCAGGTATCCTCTCTATCCCTGAGGTCTGTCAACTCTTCTTCTACTGCCATTCCTGTGGCTGTATTTTCTCTGTAGTGACACCTGCAGTTTAGGAAAGGAACTACAGGAGGCGTGATGAGTTTTAAATATAAACAGAAACTCCATCATGTTGATTTTCTCTACATTACCTAGACGACACCCCAGAGAAAAATGACATCAAACCGTCTGACACACTAGACACAGGTAACACGCCCATGCTGGGATGAATGAGCTGATAAAAACTAGTTTGTTCTGCATCGTATCCAAGTGAGTCTGATGAAACACAAACTCACACCTAGAGGAATGGTTTGGGTCAGACATGATAGATCTGACTGTTCAGTGACCTCACTGAGCTCAACAACTCCAGCATTTAGCTAGCCGCCTTCACAAAACGCCGATTCTCCGTCTAACAGAGTGACCTGAAGGCTGACGGAGGAAAAGGTTTGAAAAGATTTAATAAAACAAGAATGAAACATGTCCATTAAGTAGAGTCAACATTAAAACTGTGGTGATGGTGGTGGGGGGTGGTGGTGGTGGGGGGGGGGGGGTTTGAAGAAGCATCTGAAGGCAGAAATGTTCAGAAATGAAGGATCTGATCTCTTATAGGTCAGTTTATCTTCTGCTGTTCAAGAGTTTGATCAACTCCAGATTCACTTTCTCTCTTTACCAGTCAGAGACAGTCTCAGCATCAGTGGTTTAATAATGTCTTTACATGGTGGAGGTCACACAGGGAGGGGATGTGACACACACACACATACACACACACACACACACACACACACACACACACACACACACACATTCCCTCATACCCGCACACCCCTACCCCGTAAGGATACAGAAACCCCAGAGATGCTGTGCTTTAATCAGCGATTTGTATGAATATATTACATAACATATGAGCCTTTATGTGTTCCAGTGATGATTTTACACTCAGAACATTCTGTAGGTTTTATAGTAATTAGAACAAATGATGAAGACAAATTACAGATGACCTGTGGTTCAGCTTCTCCTGATCCAGGTAATCAACAGCAGGCTCTCTAGGACCAGGGTCTCCTACCCCTGGTGTAGTCAGCTGTAGCAGTAGCTTATCTACAGCTGAGAGGAAGCAGTTAGATAAGCCGACCAGGATGCTCCCTAGAGACAGTGCAGACAGTGGGAGACAGAAGAACACAATGTCTCCCATCCCATGCATGATGCTGCAGGAGAACTGGAGAGCTCCTTTAGCGACAGGCTGCTGCATCCTGATGCAGGAAGGAGCGTTATCGTAGGTCCTTCCTCCCAGCGGCTGTTAGACTGTATTACCATCACTGCTCCCAACAAACTGCACAAGTGTTTACATCCCTGCTATATCTGCACAATTTTTATGTGCAAATATTTGCACATCCCTCATAACAATAACCCTATTCAGTCTGATACTTCTTGTGTACATTATCTTACTAGTCTTCGTATTAAAACAATATTTTTGTGTCATTAGTTTTATGCTTTATTTATCTTTTTATATATATTTGTATCTATTCCCCACTGAGGGACAATAAAGGCCTTTTCTATTCTATTCTATTCTATTCTATGTTCTATAGCAGGCCCAGGGTCCTTACAGCTGATGTGATCTGCACAGTGTTGTCTCATCAGTCCAGAGGACGTCCTCCCTGCAGCTTGGTGGCTCTTCAATGTGACTTTAGGTGAATTCCAGTCCTCTGGAGATGGGAGAGGGTGTGATCTGACACTGATGAACCTTGACCTTGGAGTTGACCTCTAGCTGTTCTGGACTCATCAGTTACCATTCCTATTATCATCTCTTCAGTTTGCCACCAGTTATCATCATTAATGAAACTCTAGTTAAATAATATGTCTGCAGATTCTAATAGATTTGATGACTATTTAAACAAATCACACTCCAGGACAGCTTTGCATTGTGGGTAGAAACAGGCGTGAGGTGGCACTGGTCACAGTGGTCGTGATACTTTACTCCAAATAAATCAAACCTCCTGTCTGTTCTCACCTGGGAGGAAACTTTACCTGAGTGACTCACATCAGTCACAGCTGGGTCCCACGGCAACCACATGTAATGACATCATTGTTGATTTTAGGTTTCTGTGTGAGACTCATAGGTTCCCATCACATCTCAGTGTGTTGAAGTCTGAGCAGACATCATGAATAAACCCTGGTTCTGTCGTTTTAATGATTTACTTGGTTTTTTTAATGTAATATTTTCCCACTTGGGAATGTTCCTCGTCTACCCTGATGTGAATTTCCCTGCTGAGAGACAAATTCTTCTTCTTTTATTTAAAAGTCATTAAAAACCCACCGATGTTTAGTTTGTGATGAACCACAGACGACCCTCTCATCTCAAATCAACATCTACAACCTGCCACAAAGAGCAAACTAACACATCTCAGGATATCTTTCCTGCCAAAAAGTGCATTTGGATTCCAGAGCTGCTGCATTGTGTTCTTTGTAGTTGATCTTTAAATGTTTCGCTCGGCGAAAGCCCAAATGGAACGCCAGGCTCTGTTAGGGCTGTTGTCGTTGTTTCCAATTTTCCACTTTTACAGTCGGGCAGAGTTCGACCACAGTACGTGACACAGGAGACTGATTTGTCAGAGAGTCTGTGGCCGGCATCACAGCTCTGCTCCCCTGCCTTTGATTTGCTGCCTTAAATTCGCTCCATTAAACCAGGCTGTAAAAAGCTGATGTGTTCAGACTTGAAACAGGGAAACAGCAGCATAATCTATGGAAGAGAGGCAGATAACAGCAACAGACTGCTAATTCTGGTAGTGCTGCAGCACGGGGTCGTATGTGTGTGTGTGTCTGATTAAAATCTTATGAGCATCCCATTCATTATTGCAATTATGAGACAAAGAAGGTACTCGCGGAATCTTGTGAATTCCACTCACAACAGCATGCAGAGAGCATACAAAGAGAAGAGTTGATGTAAAGCTGAGATATGGAAAGCAAAAACGAGACAAACAGATGGAGCGCTCACTCACTTTTTCATAGTATTTGATTTCGTACTCCGTGATGACGCCGTTTGGCTGCTGGGGCTCCTGCCAGGACAGCTGGACACTGCGCTGCTGCACCTTCTCCTTGATGACCTCGCTGACCTGGGACGGGGCTGTTTGGAGAGGAGCGTGTCAATAAGTGGAGGGCAAACCCTCTCGGCACACACATGCATAAAACCAGACACAAATCAGCTGCGCGCAGGCTGCTGCTCTGCACTCGGAGGCCCTCGTGAGCTGATGAATATTCACACAGACTCCTTGAAATGTTTACAGCTCATGGTCCAAATTTCAATTACAGAACAAATGTTATCCCAGCCAGCAGAGGAGTGCAACGTGTAAACTCTGAATGACAGATCACTTCAATTAATTCCAACACACAGAGAGTAATGGTGTGGCGGTGATGACAGAGCGGCTCTCAGAGGGAGAGGCCGTACCTGTAACCTCCTGACACCAGCCTTATGTACACCAATTACCTCTGCCTCTTTGCATGACTCACTTTAAGTGTCTGGCTGTCTGGATTAAGTGCTCCGACATTTAGATTTGCAAAACAGGACGACACATAGTTCTATTTTTGTTCCAGCAAAGGTAAATGAAGTTGAAAGGTAGCAGGAAGTGAAACTTCTCCCTCTGAGGCTGCTGTTGGATGAGCTGCTGTCTCTGCTATAATTAGTGCTCTACAGCTGTTTTCTCTGCACTCTGTCCTGCAGGACCAGCTTACAGCTACATGGGTTCTGTTGCTTCTCTTTCTACAATAAGACAAGTTGGTTTCAACCTGTTTCCAGAGCTGGTGTATTTTCTGGGACCTGTGTTTGTTTGCCTTGAAGTCAGTGTCCTGACAGACTCACTTTAACACATTCAAAGCCTCTAAACTTCCTCCAAACATTCCACATTTCTACAAAGTTCACAGAAAAACCTCCTAAATATCCTCTGTTACCTTTACAGAGCGTCGTTATCCTGCTAATGATCACGCTAGACGTTTTACAGCACTTTCCTTAAAGACCCCAGTGAGGGAAAAAAAAGGCGACAAGCTTTTTGGATTACTGAACTCACCCTGAGGAGACAGCGCTTTCAAAATATATGCTTACAGCCAATCAGCACGGAGAACGGCTCCAAAATCCTCTCTGTAAACACGCTGTGAAATCCGGATGACTCACGCAGCTCTCAGGGCAAAACATATTAATTAAGACATCTTAGCAAGTTTAAAAAAAAAACAAACTGGAAGGTAAAAGCTACTTGTCAGAACAGGAGCCTTGATTTTCCTCCACTGCCTCCTGACACCCCAGTAAAGTGACTGTCAGATGAAAGGAAGGCTCAGGAATTCATCAGGATATCAGCTCCAAAAACACAGACTTCCTCCGACCAAACATTCAAAACTTGAAAACTAAAATCTGGACAGATTTCTTTGATTGTTCAGACTGTTTATTGTAGTTTAATGTTTGATATAACTCATAACCGACATGTGACAGGATGAAGAACTCTGTAGAGCGAGGCGTTCTGGGATGCTCTTATTTTGGCGTCGTGTTGTTGACGTGTTTTGTCTCAGGAGGAGAAGAAGCGCCGTGCTTTAACCACCTCAGCGTTAAATGAAGGTGATTTCCTCCTGATGAATCCAGCTTCTCGTCTCTCCTAACAGCAGCTGTGCAGCTGAAGTGTCTGTGTTGTGTTCACTGACCCAGAGGACCTCTGGAGCCTTAATACAGCCTGACCCTTGATTGTTCTAAGATGACCTGTTTCTAATGACTCGGGCTGGATTAAAACCTCATTAGGCCTCATCGACATTCCTGACAGTAATGGCTGCGACAGCAAGCAGCCAGGACCGTGCTGTTGTGACATGTCCTCTCATAATCTACCCCAAACACAAGAACAATGTCTCCTTTCTGTGTAAACCAGCCAGTCAGTGGGACAGATGAGTTTTCTCTCTCCAGTCACAACAAGCAGTTAGTGGAGCGTCACTTCATGACGGCGCTCCTCCACCCTGAGCCTAGACGCTCACTGCTCTGTGTTCTGGATGCTCTCTTTTCTGCTGCTTTAACCTAGTTTTGCAGATAAAGTTTCTACCCTTTATTTGAATGGGGGACAAAAATACTTTAAATACAAAACAGTATTAAACACAGATAAACTCAAACTTTTTCTAGGTTAAAGTCAAAGTCAGCTGTATTGAAACCAGAGTTGTGTGACTAAGCTCTGAAATCCTGTAAATGATAAATCATAGTTATGTTTCTGCTGCTGACTCGTCTTCCAAAATATTCAGGGTTAGTTCCTCTGGCTGCGCCCTCCCCCGGCACACGCCCTGCACCTTGTCTTGTTGTCCATATATTTGAAAGACAAGTCTGGATGCACATTGGTATCTCGGAACAAAAATGTTCAGATGGGGAAAGAAGGCCAGTTCAATTCAGTTCCCAAACATCCATAAACCAAACAGGAAGGGTTTTCAGACGGTGGAAGAATGACAGAGTACCTGATTCAAGAGTAAGAAATGCAGGAAGTGAGAAAACAAACAACCTGTCCTCAGAAAGCTGCTGAGGGACACACTAGACCAGTGGTCGGCAACTGGTGGGCCGCGGGCGAGACGCATGTTTCCGGCCCTCCAGCCTTATAAGGACTTTGTTTTTTTCATGCATCAGTCACAGGCAGGACAGACACAAACTGTGGGGAAAGCTTTGTGAATCCACAGGTGGGTCACTGGTATGTCAAACTCCTGAAGGGGACCAGCAGCAGGACTTCGTGTGATCTCTGCGGTCCAAACAAGCCAGTCTGGACCTCAGTCACACACAGAACACCAGCTCTACATCCTCTATTTCTGGATTGGGTAGCAGAAATGATGGTAAAGCAGAGCTGCAGCAGGACGCATTTAAAAATTTTAGTGTCAGAAAATCCGTTTTTTCTTCTAGTCAGACTTCCTGATGGATTCAGGTCTGATTCCAAACTGAGCTATATCTCTAAACTTTTAGAAAGAGTCGTGGCTGATCAGCTGGTCTCTTTTCTGGAACAACACAACATTTTTGATAAATTCCAATCTGGTTTCCGTAAAAAACATTCAACAAAAACAGCTTTACTCAAAGTATCCAGTGACATCATGATGGCAGCAGACTCCGGGGAGTTTACAGTCTTAGTTCTGTTGGACCTTTCTGCAGCTTTTGACACTGTTGATCACAGCACCTTAGTGAACAGACTCCGTGACCTGGTGGGGATCTCTGGAACAGTTTTAGACTGGTTCAGATCGTACCTCTCAAACAGAAGTTTCAGTGTCCATATAAACAACATCATGTCAGATACTACAGATCTGTTCTGTGGGGTACCCCAAGGCTCTGTTCTGGGTCCACTCCTGTTTTTACTATATATCCATCCTCTTGGACAGATCATTAGTAGATGTCACAATGTCTCCTACCACCTTTATGCAGATGACATTCAGCTGTACTGCTCCTTTAAAAACTCAAGAGTTCTATAAACTGTCTGAACTACTGGAGTGTCTGTCAGCTATTACTAACTGGTTAGAAAAGAACTTCCTTCAGTTAAACCCTGAAAAGACTGAATGTCTGATTGTTGCCCCTGATAGGATGGTCCCTCTGATCAGTCAACATATTGGACATTTAAGTTCTGCTGTAAAGTCAAACCTGAGGAATCTGGGTGTTATTTTCGACCAATCAATGTCTCTTGAAGGTCACTCAAAACAGCTGGTCAGAAACTGTTTTTATCATCTGAGAAATATTTCCAAACTGAGGAAGTTGGTGTCAAAACCTGAACTGGAAATGGTTCTTCATGCTTTTATCTCCTCCCGTCTAGATTACTGTAACACACTTTTCACATGTTTGAACCAAAAAGCCCTTTATGGCCTTCAGCTGGTCCAGAACTCTGCAGCGAGGCTCCTCGCTGGAGCAAACAGGAAAGATCACATCACCCCTATTCTGAGGTCTCTGCACTGGTTACCTGTTAAATGTAGAGTTCATTTTAAAATCCTGACTCTAACTTTCAGGGCCCTACATGGTCAAGCTCCTTTTTATGTTACTGAACTGATAAAGCCGTACGCTCCAACCCGAGCTCTCAGGTCCACAGACCAGAATCTACTAACAGTTCCAACCCGAGTCCTCAGGTCCACAGACCTGAATCTCCTAACAGTTCCAAGGACCAGATTTAAAAGTCGAGGTGATCGCTCCTTCCAGTCTGTTGCACCGCGACTTTGGAATGACCTTCCTTTAGTTTTACGCTGTATAGACAGTCTGGACTCCTTTAAAAAGCAGTTGAAGACCCAATTATTCAAAACTGCTTTTAAATAACTATTTTGTGTTCTCTTGTTGTTGTTTAATGATTTTGATTTGTAATGATATTTTGTTTGTTTTATTAATTTTATTTGTTTTATCATGTTTGATTCTGTTTTCTGTGAAGCACTTTGTGATTTTTTCTGTGAAAGGTGCTATAGAAATAAACTTACTTACTTACTACTTACTGACTGAGAGCCTTATTTCCACACAGACCATGAGATCACTGACCAGTATTAGTAGACGTGGTGTTCAACCAGCAGAGAACTTTAAAAATGGAAAAGCAGTAATTCTGTTTCTCAGGGCTGTAAATGAAGACCACAGCTGAGCTCTAATTCTATTAAAATAAAACCTCCTTGGGCTCTTTCAGACTTCCTTACGAAGCGCTCAGGCGGAACTGCGCGGCGGCTTTAATGACTGACCAGAACGAGTCAGCCGCTCGCTCGCACACTTTTAGCCTACCTGTGGGGCTTAGCACAGTGGAAAATTGTGTAATTGTTATGCTGGTCTTAAAGAGACTGTTTGGGAAGGCATTTGTGCATTCATTCATTTTGCAATATTAGAAAATGTGTTAGTGACCCCGAACACCTCCTCCTGTAAAGCTAACTGATCCAGAAGCCGGCTCCCCGGCGTGCTCCGCATTTGAATATGTGGTGAATATATTAGACATTTTTTAATATTCTCTGCCTGTCTTCACTCAGCCAGCTGATTTTAACTCTGAGGCGAGGAGCAGAACGGAGATAGTTCATTACATAAGCGTCTTTCTCTGCCTCCGTTTTCGCCTCATGAACCGTACGACGATATCGACTCAGATTCATTTACTGCTGTTTTCAAGATGTGCCGGCGTATCTCGACGCCTACGGCACCATCTGTGTTTAAGTGCTCAGGATCGCTGGTGTTTAACAAGGAATTTTTTTTTACACGTTTTTTTATTTCAGCAGGCGGTGTCTCTCTAGAGAACATAATCCAAACTAAATCCTTTGTGTTAAAAACAGGCCTACACATAAACGCGGAGCACCTTACAAAATAAAAGTACACAAACGGAATGGGTTCCACTGGCTATTGCAGACATTCTGTTTTTTTTTTTAACTGTTAAATTTGACTTTATTTGCTGGATAATGTATAAAACACAACTGTAGAGGTTTTCCCTGCTTAAGGAATCCACATTACCTCACTAAAGAGGCTGTTTTTCCAGATGTCTCTGCTCTCCATCCTATCAGGTGTTTCACATATTCACAGTTATTGTTGCATTTTATACTGCAGCAGATCTGTAGATTCACCAGTGACAGGAAGGGTTTTATGAGTCCTTTTAAAACATCATGTCTGGCAGCCTGTGAACAAAAGAGCGGTGACACTCAGTCCCCGGCTGCCGTGACACTAACTAAGTATGGCACAATCCAGATTACTTCTCGTGCGCGCTGTGACTCCCATAACGGAGCAGAGAGTGACTGCTATTAAACGTTCAGGCAGAAGGAACATTTAGACGCGTTCTCACTAACGTTTTATAAACTCTTGGTCCTTTGCTGCTGAGAAAAACCATTTTTCTTTAGAGGGACAGAAAAATAAAGTTCAGCTTGTCTGATGTAGTTAGTTCTGACTGAGGCATATTTACCCATCATGCAGTTCAGGAGATTTGGTTTTACACACCCAGATGTTTAGACCTTTATATGGAGTTCAAAAACTCTGTTTCCCATGATGCAACCAGCATCATATAACATCCATATTAGCTCAGACTTAACAACAAGTGGATTCTCATAGAGAACTATGATGACATCATCACAAATCCTGTAACCAAACATGCAATCAACCCTGCAGAGCCGCTGAGTTAAAGTTTCTGGTTGAGTTCTGCTCCTAATTCATTCCTTCTTGTTACCATTCAGTTGGTACCTGTCATCTTTAGAAACCCTGAAGCATTTAAAGCAGAGAAATACAGTGGATTCTTTATGGGATGGCAGAACGTCTCAAACACAACCTCCTCCAATCACAGACAGAACTGTTATGTCATCGTCTCAGAATCGAAACATCTGGTCCAAATGTTTATACATGTAGAGAAGAAGAACTTTCAATGGTTTCCTGGATAAAACACTAGACCATATGGTAAAGATGGACCCAATAAATGTGATTAGGGTCATGAGAACCAGTCAAACTAAAAAAGTATAAAATAAAATCAGATTTTTTTTTAGACAAAACCTGCTATGAGCCAACTCCTCCACAGCGTTTCTCCAAGTAGGAAGATGGCTGTGCCTCCTTTCACTGAGAATCTCATTTGAATTTTAATACAAAACAATGCTTTCCAAACTGCATGCAGCCATAGCTGATTTTTACAGCTGGAATACCCACAGGCTGCTGGTGCAGGAGGGGGAGGCTGCTCTGGGAAGCTGGTGAACCTGAGTGGTTCTGAAGCTAGTCTGATGCTAGTTGGAGCTAGTATGGAGAGATCTTCACCCTCACACTTCACAAATCATCACAACCACTGATTCCTGTTTTCTTTCTGACTAAGTAGTATTGTTGTTTTACCCAACTTATGTTCTTTTGTGCCAAATAATAAATAAGAATAAAATACATATACCAGTTGTTTTATTGTAAAACTAGTGTTTTTAACTTCTTGCATGCTTTAGACAAATTAAGCTCATTAATCAGAGTAAAGGATGGAGAGGCCTGTTAAACTGGTGGTTATGGAGTCTGAATCCATCCAGAGGCTCTCACTCTAAACAGAGTTGCTCCCTCCTCCCTGAAACAGGCTGAATTTTTTTATTGAACATTAAATGTTTTGACTCTTTAACTAAAACAACCTAACATGCTCCACTTTGTCAGTTGAAATCTTCTCTAAGCTGTCCAGGGGAAGTGATTGGACCAGACGTCACCAGAGCTTCATCTCATCATCTCTGGAGCAGTTTTCAACCTCTATCATCACCACCAGCTCCTCCGGGAGACGTGTCTGAACTCCCACTGAACCAGGCGCGTTTGAAACCAGAATTTAACAAAAGCCTGTCAGAGGACACAATACTCGCTGCATAACAATGCTGGCCAAGGCAGGGACACCTTTAGTGTCCATGGAGGAGGTCAGAGGTGGCTCTGTTTGAAAGCAATTTGCTGGGTTTGATTTGAAGCCTACGCCGAGGCTTTCATGTTCTGTAGGGCTGACAGCTCCAGAGGTGACGGGATGATTATTAATACAGATCTGATGCTTTCACAGCTGACAGCTCAACACAGACATCACATTCCCATCTCATTATTTCCCATTTCAAGGACTCAACACATCAGCTGTGTGGATCAAGTGAGCGGTTAGGATCCAGTTCCTTAGTGTGTCAGACAGGACTCTGATGGCCGGGTCTCTGACATCATGATGGCCGGGTCTCTGACATCATGATGGCCGGGTTTCTGACATCATGATGGGAGTGTCTCTGACGTCATGTGATGATGTGTTTGGTCATCAAGTTAATGGCTTAGATGTAGAAAAGAATTCCTCCACTGACTCTCCCTGAACTCACACTAATAAAAGTTAATCTCACTGGCTGTAGGTAGCTTCCTGAACAGCCTCCGTTCAGAGAAACAGAGATTACATCCTTCAGGACTGATGAGTGAAGGTTGGTAATGTTAATGGAGGTGTAAACTTTACAAAATAAGTCCTCCTCTTTTCATTCATTCATTACTTATTTTCTCTTTTTCAATCTTGATACCAGAATCCATCAGCGGTCACTGTGTGAAATAGCCCCTACGTTAACATTACCATTAGGGCTTCTGCTGAGGAACATTGAATTCAGTTTATTTTCTCTGTGTAACACAGTGGCCCTCAATCTGGGGTCCCTGGACCCCTAGGGGTCAGTGGCTCATACCTTAGGAGGGTGTGAAACACGTGTAGTGGGACCTGAGGATGCGCTGCATCTACTGGGGCTGAGTTCATTAGCACCATGGACAAATACTTAAGTCTGTCACACAAAAGCTAAACCAGCTAAAACTAGGAAGTATGACGACGGTTACGTTGAGTTTTCTCTATGGAGGAGGACCACGTCCTCCAGAAACAATACTGTCCTGCTTTGAGACGACACAGTGAGGATGAAATACAGTACTTCCTACACTATCTAGGAGTACAAAGGCAGTCTAAATATGTTATCAGCGTCAGGAATATGAATGGGTTCTTGGAACAATGTGAAACCCTGTATAAGGGCCCCAAAAGAATGAGAACCCCTGGTGAATAATCCTTTATCCTCTCTATCCTACAATCCACAGTAAATACTGTCACTCAATTCAAAAAAGAGCAATACATGATGGTACTGCACCATCAACGTGATCACTGCTGCCCCCTACTGCTGGTCTGAGTCAAATCTACTAGATCTGTTCTAGTGGGTCAAGAAGGGCGGAGCTAGAAGCCACGCCCACTCCCGCACACACAATGATGGTGTTTGTTAAGCATCAACAACTATAAACTAAATATTAGAAACTAACCTAACTTACGTCCAGCTGTCTAATGATGGCTGTAGGGCTGCAGTTAGCTCATCAGCCCTGAAGGACAGAAACTATTTCTCAGAACAGAAGCTGTTCAGGAACATGTAGGATGTTATTCATAAGTTTTACCCAGAAACACTTTAAAATGACTGAAACATCCTCTTCAGGAGCGCCTCCTGTTCACCCAGGAGCACAAACGCTGTGGAAGGTCAGCGGGGGGGAATTGCATTCAAGCCACACTGACGTGCACACGAGGCACACTGTGCATGATTGCTGCTCCGACGCCGCCTGACAGGGAGTTCATTTTAACCCTCGGTGGTATTCCTTCCACCCGCTCCCTCGTGGTATCAAAATACCATTCAGCAGCGTAACAGATGCAGAAATCACTGGTCAGCTGTGTTACGTAATTGTTAAACCAGCAGGGACGCCGCTTACTGAAGAAGCACTCAGCTTTCCTGTGTCAGTGTCCAAATTAGGGGGCCACGGCTGGCAGCCTATCATCAGCGCCTCTTAGCACACTCCCTGATTTCCTCCAGTCAGCTAGAATTGTGTCTGCAGCAGCCATATTTATTCTCCCTCATGTCGAGCAAGAATAGAGTCATTTCATCGCCATTGTACCAGAGGCTAAATTTACATAATTATGTACCTGTGACTGTGAAGTACTGGTTACCCTGGGTACTAAGATGCTTCATGGGCTGAACATGCTGACAGGATGTTTGAAGACAACCGATTTATTCTAAAGAACGGTTTTAGGTCTGATTCCCTGCAGCTGGTTGTGTGGGTTAAATCCCAGTCACTGAGATGGACGTGTGGATGAAGCCATTTACAAACCAAAGTGCATCAAATCATGTAGAGAATGGGTATTCGTGGATTTACAGCAGGATGTAAATGTAGATTTAGTCCTTCTAAACATAAGCAGTGATGGTGAACAGTCAGCTGTGTATTTAATGATGCAGCTATGAATCACCTCCTCCCCGTCAGGTCGTGATATTTAGCTGTAAGGATGGGAAACAGCAGAGAGAACAACGAGAAGCAACAGAAACTAACTCTGGTAAAATCAGATCCTCCATTTAAAACCTTTAACATGAGAAACATAAAACAGCAGCAGCTACATTTAATGTGTTCACTAACTCCTGCTCTTCAGGAACAGGAACATCGTGAAGCTTAGCGGCGTCCGTCTTTCACTTCGCTCCTTTGGCTGGTTTCATTTCTCACTGAGCTCACCTAATCAGAACAAACCCCAGAAGCTGTCGTCTGCACGATGCACAGCCTTCTTAATTGATGCATTTTCTCAGATCTGCAGATTTTACTGGCCAGGCAGCCTGATGGAGTCCTAGCAGCTGGTCCAGACCCTGTATGTGAGGGTTCTAATGATGCTATCGACTCCAGCTCAGAGCTTGGAGTGTCACAGAGGATACGTTATGAAACAAACAGGCAAAGGCCAGATGAGAAATGAAAGCTGGTACTTGTTAGAATGAACACGCTTGGCTTTGCTTATCTGCTGCTCCGCTGACTTTTCTGCTGCAAGCAGCTGCAGGACTCGCCTTTTCAAACCTCGGCCTTGCTAAGCAGAGACGTGCGTTATCGTTTATCTTAATAAAACAAAGACGGCGGAGTGAAACGACACAGAGCTGATTACAGCGAGCCGAGGCAGCAACTGTGGATATTTACAGGAGCTGCTAAGCAGCCAAACGGCCTTCCACCTCTTTGCTTCCTTTAAATGTCAAAGCATGGCCTGAGGGCTCTGCGCTCCAATCTGAACCCCTGATTGGACATGTGAGCTCCACGGGGGATTGAAAAGTGAGATCATTTCAGAAAACGCACGTCGCTGCAGACTGGTGGCACGCGTCAGGTCAGAGTCCTCAGGCACTGTTATTATTTGGAGGTTGCAACCCCTGCAGATCCACGAGGAGGCAGCTGCTCCACTCCTCCTCCCTCGTCATCGGCTCTGAAATGCACACGTGACTACCGAGCACTGGCATCATAAACATTCATTTATTATAGAAATACGTCTGTCATCAGGAAGATGATCACATTAATCAGAGCTCGTATGCTCTTTAATCACAGTCTTGGATGGGCTCCATCCCAGGGAAATCACATCCAGGGCCCTCCGGTCGCCTCTGTAATTTAGCATGGAGCTGTCTGGTCCAACACACAGCTGATTGCCAGCAGATCTAGGCCAAGACTGCAGTTCTCTGAGACACAGTACGCTCGAGTCCAAGACTCAAGGAGGAGGACTAAAATCACTCTGCTAATACCGCCGCGGACAGCTGCATCATCTCAGCAGACAGACCCCACACACATCCACAGGTCCAGCACTCTGCAGGAGAAGTGACAGGAAACACATTCCAGACCCAGGCTGCTGTTTAGATACTTCATTTTACAGGAAGTCAGAAAACAATCCGCTGCACAGCAAGTGGGACGAAGCTGAAAGCACGCAAAACGCAACCTCATACCAGGAGATCACATTCATCCTTCAAAAAGAAAGGAAAACAGGTTGAGACAGAATGAGCAGAAAGCTGTTAGCCTCTCCATAGCAACGCCTCACCACAACCAGCTCACTTATCAGTACAGTCAGAGATCAGATCCATGACACGGAACAGGATGCAACCACTAAACCTTCAGAATAAGAGCACTATTGTTTCTAAGAGAATCCACTGAGTGGATTGGTTACTGGGTTTTGCTATTATCCTGTTTCCTATTCGGTCACAATTTTGTCTGTTGTCTTTGTGTCCAGCTTTGGAAAAAAGAAAAAAAAATCCTAATTATACATCAGACTGTGTGAATCAACCAGGAGTGATGTGATGTAATGTTGAGTAGAGAAACCTGCTAGTAACATCACTCAGCTCTGAGGAGGCGCTTCAGGAAGAACATCTGGGGGAATTATTGGATAAATCAGGTTAAAATAATCCTAATCTTTACTAAAATTACATCCTGTACACTCATCATACACACACACCCCTTCGTGGCTCTGCCTTGTGTGCTGGAGCTAAACCTGAGAAGTGAGATGTCCTCTACATAAAAACTCTCAGACTAATTCGACGGCTCACCCGGTTTTAGGGAGCATTTGTGAAATCGAGTGTCATGAAGGCGCACCTGGCTGCAGAGCCAGCTGAGCTCCAGCAGCCTGTAATCACAGGACGGCCTGATGCTGGCAGCTGTGCTCATCATCAGCACCCCCCCCCCCCACACACACACATACACCACCACCACCACCACCCCAGGCAAGACACTCAGACAGGCCTCCAGCCAGACAGAATGAGAAAATCACAAAAGCCTAGTTAGTGTCTGCCTGTAGTTTAAGGGCGTCTGTCATCAGCGCTGAGCTCTGCCATCACTCAGCCGTCTGCCGTCAGCTCATTGACGTCTTTATCCACAGACAAAAAGCAGATGACAGGATGTTGGGGAAGCAGACGGCAGCGCTCTGGGTGTGTCGACCGGACTGGAACGCAGCGCGGCGTTTTGGTCACGGAGGACGAGCTTCCAGCTCACGTGACTGATCCTGCACAGGACGGACCTCCAAGCAGCAGCGTTTGTGTTTCAGCTCCTGTTAGACACCAAAACACTCAGCTAATTATGATTAATGACTGCTAAGTAATGAGGGAGACAAGGACTGACTGTGAGAATGTTGTAGGGAAAAAAAAACACATTTCAAGCGATGAGAACAAATTCTGAGTTGGTTTGTTACAACTCACTGCACATAATCTATTTAGATCCCATTTATAAGTATGATTTATTATCAAGTGTCAAATAAAAGCTGTTAGTGGAGCTAAGAAGCTCCGGAGTTTAACAGGAGCTGATTGTTTCCAGACTGGGACGGCACACAGCCCGCTCCCTTCTTCTGGAGGTTTTCAACCGAAACTGGGCTGACTGATCAGCTGCTCTCAGAGACAATGGCGGCTCTCAGGTTGCTCAGCTGAACCCAGAACAGATCCTCTCTCTCTGCTCCACAAAGACAACACAGCCGTCCTGCTTCTGGACAGCTGCTCTGACGGCCTGAGCTCAGGTCTCAGGTCTGCGTTCACATGGAAGGAAGAAACCACGCTTTTAGGTTCCCACTGAGCTCGTGTGTCAGCAGCAGGAGCGCTGTTGTTATCCAGTGACGACTTTCACTAACACAGAAACAAACCCCTGAACAGCCGGATGGAAACGTGTAAGTCTGAGGTTTTAAATCTAGAATGTCAGGATTCAAGTCAAACAAACAGAATCAGGTCAGAATATCAGGAATGAAATTTAATTCAACTGTAATAAAAACGAAAGGTTACAAGAAAAAAAGTCAAATGCTTAGAAAAGAATAAAAGCGAAAAAACGAGAATAAAGTAACACTGCAGCAAGGACCTACATTACCCATAATGCTTTGTGTTGATGACCTATGGTGACTTTAATAATAGGGTGAATTGGGGACACAATCAGAGACTGATGGACGGGTCATCTGGAGGAAAAATAGCAATATTATTTCTAAAGTTATATTCAGGAAAACAGATAAATATTTATAAATAAATATTATTTGGTGATTTTTTTTTCAGTACAAAACTAAAGAGATCAAAGGAATGAGAATAAAATCATCCATCACACCTGAACCCGAACCCGCCTGGACGGTCTGGGTTAAAGTAGGCGGGTCTCAGCCTGTAGGGGGCGGTAGAGGCTCACAGTGTGGCTTCATTACACGTCACACGACCAGGGAGCACAACCAATCAGAGGCTGCTGTGGGAGGAGTTACACACTGGATTCATCCAGATAAATAAAATCTACTTTACACTGAGTCGAGTCATGTTTAGTAGTACATGTTTACTATAGTAGTACTTTACCCTATGAAGCCTGAAATATGAAATAATATAAAAATATATAGTTTTTAAAAATGTAACTATTTGTTTGTTATTATTAATATAACAACTATATAATCATTGTGTTATTATTATATAATTATATAACAGTAATACAAAATAAAACGGGCCCTTTCCAGGTGTAGACCATCCACCAGGGGGCAGCAGACAGTACTGGGTATTTGATGATAGTACTAATACTAACTCTCTCTAAGGCAAGAAGTAGTTTGAAGCAGACAATGTGAACTAAAGTACTCATTTACTAAAGAACCTGAAATAGGCGTCTCCCTGGTCTCTACATGAATGTGTGACGTAATTACGGTAAAGTCAGTTTGATGTGTTTGCAGCAAAAACTTACAAGGAGCTAAATCCTAAACGTATTTCCCCTCCTGATCCTGATTCTGGATGAACTCAACGTAAACATCTCGGTTCCTGGGAGTCAGCTGAGCTCACGTCACGTGTAGCTTTTACATTTTCATTCATCCCGAATGATCACAGCGAGGTGTCTCTGGACTTTACTACACGAATAAATAATCTTGGAAAAAAAAAGAAGAAGAAGAAGAAACTCCCAGAATAGAAGTTATGAGAGGTCAGACGGGAATCCTTCACAGGACTATTTCTGTCAGGGTCTTGACTCTCACTCTCCTCACCCTGCCTCCCCTCTCCTCCCTCCACCTGTGCACAAATGTCACAGCTGATAAGTTCACAGCAGCTCTCAGTCACAAGCCTGGAAAACACAGATCCACTGGGGTCTGATGCTCACTGCTGATTTCCTAAATCTAATCCAAATCAAAGCCGCCTGCAGCCTCCTGGTTATGGTACCTTTAATAAGTGATGGTGTGACTGCCGCTCTGAGGGTCAGACCTGAGACGACTCTATTCTTCTGTCACACCAATGCAGTCCTGATCTGTAGGCGAGGGCCAGACCAATCTCTAATCTCTAATGAGGTGTCAGAGATCATCAGCGAGGCCGAGGAGAACGCAGCAGCGATACTTAGAGCTCTTCAACGTCCCGCCGTGAGCTCAGCGCTCCAGAGGGCGCCTCGTCATATTAAACCAACCCGCAAGGTCGTTCTTCTAACAGCTCCATTATTTATAGAAGGTTTTCTCTATTTGACTGTTTCATGGCTTTGTGGTGGAGAGCTGCTCGTAACGACCAGAGCAGCAGCAGCCACAGAAAACCGATCCGTTCCCAAGAAGCCAGAGGAAAGTATTCCACCTCCTTCCAGTCGGAGTCCTAATTAAAGGTTAAAGATTCGTCAACAAAGAGAGAAAAGATGAATCTGCTGCTGGCTGTTCTTTATTTGGATGGAATTCATTTCATCTGTTTTCTTTTTAACGGTTGAAGATGCAGGGAGAGAGCAAAGCAAAGGGTCTGCACAGAGCTGACCTATTTCTCAGCAAAGGTCTCACTTTGGGCCTCAGTGTGGGAATAATCCGGAGACGTGTCACGACGTCTCTTCAGCCTCCATCTAGAAGCACTTCTAAGTCACATAAACACCTGCAGCTGCCCGTCTTCTCTCACTTCACCTGAAAAGCTGCTTTCTCTTCCTGTTGAAGCCAGAAACAGCTGGTGGGGGGTGGAGGTGGGGGCGGGGGCTGTTTGCGATGCAGATTCTCTACAGGAAGACCGGCAGCACCGAGGAGAACAAGCAGAAACGATGCTCCAGTTCTCCTCATGACCAAATGCGCATTCTTGACAGCTGAAATGTTCATTTTGATTAGGAAGAACTGAATTGTGGGTATCCGATCCTGTCAAGCCAATTTCCTAATTAGCATTAGCAATGCTAACGGTTGCTAGCAGCATCTTGTAGCTCTGGATTCTGGTTTGTGTGAAAAAGTTCAGACAGGTGTCACTTTTCTTTTTTCTTCTCGGGATCTCAGCAGCACACACTGATGTTTGATTGCATCTATGTTGGACTCATTCACGCAAAAGTCATGTGTTCTAACTGTTTAGTGTTTAGATGTTATTTTAGACTTCTGCAGGACTCCCACTCCAAACCCTTATGGCATCAAAGCACCAAAAAGCCCCTCCCACTGAGCCTTTAAAACCTAGAGCTGAAGCAAAATTGAGGTGCAGGAGAACCAAAACATGCCCTTTCAAAATAAAAGCCTAAATGGTCTGAGTAATGCAGAATTAAGTGAGAACCAAAAAGGAAAGAAATAAAATATTAAGATGTAAAAACAAGTATTCTGTTTAGTATTTTTTTTTGCTTTTAAATGTCACAATTTTGTTCTATTTGGTTGCTTTGGGTGTTTTTTGTGACTGTATTTTTTAGTTGATCTTTTTGGCACAAATCTTTTCCCATACACAAACTCCCACATCAACAAGCTCCCTGGAAAAGATCTCTGTAGTTTCAGTGATTTCCCTCCGCTACTGGGAGCACCCCATCCCCGTCAAAACGATCAGATTACCGTTAATGTAGTTATGTGGTGTGACCGTGGTTTTTTTTAATGAAACGTTTTCTGCATCAACGGTGGGAAAAATTATCCCCCCAAAAAATGGCCAAGAGTTAAAAAACAAAACAGGAGAAATAATTAGAAACTATCACAACATATCACCATCTGGTACTTTAATCAGAACCCTGAGCGCACCAGGACCAACACCATGCCAGCCAGCTGTGACTCAGCACTAGAATAAAACATGAGAACTTTAACTAAACATGCTCTCGTGCTTTTAGTTGCACACAAGGATCAGACTGGGTTGGTGTGTTCCTCACTTTAAATGAAGCCGTCTGTCCAGAATATTATTTATAAAGTCATGGCTGAGTACACAGAGACAGACCCACTTACACACACTTTTATCCTTCCAAGCTTTAACCAGGATAGGTTTCCTATCTGATATCTGAGCCCATAACAAAGCCAGTAACACTGGGATTGCAAATTGAGAGACAAAGCCCAACATCCTGATTAAGGCTGGCGAGGTGTCACATCATTGTCAGCTTTTGTGTATTGGCTGCAGGATTTGCCATTACTGTAATTGGTGATTTTTGTCTGATAGGCCGCGAGGGACACGAGGCTTAAGACTTAGTAGGAGGGCCTGGTGGGAGAGTTTGCTTTTCTCTCAGACCCTGTTCCAATTACTTGTGGGACAATGACAGACAGCAGCTTTTGCCTCTTTGTGTCAGACTCTGGTATGTTTACTCACTGGATCTCCCATCCACTCTGTCACTAGTTAATTGGAGAGTTAGTGATTTATTCTTATGTAAATGCTCGACATGTTCACACAAATTAAAGTGAGCTATCTTTGGTCGGTTTAGAGGAAAAAATGGACAATAGCCCCGTCCCTGCTCCTCCATCACATTTACTTTACTGTGTTTCTCTAAAAACCATTAAAATCTAACCTCCAGAACAGCCTCTGCTCAGAGAAATAGCTTCCACGCCCCTCAGGATTGATAAACCAGACCAGCCTGAGCCGTTTCAAACAGCTCCAGTCTCCAACATTTCACAGAAATTCATGTACTAACCTTTACACTGACTGTTTCACATCACATGGTGATTTACAAGTAACAATATACTGTAAGCAGCAGCTGAATGGAGCAGGTGTGGTGCATTCAGGGGTCTCATCCACCAGGGATTTCTTTCAATTTCTACCAACTGAATGGTGTAATTTATAAAATAATGTTAGCAAAAACTGTAGTAAAACTATTGATGCTGTTTTAACCCTCGTGCTAGCTTAGGGGGTCAAATCAACCCAAAAAGACTAAAAAACTCAACAGGTCCCAAAGTAAGGATGGAGAGAGGGTTGAGTGGGAGTGACCAGGATGTGGGCTAATTAGAACCAACAAGCTAAAACAGACTAAATAGATACCATTCAAAGAGCTTCTGGGTTAAAAACACTTCATTCTCCAACATGTCACAGCTATTCATGGGATCAGTGTTTTATAAATTGTTACACAAACATTTGTTTAACATTACGTGTTTGCTTCACTAAGAGAGTAATGCTGGACTTGACCCCAAACCACAGAATCCCATTTAAATAACCACAGAATTTAGGGCTGCAACAACAAATCCATAAAGTCGATAAAATTCTATAATAAAATGCGTTGGCAATGAATTTCATCATCCATTTGTTGTGCCGTGAAATTATGAGGTCACCAGTCGCGCAACTTTTTTTTCGTGCAACCTTTATTTAACAGTCAAAGCGTGCAACTCGTCCGTAGGCTGCAGCAGCGCAGAGCAAAACGGATCCGAACGAGAGAGAAAGCCGGTGTTTTGATGAGCAATGACACAACTGGAACATGGCAGAAGCAGGTAGACCTAAAAAACTACAAAATGTATAAGTTTAGGAGCACTTTATGTTAAACAACACAAAGAAGTTTGTTATTAGAAAATGAATAAATGAATGGATAATCACGGAAACCCATATAAATAACTGTATAATGAGAAACTAGCAGCAGTGTAGAGGTTGATAAATAGAGTTTAAAGACCTGCAGTGAGGACTAGCCATTAGCTCATTAGTCCAGTAGGAAGTCAAAGCTATTTATCAGAACTGAGGCTGTTTCTACTCTTTCTGTGAGTGTGCCTTCAGATGATGCGTGTCTGTGATCAGAAGAGATCCAAACTGACAGGATCCATCATCTGTGATTTAATTTCACTCAGTAAGCAGAGGATGTTTTATGTGTCAGATTAACAAACCGGCCAGCCAATGAATTAAGTCACTGAGTCTCACAGGCTAGATTAAATTTAATATTGCATAGCAGACAAAATCAAATCACATTGTCGCATTAATAAGTGATTATGGTAGCTCGCGCCACAGAAAGTGTTTTCTTCCAATATCCAAACACTCAGAAAACATCAGGGTCCCTGCTGGCCCTGAATCTCATCCATCGCCTGAGAGCGGAGCCAAAGTAAACTGGTCTTAACACATTGTGACATACTTCCTGGCAGCATCAGACAGCGATTCGCCAGCCTGATGGGGAGATGATTTGGGAGGAACTCACAAATTTAATTAGCTGGGTCTCCGAGGACATCGGCTCTTCCAACTTTCATTTAGATGTAATCTTTCTTCTGAGAATACGTCTGAGAGACGAGGAGCTGCTCTCTGTCACTCTGCTTGATGACATTAAAGAGAAGCTTTCTGAGGCTGGATTTGCATCATAAAGAAGGAAAAGTAGCCAACAGGAGCAAAGCTGGCACGTTTGTTTGAAACAAACCACGACGACTAATTATTGATTATGTAATTCATTACCCACTGATTTTCTGATGATTGACTAATCAGTTCAATAACAAATCATTGCAGCTCCAGCATTTGCCACAAGTGCAAACACATTGAACTAATTAAAGTGTATTGGGCGAACTCGCTAGTAATTATTTGCTTCAAAGGGCGTAGCGAGCAGATGATGTCGAGCAGCCTTCCACCACAGAGGGAGCACTGAAACACACACGACTACTCCTGAAGGCCGATTCAAAAAAAGGAGTTTCCTTACAGATACATGATCGCTTACGCAGATGTTTCAGCTAAAAAAATAAACTCTGGTCCGGTTTAAGCCAGGCGTCAGATCCATCAGCAGCTCTCTGTCCTCTTCAGCAGCATCACGTTAAATCAAAAGCATCATAAACTTCATAATCACGGCTCCTACTCAAAACAAAAGGCGTTATTTTTAGTATTCATCAAGCTAACATCCTGACAACGTTTAGGACAAACGAGACCCTGAGGACATCAGGGACTCATCCCTTTGGGTTCCATGAGTCCAGAAGTGTGAGACGCTCAGAGGATGAGCGTCCAGACTGAGACGTGATCAAGACTCTGAGTGAAACCAGAAAACATGCATGACTGACAAGACGTGATTAGAATATAAAACTATGCTTTATGTATAAATAAGACATGTGAAGAGCTTTGATTTTACAAAGAAACCATAAAATAATTTCATTTTCTTTTAGTTTTTGTTTAAAAGTGCCCTGACGTTCATGAGTTTCCACTCAGTCGATGATGTTTTATTAATCCGACTATAATGAGGCACTTTTTAGGTGAGAAAGAATATATTTTCATCTTTATTTTAAAAAATAAGTATTTAGAAAAGGCAAGCAAGAAAAACTGAATCGAATGGGGAAAAACTGAACAGATCATTAAAACCCTAAAAAAACTCCTGGAGTCATTTGATCTGGTTGTTTTAAAGCAGATTCTAGTTCAGTTATCATGAACTGAGCCACCTTCTGGATGAACTCTCAACACGTCTCCAGTGTTTTTCAAACCATGTGAGAAAACATTGTTTTTCTTCAACCTCCTGCCTTGATGATGACTCTCTGACTTGATTCTCTGCAGCTAAAACGTGCCTCACATTCCGTCAGCCGCCTGTGAAACCACAAGGTTATCCAGGCAATTATCGTCTCCCAGCAGGAGCTTCAATCACACACAAAGTCTTCCCTCCTAGACCAAGTCCAGCTGTCCGAGGACGCCGCCGACACCCTGATGGACGGGCAGCTAAAGGAGAAGTTCTGAGGCGACGCAGCGCAGAGTTAGCCACCACGTTAGCTTGTCACAGCTTCCCTTTTGCCCTCGCTAACTTCCCTCAGCCCAGATGTGAAGCCCATCTGTTCCTCCACCAGTACCAGTGTCCTGTTCCGCTCCTCTGCCGCCACACTCCTTTTATTGTTGTTTTATATCAAATAATTAGAGGCAGCCATCCAGATGGCCATCGTATGCTCCCTCTGCTTTGATAACAAAAAGGTTGTGGTGCAGCTCTGGTTTGAAGCTGGAAGCTAGCAGGTGTGTAGCACTAAACCGTGTTTTGGTCAGAAGCTGAAAGAATTTGAGGCGACAGCTTTCCAGGGTCAAAAGGTCGCCTGTAATTGCCAGCGGCCCGTTTGAGTGAAGGCAAATGGACTTTTCTCCTTTTTTTTCTCTCTTCCGTTCTCCAGAGCCAAAGAGGTCTGCCACAAACTCATTATGATTTCCAAGTGTGATGATCTGTATAAAAGGGGTGGGGGGGTGAAGCGGAGGGTTGAAGACATAATTAGTTTTCCTCACTGCAGGAGACAGTGTGCTGATGAGACAAGGAAAGGCAGAAAAAAGCCCAGCTGTCAATCTTCCCCAAGTCTTTTTCATCTCACAAAAGCACCAGTGAGGAATGCTCACAGGCCCCGAAAAATCCCAGCACACCCTGCAACGGCAACACAACCAGGACTCTGCCAAGACGACCCCCAAACACAGCAGAGACCCTGGCACAGAAGCAGACAAACTGCAGTCAAATCAGCTGTCAGGTTCTGATGAACTCGGGCCCGGCTCTGAAGGGCTGAAAAGGACAAACTGGTTTCAGTCAATGTCAGAATCACAGACGGAGACATGGTGTGTCTAACTGAGGTGGACGAAGTCATTTCAAAAACAGGACTAACTAACAGGAGTCTCCTAAAACTGAAACGCCACATAACAGCAGCATTAAACTGCACGAACTAGAGTCAAATCTAAAAGAACAAAGTCAGTTTAAGACAGCATCCATCAGCAGGTGTTAATTCAATCAGACAGGTGATTCTTTTCAGCTCATCAATAAAACGCTTTGTGTTCAACTTTATTTTATAAGCTTTAAACCATCAAATGGAATGGAAGATAATATATTTCTTCTTTTCAGTCAAAGCTACAGCGAACAGTTAAGCAGCTGATCCAAACAGAGACAGATGTGTTGTTCTGAGTGGAGCGGTCCACTCCAGCTGACAGCCAAACACTCTGTGGGCTGAAAACACTTTCTGCTCAATACCAGAAAAATGTCATCACCTGCAGGAAACAGCAATCAAAGTTTCACTATTGACTGAAGATTGCTGTGTGTATCTGTGTGTCTATGTGTGTTTGTATCCAGTAGGAGGAATTCTGTTTTTTGGGCACCCACGGCATGCAACCCTGCTCAGTTTTATTACCCTTGGAAGTCCTTTTAACTCCTCTGGCAGGAAATGAAACACTCAACTGACTGTAGCGAAGCAGCACAGCCGTTTGCAGCCGGGCCGCGACTCTGCTGAGCATGTGTTCCATATAAAGAGAGGCTTGAGGAGTCGCAGGTGCATGCTGGCTGGGTGCGTGCACCGTGTACGAGTACATCTGTATAAACGCATACGATGGAACAAGCTAGCAGGCGAGTAGATAAAGAAGGAGGGATGAAAACGAGTGTCTGAGTTTGAGGCCTCAGTCACCAGGTCAGTGTCTGAAACAGGATACTGATGATTTTCCTGTTGCTCTGCAGAGACCTGACAGACCACGTTTATGTGTGTATTTGTGTGTTCATTAAGAAAACCTCTTATTAACCGCTGGATGGATTTTAATGAAATGATCAATTCAGTTTATTTCTAAAGCTCCAGTTCACAAAACAACGAGCCCAGGTTCAGGAAGACTGATCGCAGGAAATTTAATTTAGTTGTAATCAAATTAGATTAATTATAAAATAAATATTAGTCAGATTGTTCTGTTATAAAGAACCAGCTGATTGGACTGAAGCTTTACTTCAATGTAATCCTCCATCCTGAGCAGCTCAGTAGGAAGGAAAAGTCTCTTTGTACAGGAAGAAACCTCCAACAGAACCAGGCTCAGAGTGGGTGGAGCCTCCACTAAACCAGGCTCAAAGTGGGAGGAGCCTCCACTGAACCAGGCTCAGAGTGGGTGGAGCCTCCTACTGGGCCAGGCTCAGAGTGGGTGGAGCCTCCTACTGGATCAGGCTCACAGTGGGTGGAGCTTCCTACTGAACCAGGCTGAGTGGGTGGAGCCTCCTACTGGGCCAGGCTCACAGTGGGTGGAGCTTCCTACTGGACCAGGCTCACAGTGGGTGGAGCTTCCTACTGAACCAGGCTGAGTGGGTGGAGCCTCCTACTGGGCCAGGCTCACAGTGGGTGGAGCTTCCTACTGAACCAGGCTCAGAGTGGGAGGAGCTTCCTACTGAACCAGGCTCAGAGTGGGAGGAGCCGCCACTGAACCAGGTTCACAGTGGGTGAAGCCTCCTACTGGACCAGGCTCAGAGTGGGTGGAGCCTCCTACTGGACCAGGCTCAGAGTGGGTGGAGCCTCCTACTGGACCAGGTTCAGAGTGGGAGGAGCCTCCACTGAACTCTGAAGGCTCAGAGTGGGTGGAGCCTAATGCCTCAGCTGTTTGGGTCTGAGAGGACAGTAAACTCTGAGTGTACTTCTAAAAATGATAAACATTTGAAATCAACCCCAATCAAGATGGCTGCCACAGCATTAGCTGGGAGCAGCATTAGTCGCATTGCAAAATGTTGCAATGAGTTCTGACTGATTTTATGAGAACTTGGCCTAAAAGGTTCCCATTAAAGTCAGGATCCCATCAGACTGGTTGAGGACACACAATTTGAGAAAATCTACAAATTTGAGTTGGACAAATTTGCAGGGACAGGTTTAATTCATGAGCAGGTCCCATAGGACATATGACTGTAGCAACCAGATATTAGAGTCTGTAAGTTATTCTGGACAGTCCTCTGTGATATGTGACCGACAGTCTCCACCCAGTGACTCACTGGTTCAGCTGTTGGGTTAAACTGGTCAGTCATCACTGGGTCTACCACTGATTATCATGTGAAGGTAACCACTCAGGGCCTAAAAGACTATAAATGTCACACATCTGTACAGATCAGTTCTAAGTCATGGATTGTGAAGCTCTTTACTGTAACTGACGGCAGTGAGCTACATTGTACCACAGTAGAGAAGCGTTCAGACACAGGCGCCACCAGCAGGCGATGTGGGTGAAGTGTCTTACCCAAGGACTCAACAACAAAGTCACCCAGCTGAAGTACATAGGTTCAAACCAACAACCGCTCTATGTTCTGAGCTACTACCACCCATGTAACCACTGACCGTCTCACTAACAGTGTAATCTGTCTACCTACTCTACATCTTTGGCTAAATCCTGACAGTTTTCCTGCAGAGAGAAGAATGAGTTTCCCTCCACTCATAACTGACATGCTAATGCTTCTAAACCAGCAGAACATGCTAATGGTCCATTTGTTTTCCTCTGGTGCTAATGAGCTTCATCAGCTGTCTAACCAACATTATGACACTATTATGAGATGTCACTGGAGAAAACGGTGATCGCCGTAAAGGATAAAGATTCTTATTAGTGAGTGAAAAACCCCTCAACACAAAGCGTAGATAATCAGGTGTGCTGCTAAATGTCCGTTCTGAGCCGGGTTCCTTTGTTCTCAGGTCACAGCGTTATTTGTCCCACGCTCCGTTTGCCACAGCAGACTGACTGCTTTAATTAGTGGCTCTCACTGAGAGACATTAATAAGTGTCCACCAAACCTGAGACGGAATATATTAGACTCCCATTTTCATGGAGAGTGACATTTCTCATCAGGTCTGTAATTTCACTGAGCGCTCTATTCTGTGCTCAGGACCCTGTGGTGAGACGGTTTAGATGGAAACATGGACGCCGCTTCACTCACGTAGCTCCGTACAGGAAGCCTGTATTAATGCATCGGTGGATTTATTCTAAAAACTAAGCTAATGAGATTCCTCACATGTAGACACGTCTGTCTGTAGAACACGGTGAGCTGTTCGACACGGTGGACGTGGGACTGGAACAAACTTCAGAGACAACGTTCTATTAACTCTCAGAGTCCTTTAAGGTGAGCTGAGATCTGATCTGTCTCAGGTATCAGGTCTGTTACCTTCAGCTCCACGTGGTCACAACAGAAGTGTAGTCGAGAAAAGAAGATTATTATTAAAAGGATGTCACGACTTAATGCTAATGCACCACTTAATTAAGAAGACGAAGAAGGTTTGTTTGTCTAGCGCCTCTCAAAACATAGATCATAAGGTGCTTTACAGAAATAAACAGATGAGACAACGATAAACAAACCGTACAAATTAGGAGTGTCTCCTAACAGAAAGACACGATGAACAGGTGAACATTGAGTTAATCTAAAACTCACCTTCGTCTTGTTCTTTTAAAAAGTCAGAACAAGAAAAGATGGCCGAATGAGGTTTTCATCCAAGATAAATCTGAAGATAAACATTTTAATGGAAGGCCACAACAACTCTAGTTTGATCAAATAATTGTTGCTCTCTAATGTTGCGTTCCTCAGTTTGCTGTTCAAATCTGCCACCTGCAGACGTAAACTGGTATCTGAAGTAGCAGCCGGACGTACTGACTGACCATCAGCAACAAGCTGAGCTCATCGCCCGCCTCGCTTCTAGAAGCAATTTGTTTTTTTGGGGACTATGAATTGGTTTCTTAATTAATAACAGTGCATTGAAGCCAAAGCTCTGCTCTGTTTCCTTCCAGGTGACCTGTATGTGACCTGTACTGGACCTGACTACAGCTGTCCCAGCCGTCACGTCTGGAGGACAAAAGTACCTGTACCTGAGTGACCTCATCACTGCTCTCCTGAACGTGAACCCAGTGTGTGTTGCGTCACTGATGACTATGAAGTGACTGCATGCTGAAGTTTACGACTTCTGGTCAATCTATTACTCATGCTTTGTTCTGATGAAATAACTTTTCATTTTGGCAATAGAACAGTCATTTATGGGTAGCCATGTTCAGCTGGGATGCTGGAGATGTAGACCACTGAGTGTCAGTGAGACTGTTTAAACAACACTAAGACACAGCTGTTTAATGATTTTACAGTCAAATGATGAATAAACAGCATAGAGACAGAACAATGTGCAGGACAACAATCTGCATGGCGCTGAAAGCACAGGGCTTTGGCTGAAATCAGCCTTTCAAAGTGCTCGAGTGCAAAATGACACCTGAAGTGGAGCTCTTGTCCTGAGAGTCACAAAAGGGCCTCAGCAGGGAGAAAAGCTGCTGCGTTTCATCTCCATATCCAGTAACTTCATCTGAACAGAGAGGAGACGCTGGAGCTGCTCAGCATTTTAAATCAAGCTGTTTGTTTCTCTGATAGTCTGGAGGGTTTTACTGTTCTGACGTCTTCTGCTCAAAAACCACAGCAGTCTGAATCCTGACGAACACAAACAGGCTGCATGATCAGAGAGAACGAAGGAAAGAAAACCCAGGAAACAAAACGGGACAGGGTTCTGTAACCTACAGCTTCTGATTCAGGTTCAACTCTTCAGCAAGAAGCAACGAAAAATAAACAATCAAATACCTAATCAGCCTTTTAGTTTGTGCACGCTCATAAATGCATGCATGAGCATGTAGGTGCAGGTGAACGGGGTGGCAGCTCTCCATTTGGTGCGGGGGGGGGGGGGG
>SSNR01000435.1:191301-208453 GCA_006937965.1 Callopanchax toddi | reverse complement strand
GGGGGGGGGGGGGGGGGGGGGTAGAAGTAAAGCATAGCTTTACTTTCTGATCTGGGACTTCAGAGGGAATCCTGTTTGATCACACTGGATTTATATCTAAATACAAACACACTCACAAAGTTTTGATAAGTAAAGTTATTCTGGAAACCCATCTAGCACCATGTGCTGCTCTACAGAGGACAGAGTGACCACATTTCTCACAGTTCGTCTTGTTTTACTAAACATCCCAAACAGCAGGAGCATTTAAGGTGGACTGCTGCTAAATGATCATTAACTGTAATGAAGGACCATGTCAGTCAGTGCAGGAATACAAGAGGAAACCAGCGGAACTCTGAGTAACAAAGGGACACAAGGCTTCGGCTTTTTCTACAATTTGTTTACAGAGAAATAAAAAGGCAGACTATCTGAAGCCTTTTGTGTCCGTCCACCAAACCTGAGCTGCCAGAGACCTTCTCCCGCCTGCTAGCACACTGGATGCCTCAGCCTGTTTTATTCTGAGGCAGTGAAACAGCCGGCTGCTCTGAAAGGCTTCCTGCACCAAAAGAAAGGACCGTCCAACGCCTGCAAACAGGCAGCGAGTGAAAAGATGCAATGCCAGCTTCTGTGAGAGAGGACTCACTGAAGCAGAGCGGATTCGGGGGGATTTAGGGAGCTCGTCTGCCAGCAATAAAAGGTTGAAACAGGATACTTGGTGAGATTAATTACCTAGATAGGCCACGATAATGCCATTTAAATGGGAAAGTAATTAAAGTGCACCTTCCATGAAAATTATTCATTGCTGACGGATTGGGTGACAGACAAATCAGGAGCCATTTACAGAAAAGCTACAGGTTAAGTGCTGCGAGCTGCTGCTCTGAGACCACCGCCGGTTTATTGCAGCTGTTGGATCGGACTGCTTCGCCCAGCTCTCATCAAATTACTGAGAGCGTGAGGGGCGGGCCGGGGGGGTGGACAGAATGGGCTCCCAGGTAACGTAAAACCAGGGACAAATGCTACAAAGGAGGATCCGCTTAACTAGAAAATGACACTGGCTGGCACTGGTCAGTGGGGACTCTGCAGAATCAATCAATCCCTCTGTTTAAGGCCACCATGAAGATTAGAACACAAAAGGGGGATAAATCAATGCCTTTATTGTTCCCCAAGTGTTACTTTCACAAATGTCCAGAACAATACCCATTAAGCGATGATTAAGTGTCAATAAAGTGGACATATGGGTTACCACTGAGCTGGATATCACGTTTCACCTTTAAGACCCGAGCTGCTAAAAGCAGGCGGCGAACTGGACCGCCTCCCTCTGAGCAGCAGACACCAAACGCACTAACACTCGAAATAAACGGGAATATTTGCTTCTGGTGAAATATGAAGGCTCTTCAGATCAAAGACGAACGCTTAGCTCACACTCCGCTGTGCTTCCTGCCTCTGCGCTGACGCCGGACCAATGGGAATAGCCTGTTGTTCTCCCTGAATGTGTAAGTAGGTTGGACTATAACATCATCCCACATTCACACAACGCCGCACAACAAATGAAGCGCAGAACGGCTAAAAATAAAAACCCAAGAGCGTCAGATGGAAAACACGGAGCGAAGCTTGTATCTCACTAAACCAGTGACTCAAATGACTGCGTCTTATTGCAACTACTGGTATCCAGTAAACCCACCAGATCATAAAACACATTAAAGCCCCTGTAAGGCACGGACTAAGTGCTTCATTTATCTCCTGCAGCAATGGCGCTCAGCCATTAGAATACAGGGCATTAATTTAAATAAAAACAGGGTTTTTTATTCATTTATTTACCAGTTTAGACACTAAATGTTGGTGTTTCCAGACTTTAACGAAGAAAATGAGATTTAATCCCAAACAAGTGCTACTTAAACCAGATTTGAGCTCATTTGTGTTTGTCCTGTAAACGTTTATATTCTGTGTAATTACACCTGCTGGTTAGTAGCAGTACTGCAGTCTAGTGGATTTTGATGTGAGACAACGCAAGCCGCTGAAGTCTAAACGTTCACCGAGAGGTCTGTAAAAACCCGTAGAAACCTGTAAGTTAGTCTCTTAAGATCTGAAACATCTACAGGTCACAAAAACATTCAAATCACCAAATCTGATAAAACATGAGCAGCAACCATTAGAAAGAAACACGATAAAGTCTCTCTTTTAGTTATTCTGACAGAAATTACCTTTACAGAAAGAAAATCAGTGATTAAACGGAATAAGTGCAAAAACACTGTAAAAGTTCCTGTCAGTGTGAGAGGCTTTGTGCTAAGCAGTCGACATCAGCTCCAGTTGACACGTCTCCGTTTCATTAACATACATGACCTCAAACCCAACGTGGACCCTGAAACGTCCACAGACACCCCGCAGCGTCCCCCACAGCCAGCCCTCCTTCCAACGCTCGACTTTACGCTGATTTGTTTCTGGCTCTGAAATCTCAACTCTTGCCTGAATAAATATGAATGTAATGCCCACTCAGAAGAACAAAAGGTCTGTTTACAAGTGTGCTTGAGGGAAGTGAATGCAGGAAGGACCGGGGCGAGCCCCCCAGGTCGGCCATGAGGCTCTGCAGACACACAATGGAGCGCTGATTGAAACATGCACTTAACTCCCAGCACACGGTAATGGTAAAGACAGCAACGGATCCTCAGCATTAGGAATCGCTGATCAACTGCTGCAAAGGCGGAGCAGCAGAAATCAAGGTTACAAATGTGAAAAGCCTCGACTTTAAGACGGAGCCGAGAGGTAATTAGGTCTCTGAGAACAATAAGCACTTAGCTTATTGTGTAGCTTCACTCAGAGTACTTTTAGTATATTTAGAGGAGGTGAATATTTGTCATCAGATGCATCAGCATTCACTCACTGCTGTTCCACGCCCTGCTACGAGCCCACCTTCCTGCTCATTATCATTCAGCAGGAGACCGAGGGACCGACGACGGCGTTCCTCTGTTGTTACGTTGTTTTAGCGATAAGGGTCTCAACACCTCACCAAGCAAAGGTTAATCAATTCTTAATGATGAGCCATAAACACTTCAACAACACACTCAGTCTCTAATGAGTGATCTGCACACTGGACCACTGGTGGGACCGTTCCAACTGCAGAGAACTGAAACGTTCGTCCACAGTGTGACCGACACATCTGGTTACTGAATCACACCGTGCATAAAACCAAACTACATCAGATCAAACCCTCATAAATCACAGAGCTGACCTTATCTGACCCTGGAGATGGGTAACTCTGACCTTTGACCCTACTGGTTTTGCACAATTAAAAGAGAAGAACAAAACGAATTCACTCACAGAGCGAGAAGTGTTTTCCTTCAACAAGAGAATTGAGTTTTTAAAATCTAATTCATGATATCAATGGTAGCAATTGTGACTATTTCTGATTTTGAGGTGACTGTTGTGTAATTTGTTGAAAAGTGAGCAAACATTTCATTTAACTCGAGGTTGTTGCTGCATTATGAATGAAAATAGACCAAAGCAAACGCTCACTGATCACCTGGTTCAATCCCAGCTGGATGCTTATTGTTTCCAGTGCAGAGGTCAGTCCCCTCAGCTGATATCTGAACAGATAGAAGGGGCCGTCTTGCCTTGAGGAGCCGTTAACCCTGAAGTCTTTGGATTCGTTTGGTTTTCATGAAGGACTTTAGGTATTGCGTCATGGTTTAAGGTTATTACACAAACACCCATAAAACCCAAGAAAATCCAAAGACTCTTTGCTTTTGATTGGAGTTTGTTGTCATAAATGATAAAATAATAAAACTTAATAGATTTAATAAACCAAATATCCCCTACGTGAGTCATACGGTCCACCCTGATGGAGCTTTTGGCTCCACATCCCACCACGTTATATGATTGTGTCGTCAACATGTAGCATAGAGTTATGACTGACTGAAGGAGGATGTGTTCGTCTTCTGTCTTTCTTGTGTCCTTGGCAGTGAGCTCCTTGTTTTCAGCGTACAAATCTCCATCATGAGCGACGGCACTAAAAACCCATAATCCCCTACAGCCCACCCCCCGTCCTTCGTTCTGCTGGTCCACCTCTACATGCCAAATCAAGGCTGACGCTGCTGACCAGATTAAAACAGACAGCTGTAGTTATTTAGACAGAGAAGTTATGTAGCTTCTCTCTGCAGCCCTCCCTTCATTACTGCAGTATGAGAATAGCCTTTTGAGCCAGCCGTGTTTCATGGATGCTCGAGCATGAAAGAGGAATCTTGTTGAGTGGATCCATAGAAATAATGAATAAAAAGGCTTCAGTTTGTCACCGCAAAACACAGCATTTTAATTACAGAAAATTCCCCTGAGACTGAGCTGCAAACAGTCTTAGGTCTTTATGTAGCGCAGAGAGTCTGCATCACTGCTAAGCTAATAGTGTTTGCCACTGCAGTGCTGATATACACATTAAATTAATCTGGGTATTACGCATGGCGGAAATATTATGGATCATATCAGACTACCTCCATTAATGTTAATTGAGAATCATTACTGTGGCCTGTGTATGAGAGGTTTTCAAAATTAAACTGTCAATCGCTGTGGAGCAGCTGAAGCATGGAGCGGACTTCCTGCTGCCCGGAAAACTCAGCCAGAGTGGGTCGTTCTTAGAGGGCTTTGATTTAGACAACAATGGATATCACAATAGTTTTTGACAATTTACCAATTAGTGACAATATGATGATATTTTAATAACCTATAAAGTGTTAGCTCTTAACAACAGGAAGGCTGAATAAGACTGACATGAATAATACTTCTCTTCACCATGGGTCTAGACCCTGAAGCTTTTCATATTCCTCATCCTACAGTCAGTGGTTGGTCTGGAGATGGTGAAGGTATTTCATCAACGTGCCATCTTTCACTCTTGTGAAACAGCTGATTGTATAGCTAGCCACTAGCCTCCAATGCTAACACCACTCTATTTCTGCCTAGTGGGCATTTCAGTGAATGACCAGACTAAGAATGCTAATTATTAGCTTCTTCAATGCAAACTCAAGAGAGTAGTTACTGTCTTTGCCAGTGGTGTTGTTACACCAGCCTATCATTTACCAGGTAAGTAGCTAGCTTCATAATAGATATAGCTTCTTGCTGCAAGGACCTAGCCACCACTGTGTGCATATTTTGGCTACAATGCCATGCCACTGGCTAAATACTAAATAATGCTGCTGCCTCATCATCAAAATAGGAATCTTTATAATATCTAAAACTATATATATACACCACATACCCCTAGTCATTCCACAACTTCAGCTTTAAAAAGCATTCTCTGATCATCCCTGCTGAATAAACCAGCATAGCTGGTTTCCAGCATATGTTGTGTTTTGGTGCTGGTATGCTGGTCCATAGTGATCCATTAGTTCAACCAGCATAGACCAGCATTGAATCATGCTGGTTTACCAGCACTGCAATGACAATACCACATGTGATAAATGAACAAATACTTAAAGGGCATCTTTTATTTTAAACACATGTTTGTATAAACTTGGTATATACATGGTATAAACTTTATATATTTGCTGAAAAAAGGGGTGATATTTAAATGGAAAAGGTGATATTATTGCTCTAACTTGGCTCTCTAGCAAATCCGTCTGAAAACAGCGCCTGTCTTTGGAAAACCAGAAGTGACGTATACAGAGGAACGCATTCCCAGGCCATCGCTTAGTAAACATTCACGTCTGCCAGATTGTAGCATCCCAAACAATGGAAGAGAACACTTCGTACGAATTTGATGTAGCATCTGAAACCTCTGCTAGTCGGTCAGAATTATCTGCTATGGAATTTTATTCTGATGAAGACAGTGATTATCAGGTAAAGAGTTCAGCCGTACATGTTCGAGCCAGAGTTAGACCCCAACAAGCTTCCAGCTGATCTAAACGCAGATGGCGGAGCTAACGATGAAGGATATCTAACGTCTTCAAAACTTAAATTGGTACGGTCTGTTTACTTTATTTTCTGTGCTCATGCACTTGGATTGTATTTATCCCTCGGGAAATAAGTTGTGTGTGTATGTGTGTGCGCGCGTGTGCCATCACACCATGCTGTATTGGCAAGTCTCTACAGCAAATGATACAGCAGACCGGACTCTAGACGGGGAGCGTCCCGTCCAGAGTCCGAAGCGGGTAACGCGCGGTTCAAAAAACCCAGAGAGCGTTGAACCAAGCTGGTTTATTCTCTAGATCATTCTGGATTTATGATCTGAACTGAGACATATGAATGCTGCAGTCAGAGGCACTCGTGCGTAATGGATGTGCTCGTTGCGCTGCGCTCCTCAGACGGGGAGAGCTATAGGTCTCCAGATGAGGATTTGATGATCAGCTGGTTTATTCTCTAGATCAGTCTGGATTTATGATCTGAACTGGGCCCAGTGTCAGATCAACTAACATCAGAACCTCGTGATCCTCTGCAGCCTAATTAAACACTCAGGTTCTCCAAACCGCAATGGAGGATGAAACAGTTGACGAACTATGTTTTTTAAAAGGAATGAAAAAATGCTGCTGAAAATGTCATTAATATAATTTTTATATAATTAAGTGCTAAGTAAAAATAGACTATGACCATCTTTAAACAACGTTTTACCTCAGCTACTAACTCTCCTCTTTCTCTGTGTAGCTCTATCGTGTTCCTCTGCATACGTCACACATCACGTGACTCCTAAACCGCGCGTTTTTGGGGGAAGCTGATTTCTTCCCTTAACTTTTTCTTTTTAAACACTTTCTAGCTATCTGGAAACCGGGGAGGATAACCAAAGTTACTTTATTGCCTTAGTTAATGTTTTTTCTGTCATAAAAAAGAACTTGAAAGATGCCCTTTAACCTGTTTACCTCAAGCTGTCCCGGTATCACAGCACTTCCAGCACCAAAGTAATTCCATTTCTGCTAAAGTAACCACGTAATGTAAAAATGGAATCAGTGTAAATATTTTTTTAAATATGTTCACAAGAACAGCAACAACACTTAACTGCTGCCATCTTAACACAGCTACGGCCTTCTAAAGTTCACAGGATGACCTCTAAATGCAACATGGAATCATGAGAATAACCACAGAACCCCATGTAAAACTGTAATATGAGACTGAAGGCTAAATAAATGACGTCCACCTGACCTGTTCAGCTGTTTTCAGTCAGCAGCAACACATTTGGTTTAAACTGCACTCAGACCAGCCATTAGCTCATCAGCTGTGAAGGATCACAACACTATTTCTCTGAACAGAGGCTGTTCAGGAAGCCCAATAGTATTATTACTATTATTAATAACTTTTACACAGAAAAAACCTATAAAGTGTCTGAAAGTCTCCTGGTTTCAGATCTGTTAACAAAGTCCAGCTAGCTAACGGCTAAACGTGTGTTTATATAATCCATTCACAGAAAGCACCGAAAAACATCTTTAGACTAAAAGTTCATGTTTTTGATTTAATGCAATGGAATAAAAAAAAGAATTGGATCCAGACTGTGCAGGAAATAATTAAAGATGGATGAAAAACATGTTCTGCTGTCTCCAAACAAACCTCTGCATCCATCACATTCAAAGCTCTGAGATTCTTCCAACAACGTTGAGTCTTTCTTTATAGTGAAAGCACATTTTAAGTTCAACACAGTGAAAAGGCCTTCTGCCCCTCAGAGGACGTCACAGCTGATGATCTAAATAAAAGCAGCATTATTAATGTTTTATAAAGTCTTACCTGCTTGACCCGTAGCGATGCTGACAGCTGCAAACAGCCTCTGTGTGCGGCTCAGGTCGGATACTCCGTTGACAGCTTCAACCTCAAAAGTGTAGTTGGCATGGGCCAGCAGGTCCACGATGCTCACATAGGTGTCCACTAACCCCGACTGTGCAGGAGAAAATCCCACGTTCGGACCACAGGGTACACACTCCTCAGGCTCCCAGCTGCAGCGCCTGCAGATGACCCTGTAGGTGACGTCATTACGACCGCCTGTGTCAGCCGGCGGGTTCCACTCAAGGTTAACGGTGGTCTGGTTGATGTTGAAAACCAGGTTCTGTGGTGCAGAGGGAGGTCCTGTCAGAGGTGGACAAACAGAGGAAGCCAGAATTAGGTATCAGAGCACCGGCGTGACAGCTAAGTGTGTGCACGGACTGGATGTGTGCTCTCACAGCTCCAGCCCTAAAGCCAAACACCGACACGCCGTTATAATAAGACAAAAGTAGTGCAGGGACTCTGGAAGGAAGTGAGCCGAGGCAGGCGCCAAGGTCAGCATCAGAACCTGAGGAGAAGTCGAGCTGCTCACATGTCCAAACACTAAACCGACTTTACAGTCAAACTTCAGGCAACACTGGACTTTTTATTGGTACAGAAAAAAGAAAACGGCGGTTCTGACTTCCACTCGATGCTGTTGCTCCATCATCATTATTAAATACTGAAACGTCTCACAGACTGTAACTTCCACGCTTGTGTTTTATTCTGCTCAAACTGTCGGGTTTGATTTACTGACCGAAGCTTGTCTGACAACGTGTGGCGAGACGCCGCATCTGGTAGCAGAGTCAGACACTATTTTTATGCTTGTATAAAGAAACAATGGAAAATAACGGTGATGGAAGCAGAAAATCAGGGTGTTGCTCCGAGCTGAGCGCTGCATACTGATCAGAGAAGCTCCAGACTCAGGTAAAGCATGTAGACAGCCCTCCACTTCAAATAAGAGACTCTAAAGTCCATCTCTCCTCCAGATTGTTATGAACATGATTTATCACTCTTAGCCCTTTACAGCCACACACACACTGAGCAGAGTGCACGGACCACGCACCATAAACGTCCTCATAATGACACAGAGATTAGCTGGTCTCATAAAACTATGAATAACAAATCGCTGCTTTTATCTTTCATATCCCTGCTGCTGGATTTACAGCCCATATGTTGATGTAAATAAACTGAAGATGTTCTTAAACACCCATAAACACGGAGTACCAGCTACTTTACACCAACGACTGTAGGACGCGTTACAGGAAACGTTCTCAGAACCAGGTGGAGGAACGTTAGTGCATTAATGACATCAGAGCCATGACAACACACTGGATGATTAACGCAACATTGTGATGTGATTTTACACAAAACTTTGTCTGTTTTCAGGTCCTGCAGTGATCCAAACCAGAAATAATAATTTAACAGTAACAAATAAACAAAACTGTGCCTTTCCACCAGAGGGCAGTAGACATGTATAGGACTGGGTGTGTTACTATGTGTTGATGAAAGTACTAATCCTGATACTGCACTGGTCTGGTTTAGGGTCTGAGGGGGTTTAATGCTGATCTGTAACCATCGACTACAAGAGGTGAAGAAGTCATAGCATCATTTATGGAACTAGATCAAATCCACTAATAAGCCACAACATTAAGACCACTGATACATGAGGTAATCATGTTGTTACCATGGCGATTCACAGTGGGTGGAATGTAGTAAACAAAGTTAAAGAGAAAACAATTCCAGAAGAGCTTAATTTAACTAGTTAGCAATAAGCAGTCATCCATGGTGTCACCAGTCAGAGGAGGAGAAGAGTGGTGAACCAGGACCAGGACCAGGACTACGACTCAATACGGAGCTTCAGACTGATGGAGGTTCTGGTCACAACAAGAATCTGAGGTGGCCTCCAGATACTCCACAACCTGGTCCGGTCCTCAAAAGGACCTCCTCACAGCATCCTGTTACTGACGGCTTGGTACCAGACGTTCTGGAGGTCGGACTCATTCACAATCAGCTGAGCAGTGAAAATGACCACAAAACATCTGAGTCCTGCAACCAAGACGTGTCTGGAACATCTCCCTCCAACAACAAAGGTTTGATGACTCAGACACCTCAGAGGAGACACAACCCAACATAACGCTGAGAGAAAATATTAAAATGAATCCCTCGTCCCTCTGTGTGACCTCTGACCTCTGGAACACGACTCTCTGGCTCCAGCTTCACCTGCAGCACAGATTTCCACCTCATCCTGAGTCGACTCATCCTTCTAGCTCCAGGGCCTGTCGCTCTCACTCTCCTTTCAACCTTTCTCTGTGTCTCACTCCCCCACATTCTCTCCCCTCACCCCTTCTCCCAGTCCAGTTTCATTTCACGGATTAGGTTTCTGGAGACCCCACAGTCTGAAATGTCTCAATCACTCACTAGCTTCCCTCCAACTCCAACATCCCAGCATGAGTGGGCAGGTGTGTGTCAGGTTTATCTGCTGAGCATGGATAAAGAAGGCTACCCTAACAGCATTAAGACTTCATGTTATGAAGGAAGTAACGTCTGGAGGTCCTCAGGAGGACCTTCATGAGCTGGAGGCCTCGGTCCACTCTGGGATCCAGGAGGAAATGGGCTGACCAATAGAAACACGACCTTCATGTTTCATCATCAGCCCGCACAGGTGGTTCATGTTAGCATGTTAAAGGTTTCAAGCTAAAGTTGAAGTTTTGCAACTAAAACGGGTTGAAGCTAAATATTTTCGTCTGACAGAAAATTTTTCGCGGGGGGTCAGAAACAGGAAGCGCTGCATAGATCCCAGTCCAGACCGGCCCAAAGTTACTATACAGGCCTACTGGGGATTTAGATACCTGATGACCAGTCCAGTCAGGTCCACTGAGCCTAAGAGAGAGCGCGAGAAAAAAGAGGTCTGACTGAACTTTTTTCTCTTTTTTCCAAATGATAGAAATTCGTCACCACGACGGAGAACTTTACCCCCTGAACTGAAACGTGAGTGAGTCAGTAAGGTTTATTTCTACAGGTAAAAAGTGAAAATGTGAATAAAAATGTGTTTTTATCCCCAAACCCAAGTTTTTGAACGAGTAAACAAAACTTTTAAATGTGAACATTTTTCCACTGCAGCCTGTTTTTGTTTGAATGAACATTAAAACATTTACCTCAGACTGACAGAAGACAGCAGAAAAATAAAGTCAGGCATGAGGAAACGGTGGTGTGATGGTTTCCTCCACAGCTACTAATCTACCCGACAAAGAGGATAGCAGCAGATCGTTTTTAGGTCATGTTTCAGAGAACAACTCCGTTCTGTGCTGAGTTGTAAGGCATGAGAAAATCCAGGCTTAGGAGGGAAGAATCTGCTGCTTATCAGCCTTGAGAGGTGCTCGGGGCTAACCTAACCCTCCACAGCCTATTAGCTAGCCGTGCTCTAATTGGGGAGCGGTGGGGAGAGGGGCAGCAGGGGTGAGTGGTATTCAAATCGTCCATGAGGTAATCCTCACTCTACAAATGTGTGTTGTGACCTCGTAACCTCTCCTCTAATGATGTGGCTGCAGCAGAACCCAAAGGGAAGAGTTTTTCTTCTTTTAACTAAAGCGCCTCCACCTGCTGTTGTTTTAAAGCCCCACACTCTGATGCTGCTTCAGAGCTGCATGGAATTTACTGCTAAACTTTTCGCTCTTCCACAGCGTGTGGTGGGAGCTGAACTCGATCTCTAGAGGACGGATGACGGCAGGTGGACGGGAAATCTGAAAACTGCAAAAAGACTTTTCTTTAGAGAACTAGAGCTGCATAATCTTCAGGTAATGTTTGAAGATGTGATGAAAGAGATCCAAACAGCTCTACCAATAATAACTGACATCAACAAACGTTAGATAAAAGATAAAAACACTGATCAGAACCACTGAGACGTCCTTACACGACGTCTCTCCAGGGAATCACAGGAGGTTAAACGCTGCAGTGATGTACGCCGATTTTACAGGTACAATGACAACATGTAGCACACTGAATGATCAGATCCATATACAAAAATACACAGCACATTGTTCAGAGGTAACAGAGAGGCCTGATTAGGCCAATGTTTTGTTAGCCTGTTAGCATTTAGCCGCGTTAGCAGCCGGAGTCAGCGCTGCTCTACTCGTTTGACAAACACCTGCTTTAAACTTAAGTATTCTTACTGATGATTCCATGGATGCATTCATATATTTTTCTGCTGTTTTTTTATTGCTCCTGCACTGGAAACCAGCCCTGCAGTGGAGGAAAACAGAGCATTTCTGTTTCTAGGATTTAAAACGTTGGATCTCCGTCACAGAGTTTGGATCAGACGTGTGGAGAAGTGTCGGCTCACACATCAGATCAGACAGTAAAACTAAGGTTTAAGTCCAGATATTTATCTTTTACGCTTCTTTAAATAAACATTCAGGCTTCCAATAAGTCAGTCAGAAACGCTGTCAGTGAGAACGGGACTCCTCACTCTGAACTCCAGGCAGAACAGAACCTCTGACACAACTTGTTGAGGAGGCACATTTCTGAGGGGTGAAGAGGGGGCCTGGGCGGAGCCGCTAGCGGCTCACAAACGGCCCTTTCAGGCCCTGGCGCTGCTCACAGCTGTTGCATGATTGATGTCCAACTCCCCAACCTGTCAACAAGTCCAGTCTCTGACTCCACTGAAGAAAACAGCCAGCCACATATCTGACTGTCCTACAACTTTGCATATGAATAGTTTGGGCAAACTGACAAAACAAGTCCCCCCACCACACACACACACACACACACACACACACACACACACCACATGGAAAACAATGTGTTTGGAGCTATATTTCTGGAACATCTCCCCTCATCTTTATTCAGCATGGATTTGGCTCTCCATGTCCCCCACATCACATCTTCATCTCATTTCCTCTCCGATCCTCAGACACATTCCTAATCTCCGTGTGCCAGAGATCCATCTGACTGTTTTACTAAAGCCTCAAATATCTACAAACCTCTGTTTTCAGAAAGTCTGTCAATCAAGCTGTTTATTCAGGGAGTCCAACATTCAGTTTCAATCACTGCTCCCTGGAAATCAAAGAACCGCAGTCTCTGATGGTCACGCGGACTTAATCCAGCAATAAATGAGGGAAAAGACAGAAAGAAAGTTAGAAATACATATTTACATAAAACAGTATAGGGTCATCAAGCGTAGAGCCAACGTTAATGAAAATGAATAATGGAAAGTGTGCATTAGGTAAGTTCAGTAATTACTGCGCCGCTTGGCCGAGGTGATTACCCAGGAGGGAACAGCCAGAGGACACGGCGCCACTGGAAACTTTCTCCTGCTCTCAGAATGCATGTGTGCACTGCCCTTGATCAGCGGGGGGTGTTAAAGTGAAGCGTTAACATCCGATTAGGATGGTTGGAGAAGTGAGTAATGGACCTGTCTTTTAGAGCAGGATCTGTATGGTTGCCTTGGTGCTACACTAAGAGATTGGTGGTTTATTGTCACTGGCTGGCCTCAGATTTGCTCAGCCTGAGTTATGTCCTTGTCTCTGTCAGACAGCAGTAGAAAGTAAGTAAAACAAATAAATAAAACAGCTGCTGTTTAGACCTCTGCTCCACAACTAGTTGTTGGGAGTTTGATCAGAGGATTGAGCTGGAAACTGAACAAAGAAAATGACTTCAAACAGTCAGACACATGTTTCATGATCATGTTGATGATGTCTGTTTATGTTCTTATTATTCAGTGATTTATGAACTGCCTGGTAGTTTTAGTGAATGCACCTGTACACTAGTAAAGGTGTAAATATTACTAACTATAGTATTTTATTTTAGTAAAGTGATTCTGTGTATAAAGGGTTGAGCCTGCAGCTGCTGTCTCACTTTTAAAATAACCAAATAAATAATACATATGTATTAATACACATATACCGAGGCCAGCAGGTCAAACACACAGTCACCTGACACTTTCCAGTCTTTGATGATGCAGTAACGTGGATCTGCTTTGCCTCTCTGTGGTTTTATAGATCACATGACTCTGCTGCGTTTCTCAGTCTGTTGTTAGATCCTCTGTTTAGCTGCTAATGCTAATGACACTTTGACCTTTAGAGCCTGAGTTTAGGGTTGGTTCAGTCCTGAACCTGCCAACCTGCTGCAACAACGACATTCTCACCATAACGGACAAACCAAAGCACATAAATGGAGTGATTTCAACCCCACTCCCTGCCTCCACTACCTCTCTCTCTCTCTCTCTCTCTCTCTCTCTCTCTCTCTCTCTCTCTGTGCCTCGTGGTGACTGTTATTATGGTTCTTATTATAGTGTCAGAACTACAGGAGCCTCCAGTGGGGCCACAGAGGAGCAGCTGATGGTCCTTAATCCATTCATCTACCCTGAATTAGTCTTACTTCAGTCTCTAAGGCAAAAACCTCAACAGCTCCATCTCTGACTGTACAGGCATCAGCTAGCAGGTTAAAGGTCATGACAGGACAATCAGGAGGAGTCTCTCCTCTCCTATAGATATTTCTCATTAACTCCTCAGTTAAAGCTACCAGTGTCCTGAGGTTTGGGTTTCTCCTGGTCTTCTGGGGCCTCATTTATAAAACTTGCTTATGCAAAAAAAGTCACTTTTTTCGCAAACTTTGGGATTTATAAAAAAAAACGTAACAGGAAAATGTATGAAACTTTATGCAAACTTTGAACCTTGCTTAAGCACGTTTTGGAGATAAGAAACCTGGCAGAGGAGCTGGTGAGATGAAAAATGTTGAATTTAGGACACGTTTTCATACTAGTAGACCCACACACACAAGACCAACAGTCACCCCCCATCCCGTCTCTGACCAGAATGAAAATGAGAATCTGAATGAAAATATGTCGCATTTTAGAATAACATCACATTATGTTCATACAGAAGTCTTCAGATTATATAGAAACTGCACTTATTGGTGCATTAATTGTGATTTCTGAGACTTCTCAATCCTGCAGGGACACTTGTGCGTAATGCGCTGCGCAGCTCAGTCAGTAGGCAGACTCCGGATGGATGGGGGAGAGTTCTTAGAGATTTCCAGATGATGACTGGATGATCAGCGGATTTAGATTCTAGAGCATCCTGTGGATGTATGTGCTGAACTGGGCCAAGCGTTAGATCAACAGAACCATTGGAACCAGCAAACCCAGTGTCACCGCTGCAGCTTCTGACCGTTCTCAGGTTCCTTCAACCAGTGAAGTAGTTGTAAGGATTCTACGCAAAGTTTTATAAATGAGGCCCCCGGTTTTTACCTCTAATCTGGCATCATGTGATCAAAATGTGTCCAGAGCTCTCAGTGGAGCTACAGCTAGCAACACCAGCAGCTAACTGGAGCTAACTCTGGAGCAGGTGGAGTCAACTTAAGTGGGTTGTGGAAGTATTAGTAGTCATTTTATGTAGCAGTATACACACGCTGTCTGAATCTTCACAGTACTGATGTTTGGTTCGTTAAAGTTCCAGTAATCCATTAGTAATGCCTGATCAATTCCCAAAGTGTTAGCATGTTTAGTTTAGCATAACAGCTCTGACTGAAGAAACCAGTGGAGCCGATTAAAGCTTCTACATCAACCTCTACTCAGAATAACAGAGGATTAAAGAGACACCAGCTTCTGATCAGCTGAGGAAACGTTCAAAGCTCTGACTGCTGCTGTATGGAAAGCTGTTTTGTCATATAATTAAATTGTGTATTTATTAGTTTATCTAAAAGTCATTTCCTCACTCACACAGGTGGACGTTAGACTCGATCTTGACCTGATGAATGATTGGTTACTACTGATAAAATGCATCAGTGCCCAAAGAGCACGTTGTCCAGATCTTGGAAACCTGCTTGAGCTGCACAGGAAGGGTCTGCATGTGTTTGTGTTTACAGCGTCTCAAAGCCCAGAAGGTAAAACCATCGCAGAGGTTACGTAAACTTCAAAAGCTGCTTCTAAGCAAAACAGATGAGCAGAAGCTTTGTAGTCACACAGCTGTATGAAGTTTGTACTTCCTGATGGCATACCTGCTACACTGCTGCATTTCTCAGTGGTGTCACCTGGTGTTCATGGAAGGAACTGCAGACGTTTCATCGTGACTGAAGCTCCAGTTTCCTGATGTCACAGTGAGTTCCTACTTCACCTGACTGTGGCTTTTTATTTGTTGAATAGCGGACAACACGGTGGACTCTGACAAGTGATTTAAACACGAGATTAGCTTCAAATCCTTTTAGAACCGGGTCTTTTCCATTAAGTCCTGGTATTTAAACCTTAGAGGTGAAATAGGGTGAACTGTTTATTAAAACGAGACCTCTTTGAGGAAGAGTCGTTTTATTACAGCTGCATTAATAAGTTGGCTCTGTAGCTCCTGCAGAACCATCACAGCGTCACTGTCAAAAACACCCAGCAGCTACAAACCTGTCCTACTCAGCATTTCTCTGGATACACACATCATCACAGTCGTTACTAACATGATTCATTCTGAAGGAGTGGATCCCACCGTGGACTGAGAACAGTTTAACACCCAGATCCTCTCAGTCCACATTCCTCAGCCCGCTCAGAGCCCAGAGACGTTTCAGATCATGTTAATGGAAATTAAACTCAGAGCTCTTTAAAATCAAGTTATTTCTCTCTGCATTCCTCTAAACTGAAGCATTCCCTTTCATAATATTCTATTTTCACTTTAATGAAACACACACCCAGCAGAGAGGCCCGTCCAGTTCCCTGGGAGGGGAAACCCACCTGAGAGGGGGATCAACAGGTTAACTGACATGTTGCTCAACGAGCTGCTTCACTCATAAAGAATCAGTTCTCAACACGCCATCTCCAGCATCAGCTCCAAACGCCGATCGGAGAAATCTCCTCTCCCTGTCTCTGATTTAGTGCGCAGACAAGCCAGTGCAATGCTGCAATATATCTCTGTGTCACACACACACACATTAAAAATTCAGACCTGGCTGGCGTTGTGTGAGCTGAGGAACTGATGTGGACTGAGTGTGTATCTCTGTGCAGCTGTTTGTCCCTTTAAATGCACAGGAGCACTCAGTAGAGAAACACCAAAGAGTGACGGAGGCGTGTGCGTGTGTGTGTGTGCGTGTGTGTGTGTGTATCGACGCGGTGCCTGTGGGCTGGTCAGTGTGTCCTGTGATACATTATCAGCACAGAGAAGCAGCACAGATAAAGGAGCAAAGATTTCATTTAGGAGTCCTGTTTACCTACAGAGATAAAGCAGAGTGCTAACACGGTGCTGCTGGTGAGCATCCCCTCCCCATTACACACACACATTACACAGGTATACACACACACACACACACACACACACACACACACACATCAGCTGATGACGATGTAACGAAGCCTTTGAAATAAATCTGTCAGAGAGGAATCAGGAAGCCAGTGATCTCCAGCCGTCAGACTGAATCCCTGTAGAAGTAAGTCATCAGTGGGCGACAGCACCTTCCACTGGCCCGTACGGGGCGATGGGGGGGGGGGGGGGGGGGGGGG
>SSNR01000435.1:67482-189440 GCA_006937965.1 Callopanchax toddi | reverse complement strand
GGGGGGGGGGGGGGGGGGGGGGGGGGGGGGGGGGGGGTTCACTGCCGACTGGAATTGCAATCTTTCAGACGGGAAATGGCAAATTGCTCCTCTCATCATTAGCAACAAGCTAAGACAGAAAACAGACACCCAGAGCAGCAGCATAATGATGATGACACACTGGGAGGCAGAGGACCTGCTCAGGATCACATCTGGCTCTTTCATGAGTCTGCAGCAGACGGACTCAACAGGTCTGGATCTGGCTCTGGGGCGTGTGGTTTTCCTCTTCACATGCACGCCTGCTTTTTTTAACCCAGCCACAGCTTGGTATACTTACTGGTGCAGGACACAGACGGAGGGTCGGACAGAGCTCGGTAGTATCCGTCCTCACAGTCACAGCGCCAAGAGCCCTCACGGTCGTTGAAGCTGTGCGCCGGACAGCGGGAGCACTGGAGGTCCTGGGAGGACGACTTGTAGAAGCCACGACCGCACGCTGAGGAGAGAGAGGGACAACAATCAGCTGGGCGTCGTTATCCATTCAAAAGGACTACATTTGTGTATTTGTCTTGTGAGGTAAATAAAGTTTGTTGCTCCAAACCTTTATCCAATAAGTCAAATATAAAGTATAACGCTTATAAAACACTGGTTGTTTGATCTGTGGTTTTAATGAAGTTCACGTTCCCAGACCAGCTGTGGCCATCTCTAATCTGAAATTCAACAAATGTCTGGGATTCTGCCAGAGATTCTTTATCTCAGTTCAAACAGGATCGTATCCACTGATGAGCTCAGCGCTCGTCACAAATCACTAAATGTCTTCAGGTGATATGAGTCCTGTGCAAACACAGCCTGAGAAAATCCCAGCGTTACACAAGAGCTGCCCTCGTAAAGAGGGCAAGACCGAACAGCCCCCCAGCGCACATCCAGAGATCAGAGCTGCTCCGAGCCGCTCTGAGTCCTCAGAAAGACCAAAAGCTCCAGAGATAAACCACAATAACCAGATCCGTCTAATTCTGATGAGTCTGAGTCAGCCGAGGAGGTGGACCAAACACATAGATCATGACTCAACTTTTACATGAAAAAACCTCCACAAATGTTTCATCCTGCTGAAAATACAAGAAACCAAAGAGATCCAGGGATAGTGAAACCCCAGACACCCCCTGGTCTCCTTTATAGTCCTAAATGTAATGAATGCCTCCTGGTCAGCTGTACGAAACCAATAAAAGTGGTACCAAAGTGTAATCTAGACCACGTGGTCTCCACTGGGTTTAATCCCGTCTACGTCTTTATGGAGCAACAACTCACAGCTGAAGTCGTCTTAGGGCCTGAACAGAAAACGTACAGCGCTCTGATTCCTAAACAATATGCACAAAGTCCATACGTCTGTGAGTCGCTCTGCATACTAACTATCAGATTATACTGAAATGCATTTTTCATGAGTCACTGGGGGTAAAGGAGCTATGATTTTCAGAATGACTTCACCTCCACTCTGCACTTTGTTTCTGTTTTCTCCAGCTACCAGTCTGAACGGAGCAGAGGAGTCAGAGCGCTCTGAGGGTCTCCATCACTGCTGCAGCCTCATCCCAGAGCAGGAACACGGTTTTATCTTTAATCGCTCTGTAGCTTTGTCAGGTGGTAATAGAAAACAGATCCATGAAGAGGCAGAACGCTGACTGCACGAAACATCTTCACAAAGCCCTCCAGTGCTTACTCATCATATTTAGCTTTTTGTTACCACTCATTTGTTTCTGATGAGAGATAACGTTTAACAAACAGCAGCGTAGGCTGGTCTGGTCAGAAGATCGGATACGAGGTGGAAACAGAACCACTGACGGGTTTCCTCATGCAGGTGTTCTGGTGTTTTACCATCTCTATGGATACCTGAACATCCCTGATAGAGAGGTGCACAGGAAGCTCATGCACACCACTTATGTGCACCCCATGTATAAATAATAATGCCAAAAGAATATTAGTAGGAACGTCTTACCTAAATGCTTGTGTCTCATGTCCTCTTACCACTCAGGACTAAAAATATTACTCACATTTCTCCTTTTTTCTCAAGCTCCCAAGTAAAACTCATCATAGTTTTATTCCCAGATACAGCGTATGTGTTTACCAGCACGCCCGGCCGAGTCTGGCAACCGGAAATGTTTACAGAGCCAACAAGGCGTCAAATGAGGTCTCAGAAATCGAACGTCTGTATGACACGGGCAGCTAAGTGTTTCTGCAGCTCTCACCACCAAGGGCAGTTCATTGAGTGACAAGTACAAACACAGCCGTCCCAGCCCAGCATTCCAGTCCCAGCAGCAACACACCACCTCTCTCTACCAGCTCCGCATGCTGGGAGACTCTCAGCCGCTACAGGACTGGTGACTGTCCCTACAGCAACACATTCCTCAGAAGGAACCTTCTTATTTGGTAAGAACTAACATCACACAATAAACACGTTAAGACATCAACTCTAAGCTCTAATTCTTTCCTAGATGAAACAACTCCGTCCGTCGTGAGGATGAAGTATTCCTCTTCAGGGACGAGTCTATTTTTGGGTCTGGTCCTCTTGTACAGATAAAGGCTGATGGCTGGACAAAGAGCCGTTAAAGACGCTCAGCACCAGAACCGACAACAGGCTTATTTGAAAAATAAATCAGGCCTTCTGGGGCGGGCTGAGGTTTAGCAGAGAGAGAGAAAAATCAAGGACTTACATTCCAGCCAGTTCCACAACGAGCTAAAAGAAAGCATGTGTAATTTCCCCTCAGTGGTCACATGTGGGGGACGCGTCGAAGTCAGCAGTTTTACTCAGACAGAGGACAAAGAACCTGTGAAAGGACAGGTCCTCGGACAAGTGGGACACAGATAATCAAACACTCTTGTGAATATAGTGTCTCTATCAGAGCCTGGAGAGGAGGACAGCGTCTCCTTATCTTCCACAGACACACTCACAAAAAAAAAGACGGGGAAATGGATTTTTCTATTTTTGTAAGATCTGGTTTATTTCCTTTGTCCTCTCAGCTGAGCGTCTTAACATTCCTGAATTGCATCCAATGTTTCTCAGACGTTGGCGGTGTCAGGACTCGCTGGGTGATGGAAGGAGGAGGGAGGGCAGCAGTGACTCCTCTTAGGACAGCCTGACTGATGCTTCTCTGGTCAAAACACAAAACTTCTGGTCTCTGGATTTTGACACCATGGACTTTGTGTTTGTCCTAATCTTCTGCTTTCCACGACCCATTTAGCTCCAAACGGACTTTCAGGTTTTTCTGTGTATCAGCAGGACTATTGGGGACATGACAGAACCAGTAAGCAGGAATGAGTCTGTAGTACTAAGAGTTCAAATCTGTTAAACTAACATGATCTGGAGGTCCCGGGTAGCGTTGGGGTTTGCATCATGTGACCATAGGGCCTGTTCAACCACATGATGCAATCAACATCCGGCCATTTTGGACAACGGTAATAATGGGTTGAGTCAATATGGAGCTACTAGATACTTCTGGAAAACTTTCTCAGTAAACTAAACGTTTAGAAGGTCATGTGACATGAAGACATGAAACAAATGTTTGTCTTTAGAGGATGAAGACCCGTACAGTCCACCTTAAAGGTTCTCTATCCTAGAAGATCATTCTAACTTCACCATCCAGGACCTCTGCTACTTCAGTCTTCATCAGGTTCATCACCTACAGGTGAGGAGCTCAAAGGTTTCGAGTCCCTTCAGACATAAAACCACCTGACACATGGACACTCATCAACTTTGTTTATTTCTTCATGTAAAAGTGAAACCAGGATAAGCAGGATCTGTTGGATCAGAGCTGCGAAAATGTATTTTTGTTGTTTTATATGTTTCACAAGTGACTGAAAGGATAACGGGAGAGGTAGCATTAGCATTCTCACTCAATAACAATAATAATGGATTAGATATTTATAGTGCTTTTCTATCTGAGGAAGCTCTAAGAGCTTAACAGATTCCATTATCTACTCCACATCAGTAGCCTCAGCTGACCTGGGTCAGTCTGACAGAGGACAGGCAGCCATTTTGCTACATCAGCCCCTCTGACCACCTCCAACATTCACAGGTAGGTGGATGAAGGGTCTTGCCCAAGGACACAATGGGATTAAACCGACAACCCTCTGATTACTGGACGACCTGCTTTACTGCTTGAGTTACTGATCTCTTCAACATAACGCTAGCTAATAATAAGCTAACAGCTAAAGCTAAATGTTTTTGCGTAATGATGTTAGTAACTACCATGCATAGCACCAAATGATCAAACTACATAAATCATCGACTTCCCTTAGAATCATCTAAGAGTGAAGTGACCCTCTGACATCAGCTAAAAACAGAGAACAGAGAATAAAGTTTATGTATGAGAGACTGTGGGGATGTTAACTGTACTGGTTTGTAAACAGAGTTTTTAGGGTAACAGAACTAAATAAAACAGTAAACTCAGCTTTTAACTCTAAGGAATAAATCTGGACATGACCAGTCACATTTGATCTTGAGGTATGATAAGTTTTTAATTCTTTAAGGTGTCGTACTTTACCAGGATAAAACAACTAAGACGTTTCTTGGAGGAACTGGATACTAAGCAGTCTGATTTGGTTACATCCCTCAAATCCAATCAAGGTTAAAAGCCTGTTGCAGCTGAACACAGAGGGGACTGACTGGTCAAAGCAGGGTAGCCTGAATATTGAATTTCCCCTCATCTGTCTCAATAAGGGGCTGAGAGTGAGCTACAGTGTGGGACTGTGGGAGATCCCCGTCTTTTTGGAGACTACTGAAGCCAGAGTGAGAATGACTAGTGTGGTCCCTTCTGTCTCCACGGTCCTCAAATGATGAGTGTTGTCAGAGCCAGGCCTCCCCCCTTCTCCTCCAGCTGCCCTCCCGTCCGGCCTGATTATGTGTTAAATCCGCCCAGGCGTATGTGGAAAGAATGCACGCTGAAGGAGTGGAGTGGGGCTGTGGAGACCCGGAGAGAGAAGCCAGGAAGATAGCACCCCATTAGAGTGATAAAGGAGGCAGGCGGACAGGACCGGCACACAGCGCTGATGAATGCCAGGTGGAGTGGGTCAACCCTGATAAAGAAAACTGTTTATTTTCTTATTTAAAAAAAAACCCACTGCTTTCCATTAAATGATTTCTAAAGCTGATTCCTTCATGGTCCTTCATGTGCATGTAAATTGTTGCTTTGCGAATATCGATATAATGTTGTGACATGAAATTTTGCAATATACCACTGAATCATTTTTTTCTTACACCACTATTATTCAGGTATCAGGTCATTTTCTTTTAATTTCACATTTCCTTTGTATTTGTCCATCACAGTGAAATACCATTTCAGGTTGAGGTTGTAACATGAAAACATGTGGAACCATTCCAGAGGTGTAAAAACTTTAAACAAGCCTCTGACCATCAAAGCATTCTGATCTTCTCTCCTACTGCTGGAGGACTGATGGGGGACCCATGTTTCCATAGATTACTGTCAAATTTGAGCTCAAATATCTTCTTCTAGACACTAAATGTCTAGATATCTCCTACATTAAACACTGTGGAAACATACAAACTGATGTGTGACCATCAGAGCCTCCGGTCACTCACAGCTTAAGGCTAACGGGTAATGTTTAGTCCATTTAGTCCAAAATGGTTTTCACATTAAAAACAAGGCTGATGGTGGAGAATACAACTCACTTGAAAACAATTCCCTTATCAAAACCTGTTTCAGGTTTAAACTGTTCACAGTTTTAAGTAATTACACACTAAACTGTGTCCAGGAACGGTTCCAGGACTAGCTGATTTACTTGTGGCTGAATGGGGGGGAGGTAAGGGTCAGTGGAGGTCTGGCCGCTCTATTTTTTAGCTCCTCTGCTGTCCAAACACAAGCAGCTGTGAGAGATAAGCTGGTGTAAAACCAAATGAATTTACTGCATGTGAAGAAAAGCTCGTTTGTCTTTTAAACTCAGCTGATTGGTCCTATGGTTGATGGTTCTGGTCCATGTTAACACTGTCTGATTGGTCCTATGGTTGATGGTTCTGGTCCATGTTAACACTGTCTGATTGGTCCTATGGTTGATGGTTCTGGTCCATGTTAACACCGTCTGATTGGTCCTATGGTTGATGGTTCTGGTCCATGTTAATGCCGTCTGATTGGTCCTATGGCTGATGGTTCTGGTCCATGTTAACACCGTCTGATTGGTCCTATGGTTGATGGTTCTGGTCCATGTTAACACTGTCTGATTGGTCCTATGGTTGATGGTTCTGGTTCATGTTAATGCCGTCTGATTGGTCCTATGGTTGATGGTTCTGGTCCATGTTAACACTGTCTGATTGGTCCTATGGTTGATGGTTCTGGTTCATGTTAACACCGTCTGATTGGTCCTATGGCTGATGGTTCTGGTCCATGTTAACACCGTCTGATTGGTCCTATGACTGATGGTTCTGTTCCATGTTAACACCGTCTGATTGGTCCTATGACTGATGGTGCTGGTCCATGTTAATGCCGTCTGATTGGTCCTATGACTGATGGTTCTGTTCCATGTTAACACCACCTGATTGGTCCTATGGCTGATGGTTCTGGTCCATGTTAACGCCGTCTGATTGGTCCTATGGCTGATGGTTCTGTTCCATGTTAACACCGTCTGATTGGTCCTATGGCTGATGGTGCTGGTTCATGTTATCACCATCTGATTGGTCCTATGGCTGATGGTGCTGGTTCATGTTATCACCATCTGATTGGTCCTATGCCTGATGGTTCTGGTCCATGTTAACGCCGTCTGATTGGTCCTATGGCTGATGGTGCTGGTTCATGTTATCACCATCTGATTGGTCCTATGGCTGATGGTGCTGGTTCATGTTATCACCATCTGATTGGTCCTATGGCTGATGATGCTGGTCCATGTTAACGCCGTCTGATTGGTCCTATGGCTGATGATGCTGGTCCATGTTAACGCCGTCTGATTGGTCCTAAGGCTGATGGTGCTGGTCCATGTTAAAGCTGTCTGATTGGTCCTAAGGCTGATGGTGCTGGTCCATGTTAAAGCTGTCTGATTGGTCCTAAGGCTGATGGTGCTGGTCCTTGTTAAAGCCATCTGATTGGTCCTAAGGCTGATGGTGCTGGTCCATGTTAATGCCGTCTGATTGGTCCTATGACTGATGGTTCTGTTCCATGTTAACACCACCTGATTGGTCCTATGGCTGATGGTTCTGGTCCATGTTAACACCGTCTGATTGGTCCTAAGGCTGATGGTGCTGGTCCTTGTTAAAGCCATCTGATTGGTCCTAAGGCTGATGGTGCTGGTCCATGTTAATACTACCATAAACATTCTCTGTCAGCCAGTTCAAAACGCCCCTCCTCTCGCTGGATGCCCTGACAAGCATGAAATCCCTTTTAAGAGCTCAAGTCCTACTTTATGTTTTCAGTTGCACTTTCAAGGAGCACAATTAGGACCATGACCGTCTGTTACGACTACACAGAGGGGTGTCAATAGCTCACACACAGCCTATTTCTTATGCATTAATGTGGCCTAGGGCCTGCATGCATTGGTCTGATTAGATGTGACTTATGTTCTTTGCCTCAATAAATAGTGGGCCTCAGTGTGGACATTCATCAGGCTCTGTTTACTGGTCTTTTATGCATACTGAACTATGGCTGCGTCTCTTTTATGGACTAAACCCTGTGGTGATTTCCCCTCCGATGAAAGAGGCTGTACATCTTCTAAGTAATTCAGAGCAACGCAGACACGCAGACCTGTGAAAAACCCCAGCAGAGTGTTTCTCTCCAGCTTTTAAAGCCAGAGGAAAGCTCAACTCATCTCAGTTTGGGAGCAAAATGAAAACTTTTATAGTTGCAAAAGTTTGGATGAAAGTAAAAGCAGAGCATAAACTGGTACTAAAGAGGCATTTTGCATTAACACAAACTATGAAGAATGCTACAATCATAAGAACAACAAGGGTTCAGACGGCCTGTGGGTCATTAGACACAGTCAATACATCAACAGAGATAAGGACTGAAGAACTTCAATCAGGTTAAGGTCGGTTCACATGACAAGATTTTTAGCCGATTTTTGCCCCGATTCTCCTCTTCCAACAATCTTATTGATCGATTACCATAATGTCTCTAAAGATAACTTTATTAGATATTCCCGTAATGTGTGGTGTGTTAAGAGTGCTCTGGTCTGCTCTGGACATCAGAACCTCTCTGACCACAAATCAAGGAAATCCAACATGTTGGATTGTCTCAGTTTGTGTGGGTTTTTAAGGTCCCACAAATCTGTGTTCTCCTTAATAATCAGAGTGTTTTTCTACTTTACAGTGAACAGGAAGATATTTTGAATGTTTCATGCAGTTTGCACTGTTTTATACTCACTAGACTGAATCTAAGAGAGGCTAGCTGGAGATACAATGCCATGAAAATATTCACATTTTCAGTTGGAATTATATGTAATATGAAACTTTTACAACTGTTTTCAATAATATGCATATCATATCGCATTACTGCAAACAAACCTTGACAGTTTGCTATATTTCTGGTGGTTTAGTCAGAAAGTGTCCTAATTAGGCCTCAGTTTGTTCAGTTTCCCCTCATTTCATTTGCAATCCATCTATCCACCTATCCATCATCTATCCATAAATCTATAGCCGTCTATCCATCCATCCATGAGACCTACCTACCTCAGAAAAAGTACCAATCCCACAAAAGAAAGAAGTAAATCTTTAGTGAAAACCTGTTCATGACACAAAGGTAGAGTTTCAAGGTCCAACTCTTTCCCAGACAGCTCATTCTGTGCAGTGACACCTCCCCTGGGTCTTGGAAGAAGGAAGGACGCGAGGACATGGCAACAATAAAGCCAGAGGCATAATTAAAATGAGGCACTGAAACATGTATTAAACGGTTTAAGACTCTGATGTGACATTATGCTGAATCCTCTCCCCAACCCCACGCATACTTGGAATGGCTCTGTCTGGCTGCTGCCATGCTCTGCACATCCACACAGCCAGGTCAATCATTCGAGGTACCTGTGCTTAGCAGGAGATAAGTAGCTTTCCGTGAGAAACAATGAGAAGATTAGCATTCCCTTACACCGTGTTGGAGGGCACATAGCTTTGCCCTCTAAGCAGGGAAAACCCGAAGGAATTGCCAGCATGGAAACAGAAAAGATCAAAGCCAGACTCCAATTGAGTTATAAGAGTCAAGCTAATGCTGTAGCAGCCAGGCTAAAGCTAAAGCTATAGCTAGCATATAGAAATCAGGCCGTATGGAACAGAAAGCTTCAGCAGATCCATGTTAAGAACTGGATGATGAGTCATAGTTCACTATCATGTATTTTAACAATGATATTAACAACAAAACACAACTATTTCCTTCTGTTTGCTGAGAACAAATTAAAGTGCCCATGACATCGGTTTTCATGTTTTCTGACTTTTCTATCATGTTACAACGTTGAGTTCTCACCTTAAACCTGCCAGAAAGAGCAAAAAACGGCGTCCATCTGTCTTCTAGTACAGCCAGTGAGAAGCTCTTCCAGATTTCAGACCCAGGTTTCAAACAGTTTTTTTCACTCCAGCCCGCTATGAGGTCATAGTGATCCGGACTTGCTTATATGGTAAATTCTCCGCCCACATGCACGTTCACGACAACTGGAGCGAGGCAGTGCCGCCGCCATTGCCCATAGACCGGTCCAATCCCAATACTTGCACTTGCACCCTCGCGCCCCTCAGTTGCGCGTTCCCGCTGAGGTGCGCGAGTGCTTAGGGTGTCCCGATTCTCCTGGGTGGAGACTCCGGACCCTATCCCCGCCCCCTTTTCCACCCTCGTTACGCACTTCGCCGAAGTCTGCATCGGAGCAGACTTCAGCCAAGGGTATTACCCATAAGTCATTGCTGCATTAGAATCTCGCGAGAAGGTAGCGGTTCCTCCACTTTATTTAGCTCTAAATGATTACTTGTTGCTGTTTCAAAAATTATTTTGAGCAGCAAAACAGCAGAAACAGCGACTGGCTGCTCCATTTTGAAGAGTAACACAAAAATAACAATAGGATAACAAATAACAAATACATACGAAGCTTTTAAAGTGGCCTGTTCTCCCCAAAGTTAAAGAAATGTCATTTAAAATCATTAAAGGATTCTACCCAGCAGCAGATCCAGGTCTGAGGTGGAGCCTTTCTGTGGATTCTGCTGTAAAGACGATGAAAGAACTGATCATCTTTTGTTTCTCCTCAAACCCTCAACAGTTCATACCAGCTGACAGACCTTGTAATGTTTGTTTTATGTTCTATTTTGTTGTATTAAACAGTTGTTGCCTCCCATTGAGAGTTTGGACTTTTTTGGTGTAAATAAAGGTTTGGAAAAAAAACCTGATTTGAAGCGGCGGAGACACGTGACCTGATCGCTGCCCCAAATGCTGCAGTTAAGTGCGCACTTGTTCACTACGCACTCGAACCCTTCTGTGCACTTCTACCAAGTGCACTTCACTGAAGACCGTAGGGTGGAAGTGCGAGTATTGAGACAGGGCCACCGTGTAGTGTTTAGTTTCAGTTTCGTTTCTCTTTCACGTGACAACACTGCCCCCTGCTGCAGCAGAAGTGCCAGGCTGCCAAATAAGGAGAAACCCAGCAGAACCGGAAGGCGGCGCTTTCTTCTGATCTCTGAGTTGCTCGTTAGGAAATAATTACAGTGTATTTTGAGTTATAATGGTGCAACGCTGATCTAGAGGTATCAAAGATTACACCTGTTTAATATAAAGTGATTTAAATATGGAGTCACAGGCACTTTAAAACAACAGATTCCTATGGAGGACAGATTCTGCCAAAACTGACAAATACATAACTAAATAAATAAGAAAATAAATAATTAATTAATTAAAAAATTTGGAAATAAATAAATATTTATATTGAGCAAAATATTTATTTTTTCCACTTTTATTTCCTCATTTATTTATTTCAACATTTGCTTTTTTATTTTCACATTTATTTATTTATTTTCACATTTATTCATTTATTTATTTCCACATTTACTTACTTATTTCCTCATTTATTTATTTCCACTTTTATAAAGTCACACAAACTTTATGGCTCCACCCTGGTCTTCAACAAGGCCAACAACCAATCAAAACGTTCCAAATCTTTGAGTTTCTTTCACTTTAAATAATTTAAGACAAAATACTTCAACATGAAAAAGAAGTCGAGGTAAAAACCATCAGCTTCCTGCTGATGGTTTCTAAAGCCTGGAGCTGCTTCAGTCACTGGTTCGACTGACATCATGAACACTGTTTAAAGGTCGTTTAGTAACCCTGTGTAACAGCTGTGTTTATGGGTCCTGGTCATGGTTACCTACTGATCACAGACCCATTAGGAGTCTTCACTAGCAGATGAGGTTTTATTAGAATAACAGAAACCTGTTTGCTCTGTTGAAATGTCTCATTTCATCAGGAGATAATCACCTTAGAAAAAGGCTGAAGGGATTTTATTTTTTTACTTTAACAGTTGTAATAAGTGGGAGGTTAAATAAAGCCGAAACATCAAACTAATCCAATACAGAGTGGAAACAAATAAAATATAAAGGAAGAGAAAATGTATTTGCACGAAACCAAACCACATTAGTCACTGCTGACATCAGTACAAATGCCAAAAAACAAATTCAATCACCTGCCGTTCTTTTTGCGCTGCACAGATCTGGAGGTGGAAAATAAAGAGTGTTCTCAGATTAAATGCATTACATCAGTGAAATGATGGCCTCCTCCTCTGAGCTGTATCATGAATCTGTGCACGGCCCTTCCAGGAGCTCGGTGCTGCTTGGAGCTGTCGTGCTGAGTGAGCTTTTTGAAATGGCTTCTCAGTGACATGGAAAATGTCCCTGCCTAATCGTCTTTTGTTTAGTTCATTTAACTTGCATGAAAACAGGAGAGCGGGCCCTTAAGGCCAGGCAGGCAGATACCTTTAATGGATGAGATGGTCAGCTCTGAAAGGAAGCTGTGCTAAAAGACACAGAGAGGATTCTGGGAGTGAAAGCACGCGGGCTAAAGGCCTGACAAACCAAAGCCCCCTGCAGCCCAATCGAAATCTCTGCTAAAAATGTCCCCAGTCAGCAGCTGAGCATTAACTCTGGATTGTGTCAGTGCCGACCAACCCTTCTGACCCAACCCCCCCACCCCCCACCTCTCCAGAGCTGTGACAGAAGATTTGATTAAATCAAATCAGATCTGAACAGGAAGTGTTTCCCATCCAGCTCACTCTCATGCTGTAAGACAGTTCTTTATAGGAATATTCCTGTTTTTCTTCCTCTAGGAATCAAAGAAGTCCTTCATCTGAACCCATTAGGATTCCATAAACTCATCCACTCCCAGGCACCTGTTCAGGAATGTCAGGATGTGGTGGTCTCTGAGGTACGGGGAGCTGAAGTACCTGAAACTTTATGTTTCAGTGCACAGGTTTATCTTTTCATAATCCAGGAAGTTTTTTCTGTGTTCCTCTGGAAACGTTTATTTGACACTGAATGAATTTGGCAGGTGCTGACATGAAACAGTGAGTCAATCTGCACACTAAGCAAAGCTCCCATGCTGGAGATGTAGAAGCCCAACCACTTTATTTATTTTTTTATATAGGAACAAGTTTAAGGTTGATCAAATTGAGCCTAGCTTCCTCTTAAAGCTTGTTTCTGACCCATGTTTCTGGACTGATTTAGTTTGGACACTTTTCTTATTCCTGAAAGCATCTTGTCTTTGATATTGTCTCAAACTTTTTGGCTTTTAGTTTCTGTCATTTTCCTTTTTACTTCATTTTTCCCCACTTTTACATTTCTTTGACAGAAATTGACAACATGAAGGAAAACATGTGACTTGGTGAAAAAGTTAAATTTTTAACATCTGTAGCTGATTCCCAGTCCATCCTCCACAGCCTCCTAATCATCAGTGCTTTAGAATAATAGAAATAAATGAGTCACCAGTAGCATCCTTATCATGTTGTGTGACAGTAATAAGTGTCCCTGTGAAACATGGAGCAGTACAAAGTCACGTGGCTTAAATGAAGAATTGAATCAGATATTTGTGCCTTAATTTTTCTAATCAAGTCATTTAAATTAGTCCCTGATAATCCTAAATATCTCCATTAGCAAACACTAAGACTCACTGAAAATGATTCATTTCTGAATGGAGGAGGTATTAACAAGAACACAGCCACACTTTACTGCTACAGAACCATCTACAGCACATTTTAAGTTCCTCTTCCTCTACCCTGACTGTAAGCAGGGAAGAAAATTGTGCAGTTATGTAATAAGTTATTGATTTTCCTCTTAAAGGAAGATTGAAGCAGAGCCAGGGGTCTGAGGCCTCCCAGAGGAGCAGCTCGGCCCCTCCCTGCTGCTTCTTAAGGTGGCGGGACCCCGGGCCCCGTCACATATCGCTTTCACCTTCATGCCACAGGAACACAACACAGAACACCAAAGCCATTGTCTTCTGACATGGAGTTCGCCTGTCTGATCACATCCCTCTCAAGCAGCCAGCAGGCAGCAATTACAAAAAAGACATCTGTGCCACCGTTTGGATAGCTAAAAAGGGCAAAAGCTTAAAACTGCAAAAGGTTTGAAAGCAGGGATCGATGGAGATGTCTAAACCTGTTAGTGCAAGTGGAGATGAGAGCCGCTGCACTGCGTGGGGTGGGGGGTCCTTTGTCATGCAGGGGGAGGGGCTGGTGGAGGTGACTCCTCTGGCGATCAGGGGTCAACTGCTGCGATCATCCATCTTCTTCCTGACACTGTCCTGTCAGCCAAGGGGCTCGTGTTACTAAACACAACAGGCAGGCCTCTATTGTGCTCCTGCAGCAGTCTGCAGCCATGTGTAAATGAAGGTAATATTCACCCACCTCGTGCGCGGCCAGCTCGGCATCTCCCTGGAAATAACGCTATGTGACATCGAGTCACAGAGGTCCCTCTTTCATGCTCTCACAAAGCGGAGCTGGCCATATGGCTTTGTTTGTGTGAGAATCAGGAATGTTTTCTTGGATTCTCTTCATTCTCGTGATGCGGCTCAGATTCAGACGGAGGGTCGGATTCCAGGACCCCAACACTGAGAAGCCATCACGTTATGTTGTGCTATAATTTAAACAGCCTATCCCCATTGACATAAAAACACAGCATTAGAATCACAGCTCATGCACTGGAAACAGGATTTACCCAGATAATGATTCTAATCTGCGTCAGCAGCAAGTCGGGTCCGAACCAGATGAGAAAGCTGTGTCTGGACTCAGAGTTTGGGTTTTCTCTTCTAAACAAGTAGACTGTTTTCCATCATTGTTGAAATATTTCTGACACAAACGCTGCTTTTGTCAGGGGAAGAGTGACTCATGTTGCTGACTCCCTCTGTTTGGTAGGTCCATCTGACCTCCAGAGTGAGGGGAAACATGGACAGAATCAATAAATCACAGTAAAAAGTCAAAAAATGTATTCAAATGTGAGTTAAGAAATCTGGAATTTTCCTAACAATCTTTATGCTTTCAAATGATTTTCACATATGAGAGTGGGGTTAGCATGAGGCTAGGTACAGGTTAACACTAGCAGGCTTTATAACAGGACAACAGCGTCTATAGTTCCACAGAACTACTTTTAGATACCTTTTCTATCAAAAACACAAGAAAACAGGTGTCGACCCAAACAGGAAGTGAGCTAGCATTAGCCCCACTTTCAGATCACTTCCACATGAAAACGTCAGCAAAAGAGAGCAACGTTAATAAAGCTGGGTGAGCAGAAGGAGATGTTCTGATGCCTTTAACAGACTGAATGGATTCTGCTCCTCCATGCTCAGATGGTGTGGTTTAGATCCATCTCTTCTCAGAGTCACCTGACTTGTGTTTTTATTTTCACCACATGTATCTGGGAGACCAATATTTACTAGGAGCCTCAGACTGGTGGTTCTGTATGTAAAGTGAGCCGTTTGTGTTTAAAGTGATGGGCTGACAGAGAGCGGCGCTGGCACCCACTCCAACGAGCACATCCCAGGAAACGTCCTCTACGTGCTTCTAGTCCTCATTCACCAGTGTATATTTAAAAAGAGGGCTGGATGTGAAGCTAAATAAATACTTTTATCAGCGCCTGCCAAACCACAGTTTCTAACATTCAGCTGCCTCTTCCTCAGAGGAAGCTGTGGTTTAGTCTACTAATGAGAACGTATTAAACTCCACTGAAACACAGGAATGTGGTCAAGACAGGAATCTGTCTCAGCAGCTCAAGTCAAAATAAAAAGTCTCCCTAATCACGTTTTACTGTCCTTCTCTGTGAATCAAACAGCTCATTGTTCGTCTTCCTAGAGACTCTGTGCTTGTTATGGGATGATTCTGTACCAAGCAGGAACAGGATTAGGTCTGAGAGTCTACATGAAGTATTCAGTCACAGAGTACAGCTGCTATATAGGGGGGGGGGGCATATCATATCACACCCGATAATACCGGTAAAAAAATTTTGCCTGGGAAAAAATATATATCATGGTATACTAATTTCATGATGTCACCCCACTATGGCGCGGATTACTCTCATATGTGTGTTCTGCAGCGTGGACATTTTTTAAATTATGAAGCGCAAGAAGCCTGTAATGTCTAAAAGGAGAAACATCTCTAACCTATTTCACCACTGCACGCCTCAGAACCTGAGTCTGGAGCAGGATTGGCTCAAAGCCCAATAGGAACGCTAACAGCAGCTAACAGCGGCTAACAGCGGCTAATGCTACGAAACCAAAACAAAGTAGACTAGTTCAGCATGACATCACTGAGTCTCTCGCTGGTTGTAGTCCGTATGACAGAAAAAGCTAACGCAAATATTCTTTTATTACTACTGGAGTAGCTCTGTGGGGAGAGCGTTTGGTTGAAACTGGAAGTGGTGCTGGTTCGACTGCTCTGGTCTTACTGGGTCACCTGTCGTTGTTTTTGTGGGTCAGACACTTCACCTAGATCACCTGTTGGAGTTTATTGGTGTCTGTCTGGTCTCCTCCCTTCTGTATAATGTAGCTTCCTGTCATCAGCATGTAAATGACAGTAAAGGGTTTTGTAGTTCATGACTTAGAAAAGCTCTATACAAATAAATGTACACATGTTTATGTTTTTATACAGACTTTTTCAATCTAAAGAACAGATGTAGACATTTTTAAGTACTTTTAGGACTGAATAAAGTTATAGCACTAAAAGTTACCTGTGTAATATTTTCAAATTATTATATATTTCCAGGTAATCCATTTAATAAATAACAAAAAAAATTGTGGGGAGGGGGATTATATTATATCATCAGATTTGTCGTTATCATCAGAATACTCAAAAATATTGTGATATCATTTTTGGGCTGTATCGGCCCACTTCTAGAAATATTTTAGACAGTTTCGAACTCACCATCAGATTTTAGGATAATGAAAATGAAAAGGAAGTTAAAAGACAGTCTGATGACGTCAGAAACGTTCCAATTAAACACGAGTTCACTAAATATAAAAACATATGTACCTGGATTAGAATACTGAACATCTCTATCATATGAATAATCATTATTATTATTATTATTATGAGAGTTTTTTTTCACAGTTTATCATAAACCATAAAACATCACCCATCTCTACAGACAGCAGAAGTAGAGCTCCTGTTTCTAGCCGACCGAGTCCAATCTGTGAGATGGACCCAAACCTAATCTTCATCCTTTAGCTGACGGAGCTGCTGGATTGTTGGCGTTTCACATGATAAATGAGTAAAGTTTCAGTAATGGGTTCAGAGGTAAGTCGTTTTGTTTCTCTCCAGCTAATGTCTTTTGAGTCCACCCTAAAGGAATCCATTTTCGGATCCTGACAGCTGTACTGGAACCAGAACACAGAACCCTCCATCTGTGGGTCTGACTGCTACCTGCCAGGCCCCAGAAGCTCTGGCTTCCACGGCTCACACCAGGAAACATGGGCAGTGACAGGATGAGATCCCATCCATCAACAATGTATTTCAATCCTGAGTGATTTGGGTCCATTTGGGTCTCCTGTGGATTCAGCACACACCTGTCATTTGCATAATGAAGCTCTGGAGGAGCTGTATTAAATCCACACCTTATCAATCAGGAAACATCAAGACGTATGAGGACCTCCCAGCTCCTGGCTTCCTGACTTCATTTGAAATGCTAAACAAAGCTTTTTCTGCGGGTCTGGAGCTCAGCCTGGTTACTAAAGCTGCCTACTGACTCCCATACCGGCTAGCTGCTGCACTCAGACCTGTCCCTCAGGGGCCTCAATCATCAATCAGTCTCCAACTAACTTCTGTCCAACTCGCTGACAGTCAAGATGGATGGTGGCAGCATCTACAGGATGCTGCTGCCTCTCATTAATTCTCTTGTTAGAATGCTCGCATCGCAGAGAGATCTGGTCCATTTGATCTGGTCTCTAGCAGCTAGAGGCCACTGCTTGTTCAGGCTGAGGGTCAACAGTTAATCATTTCTCAGACACTGGTTACTTAGTACTACAATGATGCGATGTGTCAAAATCAGACAACATCCTTTCTCAGCATTGAGTGAAACAAAGACTCCAGTGTCTGCCTACAAGGACCGGCTCTGTCCCAACGTCTCGGCTGCAACCAGAGCCTGTGGATGAATGGAGGCGCTATTTTCACAACACATACGTCTTCACTAAATGAAGCCCTCGCAGGCTGCAAGGACACTTCAACTGGCCTTTTTCAACACTCCCTCCACGGAGGCTGCTGACTGACACAGCAGGCGCAGAGAAGAGCAACATTTACTGCCACACATTACCTCACAAAGAGGTAAAGACACATGAGCAAAAGGGGGAGGGGACAAGTGAAAGACAAGGGCTCCCTCTTTGCTGACAGTGATGAATGAGTGGATCACAACACGTTTTGAAGAAGACCTTTGCGTCTGCACAGGGGGCTTCTCAAATAGCATGACTGACAGCTAAATGCACTTACTCCACCTGCGCCCACGCCGTGGCTGAAAGTCCCACTCTGGGCCTAAGTTATGTTCATAGAAGAGTGAAGATACTATAACTCTACATAGAGCTGATCACTAACACATCAACAGCTTTCATAGTTTCATGTGTTCCAGGTCTTTAGATTCACACTAAAGACATGCTGCAACATGGATGCAGACCATGTGACATCATCAGTAGATGATTCTCCATCAAACTTCCTCTACATTTTCCCATGGCGTACGGTATTACCATGACCAGGGTTGGACTGGGACCACAATTCGACCCAGCCATTTTCAGTCATGTCTCCCACCATGAGCATTTTACAGCTGATGTTCAGTTCGGACGGCTATCGCTGTTGATTGAAGCGCTGTAAGCTCGCAAACACACTATACGAGCTCACGCCGCAACAAGGAAGTGCTGAGTAAAATGAAATGCTGAGATTTGGAGACGAGTTGCAGCAGCTGATAGCTCTGCGTTAGCTTAGTGAGATGCTGAACACGTAGACGTTTGAGTCTTTTGCTTACACTATACGTCTGCACAAGGAGCCCGTTTAAAGCCAAAGTCATCCCAAATAGGCAACTTTGTGGGTTTTTTTTTGGCAACCACTTCCTTTGTTTTTGGACTTTTGAGTTCTAATATAGAAAATCAGTCCATGCATGTTTACATTGCTCCGCCCACAAATATTTCAAAATGTCACCTGAGCAAATAAATTGTTTATTTTTGGACTGACGATGGGCGATTAGAAAAAAATTACAATTCGCCCAACTTGAACCTGCACCAAACCGGGGTACGTCTGAGAAAGGAAAAACGTATAAGCTCAACACGCAGTGGGAAAAGGTCTTTCTATGGCTCATTTATGACGCTAAGTACTGTATAGAAGCATAAAAAAGACCAAATCAGAAAACTCAACAACCACACATAACTATATATACATTAAAAACTAAAATTGTACATGGCTTTTTCTAAAACTCATACAGGATGCACACTACAATAAAACACAAATTGCACACATTTCTCAGCACACTCACACTTTGAACAGATCTACACTAATTTGAATGAATGTTCTTTTTTAAATTACACTGACACATAAACATGTTTGAAGATATTTCATGTTTTGTGGGGGGGGTTTTGTCCGTGTGAAGTACTAATTTTGGTTTTTATTGATTGTAACAGAATTTTTACGCTGATGCTACAACTTTTTGTTCTGCGCTACAAAACCTGCAATCTCTATAGTGCTATATGCTAAAAATGAACATACCGCCGTGCTTCACACAACTGTTTAAAAATAAAACCCTCATTTATATTACACACATAAGCAGTGAGAATAAACTATGGAATAAAAGGAGATTATAGTAAAGACATGAAACTCAGTTCATATTTTTAAGAAAATATTCATCAAAAAGACCATTTTTGTACATTTTGTGCACATGTATAAATCAGATGGGAATTTACAGTATGTCTGTTTACGTTATTATTATTAATGTAATTATTTAATTGGTCATTTTTTATGGTAAATCTGCTGACTTGTATATTTTCTATTTTCATTTGAGACCTTTTAATATGTGAATAAAGGGCTGTCATATACATAAAGCTAGGCTTCTACACTTTTTGGTTTTGTGGTTTTTATTTTATTGTGTTCAGTTTTTACTCTTTATTTAAAAGAAACAAGCACGGAGAACAATTTACAGTTCAGAGCGTGACTCACTGGAACTCAGCAATATTCCTGAGATGAAAGAAGGACGAGAAAACCAGAGAACTGACATCAGTCAGAGCTGGGTCAAAGGTCACACCCAGATTCCTGACAGAGGGTTTGACCAAAAGAACCCCTGACTTTAGGAATGCGCTGGTCCTAAATGCATGCTGGGTAAATGTAAGAATCCATGAGGCTGGAAGCTTCTCATCATCAACATGGATGTTAATCATCCTGCCTTGCTTTAGAACAAGTGTCTGCTAAATAAATGTAATGAACTGTAATGAGGTAATGCTGTGTGACCAGGGAGGAAAACCCTCACCTCAGATGAAAGATGTCCTCTTCCCACTGTGAGACCAGCTGGCCTGAAGTCCAGGAGAAAGTGTCCTGTATTGTTTTAACAGTCACAGACACTTGGACTTACTGCTCCACTGTTCAGCTGATAGAAATACTCTGAATAGCTTTTAAATTGTTCTTGAGGAAACTACTGAATGGACAATTTGGTGTCAGTGAAGCTGCACGTAGAAGTGCTGATGGTGCACCGTGATTCTCATTTTATTTAGATTAAGTACCCCTTAATACAAAAGCTTCTCATGCCTCAGTGGAGATAAAGCTCATAAAGGTGCAGTGTCAAGACTGGAGTTTGATCCACGTGGCTTTAAACTCGACTCATAGCTACTGGTTGTGTCTGCCCCTGACCCACAGACAGATTCATTAATAGAGACAGGCTTCAGCTGAGACGGTAAGAAAAGGTGTCTGGATGTCTCTAGGTCTGAAGTCCCCCTATGGAAACAAGTCCTTGCTGTTGTTTTTGTCAAACCAGAGGGCACAACTGGACCTTATGCATATTAAAACAACAAGAACAATGAAAGCTCCTCCGCGGGGCCAAATCAGTGATAGCCTGCTAACATCAGAGACGTAACACAACTAGAGGCGGGCTGTGTTGCTCTAAATTACACGGCCTAATATATTTCATTAGCACACCTCCCCCAGAGGGTCTCTAATGGATGACAGCGTGGCATAAAAGCTTGTCTGCCAGGGATGTTCATTTGTTCTAAGGTGAATTCCGTTCACTTATTACAGACGGCTGCTCCTTGTGAGCTGTTTAGCTGGAGTTTGAATAAAAACATTTCGATCTGTGGCCTAAACTGTCTCCGTTTAATCCACAACGACGCTGATTATTGAAGTCAGGAGGATTTAGTGGGACAGAAAGCATATTAGTGTTGATTGTAAGGCATGAACGTGGACTGGAACACACAATGAGTGCTTCATCTTGAGTTCCCTGTGAGAACCAGTTCAGCCAGATTAGGCTGGACAGGGGGGACACTGGGAGGCTGGCTGCTCCTCCTCTGGACCTGTGACTGGTGATTGTTTTGGCTTCCGGCCAGTGGAACCAGAGTGTTTGAGCTGAGGAGCTAAACTCAAGTTATTATTTAATCCCTGTGCCAACAGACACACACTGATAAATTAGGAGCCTCGCAATCAATTAGCACAGAATCCAATTATTACACCAAAGATGTCCAACGTTACTGCTGTCAGATCGGCTGCATTTATCCCTTCAGCACACACAGCCTCTCAGCTGATGGTGCTGAAGTGATCCGGCCATTCTACATTCAATATGGAGACACATCCAGCCATTCTACATTCAATATGGAGACACATCCAGCCATTCTACATTCAATATGGAGACACATCCGGCCATTCTACATTCAATATGGAGACACATCCGGCCATTCTACATTCAATATGGAGACACATCCAGCCGTTCTACATTCAATATGGAGACACATCCAGCCGTTCTACATTCAATATGGAGACACATCCGGCCGTTCTACATTCAATATGGAGACACATACAGCCGTTCTACAAGTGATTCATTTAAATGTTATGTTTTCTAATGAAAAATACATACATAAAATAAAATAAATAAATAAAAAATTATATATATATATATATATATATATATGTATATATATGTGTGTGTGTGTGTGTGTGTGTGTGTGTGTGTACATAAATTTAAATATAAATATATACTTACATTTTTTATTTGCATTTATATATATAATATATATTATAAATAAATATATATAAATTATATATATATATATATACATTTGTACATGTACATTGTATATACATTTATATGTATACATTATATAAGTGTGTATATATTTTTAATACACACACGCGTGTGTGTATTAAAAATATATACACACACACACATATATATATGTGTGTGTGTATATATATATATTTAATACACACAAACACACATAAATATATGTGTGTGTATTAAAAATATATACACACATATAAGTGTGTTTATATATTTAATACACAAAAACACAAATAAATATATATGTGTGTGTGTATTTTTAATATACACAATTATAAAAAAAATTTTTTTCCTTTTAAAGGCCATTTTTACAAAGAAACACTCTGTGTTGTTCTGTGTTATTTTTTAGTGACACTGTAAAGAAACATCAGTATTTCAGGATTATATTAATTCAAAGACCTTTTTTGCCAAACTGCTCTACCCGATGTGTGTGTGTGTGTGTGTGTGTGTATGTGTGTGTGTGTGTGTGTGTGTGTGTGTGTAAATATGTATACACTGCACAATAATAATCTGTGTGTGTGCATAAATTAAATGTATTTATTCCAGTACTCACGTTCACAGGCGTCTCCTTTCTGATGAAATCCAGCTTTACATATACATTTCCCAATAGGCACGAGCCATTCCCCCTCAGCGCTGCAGTGCATCTTGGGGGAGTTGTCAGCCTCCTCCTCAGCGTCATTCACACACATGCCCTCCACCTCCACCAGCGAGGAGAACTCCGATCCTGTCACCGTGTCTGGGAACGTGGCCAGGTTCTCAATGATGGACCAACACTTCTTATAGTAGACTTTGACCGAGACCAGAGCGATGCACGCCCCGACGTCCTGAAAGGCCAGGTAAAAGCCCCGCCGGGACATTGGGCCAATTATACGCACCTCAGTGTTCAGCTTCATCTTCCTCTCGCCCAGGTCACCCTGGGTGAAGCTCTCATCTGCTGCAATTGTGTCAATTTTCACATACTGATTCTCCCTCAAACCACGGCCCACCTCTGAGTCTGTTTCCTGGTAGTACAGGTTGAACGTCTCCTTGCAGGCGCCCACCACCCCAGGTAGGCTGTTACAATCCCTCAAGGTGAACTTCAGCTCCACAAAAATTCTCAGCGCGTCGCCCTTCTCTATCCAGTTAGTCCGAAGCCAGTTATTCTGATTGGGCTCCATGACTTGGCAAACCTGGTACGTGCGGATGGGCGTGTAGTTCTCATCCAAGCCGCTGATCTCTTCCCACTGAAAAGAGACGACATGCATTACTAAAGGAACCAATCCACAAGGCCACACGTTCAGCCGTGGAACGGAGACGGACTGCATGGTGCAACTGGAGGGGATTATCCTGTAAACTTTTTAACAAAAACCTGTGCAATCTACTCATTACAGGCTGCAGAATGTAAAGAGCAGAAGCTGCTGTTTTAAAGAAGGAGTGTGTTTGCTCTATCTGCCTGTCCTTGCATTATTTATTTAGGAAGTTTTTCGCTGCTGGTTTTAATCAGACTACAGCAAGTGCTTCACTTAAAGGCCTTTGTCCTCTGAACGCTACAGAGAAGAAACCAGACTCCTGTTTGCTTCTTTCTCAGCTTCAAAACACAGAATGTCTCTCCTTCCTAAAGCTTCATATCTCACAGGTGAGACAGCAAAGAGAGCAGGGCCCACTCTATATGTCTGAATGTGGAAGCAGTGATTGTGCAGACTTACCCCATTGGGAGGATAGGAGATCCACTCCAGTTCTGTCTGCTGCGCCTTGGAGTCCAGCAGAATCACTAGTGACAGGGAAACAGGAGGCAGGTGGTTAAAGCTCACTTAGGGACACCGGGAGGACGCACCGTGTGCCCGTGAAGCACAAAGCTGCGTGCGTTAAAGCCGCTGCAGCAGCAGACAGGTCCTCGTGTCTGCCGGCAACTTTTTAAAAAGCATTCCACGCGCTATTCGGTGCGTAATTACGCTCATTCCCAACAGTTCGCTCCTTCAGAACTTCCAGATTTGCGCCAAATAAGATGGAATATTTTCAGCTGGAATCGGAAACAAACCGACGGTTAAACCGTGTCCGGCGGCGGCGCAGCGGTACCGGAGAGCGGCGGCGGCTCCACTGGTCAACTAGTTTAAACGGAATCTACCGGAACCGGTCACATCCATCCCGACGGGATACATCTGGACAGAACCGAACCGAACCGCGGCGAGGTTGACCGAAACATTTAGATCAGAGAAATCCAGCTTTAGATTTATAATCAGCAGCCGCTCCGCGCGCCGCCGGTGTTATAATAACAGGACTATTATTATTATCAATAATAATAATAATAATTATTATTATTATTATTATTATTATTAGTAACATTGCTATTATTAATATTCCTTCTATTATCAGTATTATTATTATCATCATTATCAGTGTTGTTATTATTTTAATTGTTGTTATTATAACGACACACTTTAATGTGTTTTATTAGTCAAATCAACACCTCAGGTGTGATTTGAGGCACTCACTAATTTATTTAATTGAACTAACATCAGTTTCATTTCATGTGCAGATTTTCGACGTGGCTTTTTTTTTTTGTCGCATTTTACGAGGCCAACTTCAGCCCAGATCCCGTCTCCGTCAGGACCCGGGCTGTCGGAGCGGATCCCGGATCTGCGCCCTGACGCTCCCGGAGAGGCCGACCGGCCGGCGGATCGATCCGGTCACAGCTCCTGATCAGACGGGTGAGTCCGTCCAGTCAGGCGGTAAATAAATACCCCGACATGCTGCGTCTGGTCCACGTTCTGATTCCCGGTGCGTAAAAACGCGGAGAGGTCGGCGTGAGAGCCGGACGCCGCTGTCTGCAGCCGCCGGGCTGTCAGCTCCGGCGCGGCGCGGAACGGCACGGCACGCTTCACTCAGGCTGGTTTCAAACAGCAACAACAAAATAAAACAACGAGGATACAAGTCAGACAGCGCTGTTCTCTTTTATGTGTTTATCCCGAGGACGTGTCCAGTCGCCGCGGGACAGACAGGCAGAGTCCAAACTTTAAGAACTTACCTTCCTTTGCGTTTTGCGCGCCCCCGCTGCCAGCCAGGCAGCACAAGTGGAGGTAAACGGTAATCCACAGACACAGGCCGGACCGGGAGAGCATGGTTCCGCTGCGGGGTTCACTTCAGACCGTAACTCGCTCTTCCGCCGTCTCTCCTTCCACCCATTGACGGTGTGAGCCGCTTCTCTGTTCAACAACCCGCTGCTCGCCACTCTAATAGCGCCTGCCACCGCTAGGAGGAGAATGCGGCTGCGCGCTGTCAATCACGTAGACGAGCGGAGACTTCATCCAACGGGAGCGCGGAGCTGGACACGTCACGGACACGAAGAGCCAATCGGCGTGCAGGAATGAGTTCTTCCTCCTGTCTTCAGGAGATGGGTCACAGTGAGATCAGATGTTTCAGGGTTCCATAGAAAAGAGGAAGAATTCACCATCAGGGGCTTCTGGGAAATAATCAACACATTCATGTTGTCTTATTATCCACTAGTGTAGCTCTTGCTTTTATAGATTTGCTTTTATAATTTATTTTTAATTCCAACAAATAAAATAATTCCCATAAGTTCTTTTTGCTTTTTTTTTAACTTAAAAGTCAGATTTGTGTTACCTTTAAGGTCTTTGAACTTGGTGCCCTCGTGCTGAGGGCTTTGCCCCCCTGACCTGACCCAGAGTGGACATGCTTCAGGACTGATGGGCTAACAGCTAGTCTACCATCTTTAAACAGCTTCAATCTAAACTTTAACACTGTTCATGTTGTTTTCCTCAGCATTTTGTAATGGTGTTTGAACAGTACATAAGACAGTTTTATTCTTCATCAGGACAACAGCCTCTGTGTGCTACTGATGGACTTTATTTATTCAGTACTACCTTTATGGGCCGTCCTGTTGGCTCGGTCCTCCTGCTGGTCCAGTCAGACACAGGGAGTCGGACCAGGCTGAGTAGAGATGAATATTAAACCTCCATCAATTATCACGTAAAATGCAAAAGTTGGATCAAACCCTGACACTCCGCCGCCGTAGCACTGTGACGATTCCTATAAACAACATTAATCCCGATCATTTGAACATTCATTAGTGAAACACATCCATGCAGGACTCCTCTGTTTGTTGAAGGCAGAGAGGATTAGCTGTAATTTGCATAAAAAATAGGCCAAAGAGACAAACACAAACACGGAGGTTTAGAAAGCACAAGTCCTTGTCTGCTCTGTCTGTTTTTATGTACACAGATTATTAATCAATATTTGTGGACCATAATTACAGCTGTTTGGCTTGTTGGGAAGTAATGGAGATTAATTAGTGACCTGAAAAATTGCTGTATGTAAAAAGCATTAATGGGTTCAGCTATATGCTTTCATTTTTAACAGATATGCCAAGTCATCTGAGAAACGGGGAAATTAACTTCAAACTTTTTATGTATTTATTTATTTTCCGATGACTTTTGTGTTTAAGGTCCTCCGGTGGGTCCATGTTCCTGGAGAAGGGGTGCGATGCGGCGGAGCAGTAATGAATCACTTCCTGTTGTGTGAATGGTCTGTCGCTGTGGGACGTTCAGCTGCTCGAGGTGACCTTCTGCAGATAAAAACACCGTTTAATGTCCCTCCATCAAATGCTGTTTCTGACTAACGACCAGGAAGGCCTTCTTTAATCTGAAGCTCATTCAGAAACTCTTTACTTTGCAACAGCTCCTCTGCTGCAATAATATATCCTTTATTTGTTCTTTAGGAAAACTGTTGCTCTACATTTGATCCATCCTCATTTATGGTAGAGGAGCAGGGGACCTCCATATGGACGGGTGCGGCTCTGGGATCAGTATTTTTCCCAAGCCTGCCTCTGCACCCTTCAGGGCAACAGCTGCATGGACATCAGGATTTAAGTATTTTCTACTACCAACAGTGTTGTTTTCGTCGGCAAAGACTATAACGAATTATAGCATTAACTCACCTTTTTGTCTTGACGTTAACGAGACACTAACAAGCTAAACGCAACAGTTTGATGACTAAAATGAGAGGAGACCTCTGTGAGTTTATGTCAGCAATACGAGACGAAAAAGTTAGTGTTTGAGTGAACTTTTTTTTACTGTGACATGTAACTTATGTGAACTCAATCTCCACTTCAAAGCACAGCTTTTATTGTGGCGGGGTTAAACCCTTCCATTAGTTCCGGGGCAATCGCTCCGTTACTGTCTCTGTGGCGGTGCGCTCATCAAATGGATCCTTATTCATAGAATCCTTCTTGACAGCTTGTGACAACCCTGCTGATTGATTCCATATTGTATCATTATTTAATCAACTCATCGGTGAGTCGTTGGCTTTGTTTGTTTCTTTTATTTTTACTTAAAAAGCGGCGCTACGTTCAACCATTCAACCTGCTGATAAGCTAATGCTAAGCTAACGAGCTCTATGTCCTGATTAGTGATTTTATTCATTAAAAAGCGACATGTCTTTGTTATCATTATGGCTGAACATTAGATCAATACTTATAGCGTTGACTGAATACTTTGGTTATTGTAGTTTTGTCCATTTTTTATGTTTTTCATTACTTTTCCTGTTTAATGACAAAACAGCCTATGGTACTTTTGAATTGTTTGATGGGAGGGATTCTAATTTCTATTGACCTAAATTACTTTGTTAAAGGAATAATACATTCTAAAAACTTACTACAACTATCACATATAGACTGTAACAGTGAATACCTCCATCATTAGAGGAGGTAAAGTATGACCCAAACACAGATTTCTGACCTTTTCTTAAGAGTTTAACAAACTTCTTTTTGTCTTAATCAGCTGAGCTCCTATTATAATAGATAACACATGAAACACTTGTTTTAAAGAGAAATGTGTTTCTTTTTCAAAGTAAAAGCTTTTAAAAATCTTTTGGTCCATCTCCTCTAACACTGACTACTCCAACAGGAGATTTAACCATGTGACTAATGTGAAACGTCCCTCTACGATGGAAATGTCAGTCTCACTTAACGGTAACTAAACCTAAACATGCTCACGGTTACCATGGCGCTGGCCAATTAAAGTGCTCCTGCTTTCCTGGTGTGGAGGTGACACTTAGCATCACAGCTGTTCAGCTGACAGTAATGAAGCTGCAGTTGTTCTGCTTGTTGCTGCTGAACTTAAAGGCTGATAGAGAAACATGAAAAAGGTCAAAAGGTCAACCGGCATCGACTGGTTGTAAACCAACTGCTTCCTGTTCTCTGTGGGTGGGTTAACACTTATCAGATAACCAGCAAAGTAGGAGGCGCTCACTCACTCACTCACTCACTCACTCACTCACTCACTCACTCACTCACTCACTCACTCACTCACTCACTCACTCACTCACTCACTCACTCACTCACTCACTCACTCACTCACTCACACACACAACTCTCTTGCTCATGGACACTTTGCTAGGTGATGGAGGAGCTGGGATCAAACCACTGACCTCCTGATTGACAGGTGACCACTGAGCCATGATCCATTAAAATCACATCAACAACTAATAAAACCTAATCCAGTCTCACTGGGCTGCTACTGCTGGGATCCCATTCCAAACAGCATCCAGGTTTGTATCCTTAGAAGTAGTTAGGTGATAAGGACTTGAATTTTTGGAGAGTGAAGCTATGAAGTCCCACAGCCACGTCGTGTGTTTGAGTCAGGCTGTGATCAAAGTGTTCACTAAAAAGATGCCTAGAGGACAGGAAACAGACATGTTTCACATTTCCAACAGCCCCTGAACGCAGCGTGTGTCCAGTGTTCTGTTGGGTGTCTCATAAATAAAATCAGAGGTCACCTGAATAAAACACCTGAATCTGAGCTGATGGATGCATCATGGGAAATGTAGTTACTACCACTAGTCTTCATAACACTGATGTTTTATCTAATCACAGATATTAGTGATCACTCAGTCTAGAAAATGATCAACAACCAGCTGTTAGCCTTAGCATGCTCTGTTAGCTCAGGGAGCAATGCATTATGGTCCATTTCCACCACATAATAGATGTTTACTACTGTTATTGGACCACGTGACGAGTTCCTTGAACTTATAAAACTATAACATAATTCTGAACTATTCTCTTTAACGTATTTAATGGTTGTTGTTTGGAGGAGAAATGGAGCTTAACTCTGACATCATCTGATGTCTTCTTTTCCTAAACAGAATCCTGAGGAGCCACATTTTAAAGACTAACAGTAAATCCTGTGTCCAGACTGCTGCTGTGTGACGCTCTGTTTCTGCCCAGTCAGCCTGCACCACAGGCTGCTGGGACTTGGCTCCTCCTCCTCCTCGTCTGAACATGCTTCAGTTCTCAGACGTTCAGCTGGTGGTCCTGATGAAGAATCAGTCACATAAAGTGATCAGAACCAGCTCTGGAGCCGTTTTACTGATTCTGCCTGCATGGATGTGGTCAGGTATTTATTATACTATCAGAAGAGTTTCTTTAACACTACTGATACTGTCATAGACAGGTGTTAATGAAGTCATGGATCAGGGGGTTTGAGATTAGACCTGAACCAGATCATTTCCTCATTCTGGTCCAGGTCTGTGGATCAGCCAGAGAACAGCTGAGTCATTTCACTGAGGTTTCATTTCTTTATTATAATTTTTTTTCAACAATATAAACTTTTTTTTTGCTTTTTAAGATGTTTTAAAACACTTTATATTTTGTATCCATGTTTTAAAGTATCATACCTGCAATATTTTTACCCCACCCATGAATTAACCTCACTTCCTTCAGTCCTTCCTCCTGTTCATCCTTCACAACCTGCTGTTGTTTTAACGGATCTTGTTGTAGTTCCTGTCTGTTTTCTGCTGTATGAAAGCTGCTCTATAAATAACATTTAACTGATTTGATTGGATAGATTCTATAAATGTCCGTAAGGTCTTCTCCTTTGTGAAATGCTCTCATTCCCAGGTTGGAGAACGTGAAGAACACAGGCTCAGCGTGTGTTCCTCTCCAGAGGAATCTGTTAAACATTCATCCAGTGTCCTCATCAGCAGGCAGCACTTAACTCCTCTGCCAGCGTTTCCTCCCTCCAGGCTCAAATTACATGTCTTAGACAGAGTCCCACAGACTGCTGAGGTGTGTGCAGAAGTAGGAACGCTACCTTGTTCCCCTCCACCTCCCAGGCTGTGTCAGAGCACAGTGAGCCGTCTGCAGCCAGCAGCAGCAGGAGGACCCCGGGTGGGGGCAGCCTGGCGTTTGGGCCCCGGAGGAAAACACCACCTCGAGCTTTAATAGCGGCCATGAGAAGCAGCCCAGAGGCCCTGTCAAATGGCGGTTTGGTTTCGCAAGCGGGCAATTTACTTCTTTTTATAGATCAGTAATATGGAATGGCTGTCCCCGAGGAAATCTCAAGTGTTGAGAATTCAACTGGTATTGTTGTGGGGCCGCTCAGAGCCATTTGCACCTGACACCGTTTGTTGATATAAAATCACATCCTGATGGAGGCTGTCTGCAACTGCAATGAAGGTTTTTAAAATGCAAAGCACCTCCGAAAGAGTAATCACGCCACCCAGATCCCCGTTTGAAGCTGCATGGGCCTCAGGTTGCAATTATGAAAACTGATTCATCGAGACAAAAGGAAGCACAACAGAAATCCACATTTCTTTGTGATCCAATTAGAGGATTCAAAGACAGGATGTACTGGTGTTTACCCAACTCTCTGTTTAATCTGGATTTAAGATGCTGCAGAAGTTTGTGGTTTTGAGTTGCAGTTAATGGGTTACTTTCTGTTTTAATTACAGGAAGAACAAGAGCCAGAATGGAAAATGAGACGCAGACAGAACTAACAGAGCCTCAAACGATTCAACATGATCATGTTTCATAAAGCACAACTGCAGTATGCACATAAAAGACATGTGACCACAATCCTTTTAATTCCAGTCTGATATTTCCATGTAAGTGGAAATTAATTAAAGCTCTAATTAATGAGCCTCTCTTTATTACTGCGCTTTCATAGTTTAATTTCAAATGATCCCAGGATGACAACGTCTCGTTTTTAAAAGCACAATAGCTTTACACAAAGTTCACTTTCAGTGAGTGTGATGTCATGATGCCGCTCCAGTGGCGTTGTGCTTGAACAGAGCGATGGTTGAAACCAGAGCCCTGAACTGAAGGTATCCAGACGAGCCGAGGAAACGTGGTCAGTTCGCTTCACGTCTTCAGACGGCAGGATGGCCTCCACCGCCCTCGTTTAGATGTTTGTTTACACAGCAGTGATTAGAAGGGCTTCCCAGGAGCGTTTCCAGGATCCTGTGGTCTGAGAACAAATGAGAACAACGACACAGAGTGACCTGAGGACTGGGAGTCTGCAGCTTCTGATCCAATGGAAACTTACCTGCATTAAAGGGACAATTGGGTCAAAATGAGGCATCGGTCCGGACCGCGGCACTGAAGATTCCCGACAGTTCTGTTTTGGCGCTCGATTGCGGCTTAGATACGTGTGTCATGACATTGTGGAGTACTTTATGACAGTACACTGAACCACTACTAGTACAGCAAACCAAAACAACCACCAGTACATGGACGAGGAGCGTTTCATTATGAAATATTTACATAATTCAGCTTTTAGAAACAGGCGATTCCAATAAATAGCTCATTTAACCATTGATGAAGAATTAAAAGAGAGTCCCACAAAACATGACGCTAGTTCTGACCACATACAGACCAAAGGATGTGCTTCATACTTCCTGTTCTCCTGTTTTCTTCCTGTTCTATGTTTATAAAGTAACATTACATAAAGTAGCTGTCCCAAACAACACAAAGCTATTTCTCCAAACTAAGGTTCACTTTATCTCACAATAAGATTTATAACTTTTATCAGCGAACACCTGATATTTTCAGAAATATATACATAAGTTTGACCACGTTACTGGGAAGTGACTTGGACATTGGTCACAGTACAGGTGTGTCTCTGAGTGTAACACATTTAAATCTGTCCCTCGTCTTAAGAACTGAAACAACATCCTACCTTCAGACTGGCTATATTTTAAAAGTCAACACCGGAGGCTTGACGCTTTTCTGGGATTTGGTTTTTTTTGTTCAGCGGCTGTGAAATAGCAGGGAAGGCTTTCATCACAGGTGATGCTTTTTATGTCAGTCAAACTGCACATGTGGGTCAAGTGTGAGTTAACCTGTCACTGACTTTGCTGCCTTGCTGTGCCCAATGGAGAGAAACCACAAAATCACAACCTAAATCTGCAGATTTCAGCTAAAAGTGGTGGAAACTTACAGCAATGAGAAGGAAATCCCTGCTTATAGCAGAAATCACGTCCAGACAGGTGAGTTAGGTAGGACAGCCTTCATGTTGCACACAGCGCTGCACTCTGTGGAGGAAAACAAGACTAACACTTCACTGTCTCAGATATTAACTTAAAAACTGATTTGTCCTTCAGGGAAGTAAAACGTGCAGCTGAGACGTTGGTGGGAGCTGAGAGTTAAGTAATATCAAAAGTTCATGCATCATTAAAGAGCAGATCTAGGTGGACATGAGGACAGGTCTAGGTGGACAGGTCTAGGTGGACAAGTCTAGGTGGGCATGTGGTTGTGCTCAGGGCTGTTCAGCTGCTCATTCAGCTACAGAGTGAATCTGCGTTCCTGAGGCCCTGGTCCTCCAGCTCAGGTAATGAAGACACTGCAGAATGGGACTTTATTTTGCTGCCGTCCAAATGTGTCTGGTGTTGAGTTACTGAAGTGCCTCCTGTAAACGAAGCAGAGTGTCAGGGTGAAGAGTCACTCAAGGTTTCCAGGGCCTGAAAGACAAGAAGGTGTCCCCTTAAATCCATAAGATGATCAGCAGAAAGGTTTGGACACCCCCACCCACCCCGCTGCCCGCTTTCTTCCAGCCTTCAGACATGTCCACCACTAAGAACCCCTGACATCAAGACATCCTCCTTTGTCCTCTCATTGTCTTACATTAGCTTTTTAATCAGCATCCTGCACAATGAGCTGCTGAAGCAGAAGCAGGTCTGGGTATGTTCAGTTCTTGGACCAAGTCTGCAGCTCAAAGGCTAGCTGATCTGAGTCTGCCTCCCTCTGGAGAACAACTTCCTCCTTTGTAACGACTTTCAACAAAGACCATGTAGAAATGACTTCTCTATGGTGATGCTTTGCTAAGTCAGCACACCTGATGCTGTGTAGCTTTCTTAAAACACCTGAAAACAGTTACAGTTTGCCTCATGTAGTTTCAGTTGAATGAGACAAAACAACTAATTAGTCAGAATCCGTCAGATGCTTTCAGTGAGAACACAACTGAGTTCTTATCCAGTTCACTCTAAATCTATGCAGTTCAGTTCAAATGAATTATTAACACATACCAGAGGCTGCATGGTGACACAGCTGGTAGCAGCAGAAAGGTTGTAGGTTTAAAACCCAGAGTCTGGGTCTCCTCCCACAGACCAAAAACATGCAGGTCAGGTTGGTTGCTGTTTCTATGCGTCTCTGTGATGGATGGGACACCTGTCCAGGTGTAGCCCTGCCTCTCACCTGGTGACTGCTGGAGGAAAACACCAGCTCCTTACAGGTAGATTCTACTGACTTTTCTATGATTTTTACAATACATACTTATAAAAATCCAACAAAATATCTAACTGTACTTTCAAAACCATTAAAGGTCTGTTTTGTTAATCTCACTTCATGCCAGCGATTAAAGCTAAGATTATTTGATGTTGAGGAAAAGGTTTAGTCATTTTGTTACATCTTGAAAAATAACACAAGGTGAGATCTCACATGAGGTATTGTTCAGTCTGCTGTCGAATCAGGTAATGCTTCAGAAAAAGAAAAGACGGGTGCTGGTTGTGTTTGAAACTGATTTAAAGAGCATATTTTAAGTTAGACACTCCCTTAAACAAATGTTTAGAGAAATATAATAGAAACTTTTTCTGAATAAAAATTTACACAAATTCAGCTTATTTAGGCTCTTGGATTCGTTTTTGTGAAAAATGTCAATTTTTTTCACCAAACCGGAAGTGACGACAGTGCCGGGAGACCGTTCGTTCTCTATATAGAAAACTGATCCACTGATCACTACTTGTGACGAGCAAAACAAACCCCTAGAGTGACGTTATTTTATTACTTTATTACTATAGTGAGAAGTTATTTTATTAAGATAAAAAAAAAAGATAAAAACAATCAGTTCTGTAAGGCTGTACCCTGTCGGTCCAGCTGTAGACCGTGACCCACCTCCTCACTCGGGTCTGGGTAAAATACCAGCGTTTAGCACCAGGTTTTGATCATCAGAGCTCCAAACATTGAGCTGCGTTTAGGTGGATTGTTAAGAAATGAAAGAGTTTATAAAAAGTTTCACAGGATACAGCTAAACGGTTCGAGGCTGACCGAAACAGTGTCGGGTCAGGCTGGAAACCCCGCCGTGAAGACCCTCTTGGTAGCCCCGCTGGGAACGGGAAGCCCCTCTGGAGAGCATCGCGGCATGGATTTACTGTACCCCGCCAGCCAGGTGAGGGTCAGACACCTGAAGGAAATGCTCTCATGAAATCGCGGATCGGTACCGGATTACGACCCACCACGAACCGTACCAAACCTGGCATGGAAACGAGACTCAAGTCTCCCCGTTAGCTCCTGTTAGCTGCTGAGTGCTAACAGCGGTTCCGGTGAATGGATCGAAGTAACGGCGCCTGTTTAGAGTCCACTGAATGTTTTTCGTCTGTATGTGGGACTCCATCACATCCAGTCCTGGACTAGACCAGGACCGCCGGAGTTTTTCGTCTTCAGTCACCGTACCGGTAAGGAAGCCGTCTTGTTGTTGACTCAGTGTCCTGACAGACTGGCGATTGGCATTATGGCACAAACATAATAAATATAATTTAGCATTTTTTATTAAAATGAATTCACACCGACTGGATTAAAGAGCGCTCTAACCTAAAACTAACAACTCATCGCCGACAGCGAGCAGGCAGCTGGCTTTATTTATCTACATCTGACAACACTGTAAGCAGCGCCACCTAGCTAGGAGCTCCCTTAGCTGACGTCACAGGTCCACATATGAAAAAAAAAAGCGTTTATAGAAGCTTTGCAAAAAGGGGCACTTTTGACTAGAAAAATTGCTTAAAAAATGTATTATAAAACAAAATACCCTCAATAAACATTTCAAATAGTATTTTTGGACAGAGTTTTATCAGAATAAAAAAAAAGAACTTTGAATTTGCTCTTTAAAGACTTTGAATCCTCAACGTTTCTCATGCATGTTTCTCATCTCTTAGGACTTGAGTCCTTCCCGTCCTCTGACAGGTCAGAGAAAACTGTAACCAGGTTTCAGTCAGCTCTGTAGAAGACTATCATTACAACATCAATTGCTCCTCTGCTCTCCTAAACTCCCTCCCCATCAGCGCTCATTTCAGCTGCAGTACATCAGCTGTGACTGAGGTAGAATCTGGGAGCAGGTAGTCATCCTTTAACACCCGCTCCAGCCTGTGTATATATTAATGAGACGCCACTGGCTAGCTGCTAACTTTTCAGCTCGTCTCCATCATTAAAACAAGCCTGTGTGCACTTTTGACTCCACATTCTGTTCTTTTTGCCCTTTAGGGAAACAAAAAGGGATAATGGAAGTTTATAGGGATCATCTGTGCCTGGCCTCTGCGCTCTGTTTCCTGGTCTGATTGAGATAATCATTGATCTAAAGCCAGAGCGGATGATTGTGGCTTTGAAGTGGGACAGTGCAGCACTAGAGAGCAGCTTTCTCTTTAGTATTCCTCCTACATGCTCTACATTGGGTGCTTCATTCATCAGCAGCGTTTAGCTCAGGAGCTGGGAAATGAAGCTGACTTGTTATTGTCCTGCATTCAACAAAACATCTGTACATTCTCTAGTAGCTGGCTGCAGTATAAGCTTTAAGTCATGTCCCCTTCTTTGTCCTCCCAGCAACACTCTCCAGCTCCTCCTGGAGGATCCCAAGGTGTTCCCAGACCAGGTAGAACATGAAATCCCTCCGGTAAGATCTGGGATCTCCTCCCAGTGGAATGTGCCCAAAACCACCTCAAGTGGCCTTTTTAAAGTGCAGCAGGTGTTTATTAAACCCACCTCCACCTGCTGAGTGGCTCTGAGCTAACAGGCTAACTGTGAGCTAACAGGCTAACTGTCAGCTAACAGGCTAACTGTGAGCCATGCGGGTCCCTGATGACCAGAAACCTTTACTTTCATCTCATCAGGATTCAAGGTGAGACAGTGAAAGATAAACATCTCCATGGTTCATATTTCAGGTATTTTGTTCTATTAGTGGGTCCGCTCCATTAATATACCGGCACATAAAGCAAAGCACTGAGTAGGAGGAGTTTACATTTGATTCCTCTTTCTGTGGAAGCTTCTTCTGCTCGTCATCTCTTCTATCCAGGTCAGGCTGGAGGAACAGACGCAGTCAGGCCTGGTGAGTCTAGTGGACATGTCTCTCCTCCTAACTCACATTTTGACATTTACATATTTATTTACTCAGAAATTGCTCCAATTTCAAATTTAGTGAAGTATGATACTTGAGATTCTTGATACTTAAGTAAAAGACTACACTACACTAAAATACTATTTATAGCTACAGTAAAGTGAGTGAAAGTCATTTGTTACCAGTGGCAGACCAACTAAAACTGGGACTAGCTGTGCTCAGTGCTGAGAATGTGGACGCAGCTCTTTGGTTGTGCAAGGACCTGAGACCCTAACGTCCTAATCCCACAGAAAGACTCAGGAACACAGTTCACACACCTCATTTACCCAGTCATCACCTCTGTATGAAGAGACTACCTGATTTACTTTTAACATAAAGTCTCACTTCAAGCTCTCAAATGAAGATTTTATTCTTGCAGAGATCTGATGGATGTGGAGGGTTGTTAAGTTTGAGATTAGATTAGTCAAAAGGCATCACCCCCTGGAAACCAAGACTGCAGTGGCTGCAGCCATTTATACTTCTGTTTGAAGCTGTAATCAATAACGGTAGGTATGGTTTGTCCATCTAATGGTTCATAGCCTGTTGGCAAACCCCCAAAACACAGAAAATAGTCAAATGTTCTTAACGTTGCCCTACTTAAACTACTACACCAAAACTCACAGGAAAACCCTTCAGAAATTAAATAGTTGATGAACTTTCCCCTTGTTTTTGTTAAGAGTTTAGAAATAAAATCATAAATTTCCTATGAAAATCTGTGAAAACAGTCACATTCCAGCGTCAGCAGCTGGGCCCCCTCTCCAAAACCAACCAGCATGTTTTATTACCTCCCTGTTGTAAATCCATGTAGATTTGCACCTTTCAATCTATTGCAGCTTGCTGTCACCCAACATATCCAGTGTGAAATAGTGTGAAGCTCATCAACTCTCATATTTCATGAATAAATCCCTCCATAATACCGGGGAGCGTTTCCAAGGAGAACCGGTTTATTAAAGACTGGGCTGGGACGTCGAGGAAGAGACAGTTTAAGAACTAAACAGGAAGTTCTTTGTCTTTAATATGACATCTTCTGTCAGCTGTTTAATTCAGCATCAACATTTTCTACATGGTGTAATTTAAAGGGACAGTTACTGAAAGAACAGAGGCTAAACATACACCTGAGTAAGATCCAGAACCAGTTAGTGAGACCACGACTGGCTCAAATGGAGTTTTCTAAGTCCTTCAGATACACCCACGTCACCTCGCTACTCTACCAGCTCACTAGCTTCCTGTGAATTCCAGAGCTAATTTCCAGATCCAGGCTCTGGTTTTTAGGGTCCTACATGGACCAGAACCAGCATCCATCAGTGATCTACATCCTTCCACCCCCAGCAGGTCCCTGAGGTCCAGTGATCAGAGTTGTGCAGTGTGCAGGCTAAAGACTAAATATCACTTCTACCTCTACTTGAAGTCAAAAAAGAGATGCTTTAATATGGGTTGTACAATCTTGAGGTTGGTGTTGTTACAGCGCCATCTTGTTCACAATACTACGCCACCGCCGAACTAAAATACAACATAAAACTCATTTTAACTTGCTCTGACCTAAATTGAACTCTTATGTTCATGTTTGTTCATGGGCTTGCATCACACTCAGGCACACCAGCAGAACCAACAGTACAACAGTTCCTACCTGGTACCTTTCAATATAAATGTCCTAATGACACATAAAATATGCATAATGCAAAATAAAGTACAATACCTAAATGTTGTCAGTGAAACTAAAGCAGCTGTTTTAGATGAATTCCTCAGTTATCCTCTCTGTAAACGTATTTTTGCTTCTCTTGTTTTTTGATCGTAGAGCAGCTTGTGGTCTACACCTTGAAGGGTGCTGTAGAAATAAACACTGACTTTGTGTTTTACTTGTTTTTTTTTACTCATTGGTCCTGCTCTGTGTTCTCTCTGAACACCTGGTCGTAGTTCTCTCTGCTTTAAGTCTGACCCTTATCTTAATTTGTGTTGTTGTTCATGGCTGAACAGCCTTCATTACTTTCTCCTGCTCTGTGTAGAATTGGTATTCTTTCCTCCTGCAGCACGATTGGTTTTGTTTTACTTAATAAAGGTTGAGTTTCATGACCCGGCTCCCTGCAGCTTAAACAAGTCTAACACACACATTTTACATCAGAGAGCAGTCAGGGGTCAAAGTACCAAAGTATTTTTCATTTCTGATTGAGTTTTCCTTTCACAGTGACTAAATAAAGCCAGGTCAGATCAGAGCACCATGTAGACTGGTGTATCTGTGGGTCAGTAACACATCTAATAACTACTCAGGTGACTTGCACATCAAAAGCAGTCAACACCAAACCTGAGTCCTGCAGTGAGCCCTCTGATCTGCAGCAGAGTTCCACAAAACAGACACAGTTCTCCAAATGTTGAGCATAGAATTTTGGGGTGAGCAGAGACTTGTAGGCGAAGCTATGAAGTGCTGTGGCTTTAATACGGGCTTAACAAGAAACTCTCCTAGCCCTGTTTCAACGAGGCAGATGGGAACCACGTGGAGGCTGAACCTGAAGTGTTCTCAGGCTGTTATTTTATACAGGATGTTTAAAAATAATCAACATGAGCTTCAGGGAACCACTGACCTACTGTACTTTCTGATTTACTGAATGAAAGGAAGGAGAAAAGTAACTAGAAAAGTTCCTGAAAAACCTTTGAGAGGGCCTGCAACCTGCATTTTTTGGCATGCTTTCTTGTGAATTATGTTGTAACAACTAAAATATATAGAATAAAGAACTTATTAAAAATCTATCATCCTTTTTGTCATGCATGACCCTTCTAATAAGAGGGATCTGACAACCCCTGATAAGAGGTGAAATGGACAATCTTACCGTGACAAACACAACCCATGTGGAGGCAAGGAGGGTGCTAGCTGTTTTGGACTGCACTGCAACGTGGGCCAGAATGAGGTTTAAGCCAAAGAAGTATGCTGATTAGGAATGGGACTGTAGTGATTCAGACGTTCTGTAGTTCGTGTAGACTACGCTTGCTTTGAGTGATATCATAGGTGAGTGTGGTCCTAAAATAACTCCACTTCAAGTAACTGACCTATCACTTTAAATTATTATTTTTTTAAGTATTATACATTTAAGCCACAGAAAACATCAGCGCCGCACCGTAGCGCCTGAGCCGTGATTTTGAATAGAAACCATTGTAGTCAATTAAAGTTATCCATCGAGGAGCGCCACGTCACGTCCCAGATGCGAAAGATAAGCGACAGTTCTATTTCTGAGCTGAGGCACGTCTGAGACGCGTGTGTCACGACACTGTGGGAGTACTTTATGATGCAGAAATTGCAACACTACGCTGAACCGCTACTTAAACGGCAAACATAAACAACCACCAGTACATGGACGAGGAGCGTTTCATTGTGAAATATTTATGTAATAGAGCTTTTAGAAAACAGACTATTCCAATAAATAGCTCACTTACCCGTAGGGGTTGCACAAACCAGTCCACTAATCGACTTTTCTGCTCTGTAGTGACTTTTTATGCTATATGTTGACATGTCGCTTATCACGTGAACTTTTATTTTGAAGGGGTCGACCCTTTGATCAGTTCCGGGGCGATCAGTCTTTCGTCTCTTTGGCGGTGCGCTAATAAAATGGATATTTATTCAAAGAATACTTCTTGACAGCTTGTGATGACCCTGCCAATCGTTTGTCCTTGTTTAATCAACCTAATGGTGAGTCTTTGCTTTGTTTGTCTCTTTTGTTTTACTAAAAATGCGGCACTGCATTCAGCCCATTCAAACCTCCGATGTGCTAACAAGCTTTGAGTGATTTGATTCATTAAATAGCGAATGGCTTTGTTATAATTATGGCCGAAAAATAGACCACAAACTGACTAAAACTAGACTCAAACTGTTTTGCATATAAACATGACTAAAATGTGACTAAAACTAATCAGCATTTTAGTCTAAAAGACTTGAGACTAAAACCAAAGTGCTGCCTAAAGCAACTTCTCTGAGCTGTTTGTTGTCAGCATTAGAAATAAGTTTTTGCAAAAAGGCCTGTCAAGTTTCATAAAGCTGCCCTGTCTACTGCGTCTGTATGACATCATCAGCGATTAGTCAAAGTCGACTCGACTTTCATTACTTGGTAGTCGACTTTAAAAATTAGTAAGTCATGCAACCCCTACGTATCCATTGTAGTTTTGACCAAATATAGACCAAAAGATGTGCTTCATACTTCCTGTTCTCAGTTCCCATGAGACATTGTGACTATCACGTGATTTTGCAAGCTGCGTTCAATGGCACTCCACTTCAGGAGAGACTAGAAGACTCGTGCTACTGTTTTAGGGGTGACCACAATATTACAAAACAACACAAACAACAACAAAAGCATAAAACTGGGGGGAAATAATTAAAACATCTATACAGTAAATTCATACTTTTATATAAATGTAACTTTTTAGAGATTTTAGGATTAAAAACAGGCTAACCATAGCTTTAAAACCTGTATTGATCAGAGACACATTGCATGAATACGTTCAGCCTGTTCAGCTGAGATCAGGACTGCATACTTCTGTCTCATTTCAAAGACTGACCTAAGGGGAGAAGAAATGTGAAATCAGAAGACAGAAGCAATATAAAAGGCAGACTAAGAGGATGAGTGTGAGAATCCAGACAGCGGGCATGAGAGAGATAAAGACAGATCGCTTTATGATCCCAGAGATGGTCAGAGGAAGCTGATCACAAGTCAGATTCTCCAATTATTGGAAAGACAAATTTCATACAATATTATCAGATAATTGAATCACAAAACAATTGTGTTTAGTATCAGCCCACGTGTCAGAAAGGCTCACACCATCAGAAAATATAAAGAACACTCGGGTTTCAAGAGAGCCACTAATACCTTACTGTATGACAATGGATGTGGGGAAATCCAGCTCAATTGGTGGGAATTACCATCAAGTTACATTTGTCGTTAAATTGAAATCGTGTTCCCTTGACATAAAAGGCAAGAAATCAGAAATCCAGCTCATCAGGTTTACAGTGGCCTCTTTGCTGCTTGACATTTTCATGGCTTTAGAAATAACTCTCCGCTCGTCTGAACTGGTAAAAGTTGAGTGACATCTGCGAGAGCTATTAAAATCCATCGCCTCCTAAGCATCTCCTCACATACGCCTATGAAAATGAAGGGGGCAGAAAATACATCACTTTGAAAATGCTTCCTCTTTTCCCATGGTGGTTTTGCACAATAATTGTTTTTCCACACCCTTGGGCAAGTCATCAGTGCAGCTGCCACATCACCACACGATATTCATGATAATCCCATTAGTCTGTCGGCTCCAGAGTCCAGAACTTGAATACAGAATGTGATACACAGACACTGTGTTTTTAAAGGTGTTGATTTCTTATTTTGGGTCTTGTCAGGTATGAATGATGTCTCTACATTTACAGCTCCTTTCTGCTCCTCTGTGTCTGAGGACTTCAGGCAACAGCTGAGCGAACCTGAATTTGAGTCTTGCACAGACGTGCATACCACAGTGCTGCTGCTCTCTCTGGTGAACAGTGTTTGTATGCAGGTCACATCCGTCCACATGGCAATCAATGGTCAGTCAGAAACAACAGTTTCTCTGCTGTAAAGCTGCTGATAGAGAATGTATTACCTCCACAAATGCACAACTAATGGAGGCGAGGATGGAGGCTCCATCGTGGTCCATTAACGCTGCAGATAAAGTGTCAGCGCTGGACAGAGCTGGAGGGGCTATTTCAGTCTTTTATATGAAATGAAGATTTTTGATAGCCTTATAATAAAAGAACTGCATATTATTCAAATACATTTGAGTATAACTTTTAAAAAAACTTCAGTCTACATCATCACAGTCAAAGTGCTCGGTGTAACTAAAGTAACTGAATCTAATCATCTAACTGTCTCTGAATTTTATCATTATGTGTCATTTTGAAGTGGCATTTTATCTACAGTAAGGACCACATCCAGCAGAGACTCCAGAAACAGGAAGTAGTCCTCTAACAGGAACAACACTCATGGCTCACCACATTGGGACAGACATGGCTGCAGTTGGGTGACAAATTAGTGGCTAATTCTCAAAACAAAGTCAAAAAGTCACACTGATGTGTCAGAATGCTACATTACCTGTTAGCAAACCTCTATGATATACAAAAGGACCAGTCAACAAAAAGTCCAAATTACTATGCGACTGTATGTCCTGCTGAACAAACAGACCACCTCGGGCTGAGCTCATCAACCCTACAGAGGAAGTATTTCAGTCGTTTGTTTCCTGGGTCTTGTTTTCATGATCCTAATTTGTGAGCATAAGATAATCAAGAGCTTTGGGTTTCAGCTCAGCTCCTTCTTCACCACAAACAACCCTCAGAACTGCTCATGAAGCAACAGTTTCTTGGGACATCTCTTGACCCAAACCACAAGTGAACAAGTCCCTAAAACACTTTCCCTCTACATGAGGCAGAGGAGTTCAAGTTTACTGGTTTTTCAGTCTGGAGGGAGTGGTCCACTTTGTTCTGGTCTCCTGTTTGGAGACACACTTCAGACCAGATGAGCTAGTCTGAGCAGGGCCTAGACCCAAGTGGATTGCTGTCACCTTAAGGCGACTCTAATCTCTAAATGTTATAAGGGTCCCTTTCACTCTTTGTACTGTTGCCATACAATGTTGCCTTGCCTGATTTTGTTGGTTGATTAAACCCTTTTTTTTTTTGGATGTGCCTTCCTTCCTCCTGCTGCCTCTGTCTGGGTCCTTCTACCAACACAAAACATTACAGATTTTCACTCACTGAAGGTTGCCCTGAGGAAATCTTTATTGTCATTGCTTTGACTTGTTTATGTTCTATTTGTGTGGGATTGTCCTGCATTCACATTTCTTTTCACACGTCCCACAAGCTGAGACGCTGAGTCCTGCATTATCGTTACCATTTAAAGATACTACCCAGAGTTTTCCTCCTTTCAGGAAGAATTATTTTTTAGAAATCCATATCAGTGACAGTCTGACCCTGTTCTGTGATATAAGATAAGACAAGACATTTTTTTCTACTAACCTCCCCCCCGTCCCGTATAGAGCCCCTCACAATTAGAACTGGCTACATACAGATGTCAATCACAGTCTGAGTACAAGTGTTTGTGGACGTACTGTATCTAGACTGGTGCAGTGTTGACGACATTTCTTATAGACTAGTCTTGAAAATAGCAGCCCCAAAGACACCTACGTCCATAAACACGTATCCGCACGTTGTTTGCAAACCTCAAAGACAAAGAAAAATAACAGAAAGGCATGAGTTGAACAGAGATATCTTCAAAAACCGTTACCAGGTTTAGCCTAGTAGCCAGTACTTGTGTTTACAGACGTAGGGGTCATTGGAGCCGCTGCGTCATGTCCTTGCGCCGTTCAGCGGAGGCTTACAGCTGTTCTTTCTCATAAAATAGTCCCGAGTCTAAAATAGTACCTGTAATTCCTTCGTGTTTTTCTGTGCACTAAGTATGAAGTCACTTTTTAGTGCAGTACACCACATTCTGTCTGCATAGCTCCCCATGTCTTTTCTGTACTACTGGTGGTTTGAGACCTGCTGAATATTTATCCTCTACTTTTAGAGTCTCCTGAGGAGCAGCTGGTCTCCTGAGGGAAAACTGGGAGAGGAAGCGGCAGAGTTGGTCCAGACTGGGAGAGACTGTGGGGATGCTGGGGGTTCTGGTGATGGTGCCAGGGACCGAAGCCCTTCACCTCATCATTCCAGGTGGAACTGGACCACCAAGGTCTCAGTCAGGAGTAAACATGTTCTTCTGCTTTGGCTTTCTGTCCCTTTGAGGACACCAAAGGACACATTTCAGAGGATCCTCTGTAGGGATTGTATCTAACCAATCACAGTAATGTTTTTAGGCTCAGATATTGTCAGTCTGGTCAGAATCATCCCCATCTTCATAGATCAACCTACAACAGGTATGAAGAAATTATTTCTTTGTGATTGTTCCACAGAAACCCTCCTCTAAGGACCTGAACGTTCCCTTTAAGTTTGCTCTTTGGGTCGCTATCTCTGCTTTGATCAGAGCCTCTGTTTAACCAAACCAGATGTATGTCCTGATCACCGTTATGGTTTCTCATCTTTCCAGCCTGATGCGTATCTCTCTCAGCCGTCTTTCCTTTCATGGCTGTTCCTGAGTCAGAGCAGTGAGAGCGACAGCGTCTCACCAAAAATATTTACTCACATAAATGAGTTTTCCTGCTCTGTACGTCCTCACCTGTCTTTTTTCTGCTGTTCAAAATCGTTTGTGTAGAATATCACACTCCCTTACTTACTTCTGTCACACACAATCATTCATCTTTTTGATGTCTCACGTTGCTAAGCTTTTTAGACATCCCATCAGATTCCTGTCAGCTCTATTTCTACCTGCAGTTTTTCATCCCAGGAATTAGATCTCATGCAGATGAAGCTGAGTTTCATTCCAGGTTGGTACTTCCTGGTAAACGCTAACAACCAGGGCTTTCAATCGATTATAGTTTCTAATAGCAATTAATTATGAGTGTCCAGAGTTAACTCATGATTTATCACAATCACAAATGAGTCACAGGTTCTAAATGTACTTTGACAGGATGTTTTTCATGTTTCTAATGTTCTGATGAGCATACGAGCAGACACAAATACTTTATTAAATGTATTACATGCAGACGTGTATATTCTTATAGAAATAACCTAAAAGAGTTTAAAATACTGCCTAGAAATACCTCAAAAGGTTCTGCTTGACCAAATAATACTCTAACAGTCTGAACAGGGCTCAGAAAGCTCTGTGTGATCACAACAGGGACACACCAAGACACAACTCAAAAATATAACTATAAATCAAATGTACATGTATCAGTGAGGAGAGGTACACCATCAGAACCAAACCAAACATCTCTCTGCTCTCCTGGATTTAACTGAAGCTGAACAACCTCCTTCCTCTGACATGAACTTGGAAACAAAGGAGACACTCTTTGACTTTACTGGTTACTTTAGATGGAGATGGTAGTTCCAAACGCTCAGTCTCAACTTCTGACACACACCTTTTTCTAACTCCAGTCAGAAGTTTTTATAAACTACCTGCAGAACTCCAGCTGGGCTTCTACCTGGGGTGGCGTGTAGCTCAGTTGGTAGAGTTGGTAGATTACTTTGTCGCCATGTTCTTGGGCAAGACACTTCACCCACCTTGCTTACTGGTGGTGGTCAGAGGGACTTGGCGGGCGCCGGTGTTGAACACACTAGAAAATATAAATACAGACCATTTACTATTTTTACCATCTCCTTCAGTTCGTTGTGGCCCTCAAGCAGTGAATCTTACTCTTTACAGGTTTTCACACTGAGGTGGTGCCGTAATTGAATGCACTGTGTGGGAAAACTACAAGCAGAGTGCAGCGTGAGAGGCTCACTCCCAGGTCCGCTCTGAATGTTCATGCATGCTGAAGGTTTGCTCCATGGATTCACTCAGTAGGATCACTCTGTAGGATGGCTATGAATGTTCTCTATGCAAGAGCGCTCTGTTTGTTCTCTCTGTGGGATTGATCCATTGGATAGCTCAGTAGGTTCACCCTGTAGGTTCTCCCCATGGTTTGCTTCATAAGTTTGCTCCGCTGGTTCTCTCTTGCTCCAAGGATTTGCTCCATAGGACCAATCCGTTGGATCGCTCTGTAAGTTTGTTCCATACATTTGCTCCATAAGTTGGTGCAGAGTTCACTCTGTAGGTTCACTCTGTAGGTTCACTCTGTAGGTTCACCTGTAGGTTTACTCTGTAGGTTCACTCTGTAGGTTCACTCTGTAGTCTGAAGGTTTGATCTGAAGGTTCGCTTGAGGAGAGGTGATGCAAGGACAGGGTTAAATACACGAGTTTATATTTGACTGGATCACATGAGGCATATTACAAACAAACTTCAACACTTGTGCAAATTTTCTTGCTGCAGTTTTGTTACAAAACATTGTACTCTGTCTCAATTTGTTTGCAATTTACATTCATTTAATTTGCGATTGAGTTGTAAACATCTCCCAGAGTTGTCTCACATTCCTCACCATTCCATTTCTAAAAAACAAAATAGAGAATAGAAAACTCAGAGGTAATTTTTTGATACAAGTTCAAATTTCTCAAACAGGAGTGAGGCCCTGTGACTCATTAGGAAACTGACCAGTCTGCTAAATATTTTGGAAAGTCTGTTTCTGCTGTTGGCAGAGTGAAGTACTGTCTTTAAACCAGTGACTGGGAACTAATTCCTCCATCATTCAGCCTGAAGACGGTGGACTTATCTGTTCATGTCTGGTTTTCTCCATCTTTCTGACATTAATTGGTTTTAAGTGACCTTTGTTGACATTTGTATCCATTGCAAAAATTTAATTTTTATTATAAACAAATTTCTAAAGTATCTCATCTTTTGAAATAACGTGTAGTGGTGAAATATGGAGGATTCAGAGAATAAGGGCCGACAGTAAGTTTAGCTCTCAGATCCCTAAAAACACAAACTGATTTCTGCTTTCACCACACAGCAGTTCCTGTCCTTATCTTTCAAAACGAGGACACGATTATTGAACGACCAAAGAAAAGTAACAATAAATCATCTCCAATCATTGTTTTAATGCTGCCAGATGGAACAAATCATCATTTTATTCACACTGGGCTAATTTTGCCAGTGTGCTTGGAAGTAATGAGTCTACAGCAATATGAAAATCACATCATCTGCTCAGCAATTTCAGTTCTTCAGTCACTTACAAACGCATTAGTCTTCATTACTGCCCACTAGGATAAAACAGAGGAATCTGAGTGTATTTATTTGATTAGCTTGGTGTTCAGGAAGTCTGACTGTAAGGGAAGCTTTGTGCCTGAGTGTAAGGATCCAGCTGCTCCTCCCACACCACTTCCTTTGTTTGTTTTGGGCTGCTGCAGTCCACCTATGGAGGCTGGCTGCCTGAAGGTCGATGGCTCTTTATGGAACATTTGCTGTGGGCTTGCTGCATGGTAGGTAGGGGAGGGGTGTTTACTTCCCACTGGATTTCCTTCCCCAGCTCTCCCAGCAGGTAGGAGGAGACACATTAAGAGTTTTACCACATCAAGCTGGTTAAACTCATATCAAATAAAGTTTCATCTCCACTTTCCAAACTGAACTTGAGAAAAAGTACATTTGTAAGTGCCCCAGCTTGGTGTGTGATGGTTCTTTTTCTTCATTGACTTTTATGTCCACAAATAAAAAACATGACAGGAGAATCCATTTAATGGTATGAAGAGAAGTCTTCTTAGCTTAGGAACAGAAGTCTGACCTGACGAAAACGTTATAATCATGCGACCTATAAGCAACCACGTAATGGCAGTCACTTTCAGAGGGACCGAATCAAAACTAAATACTCAGTGTTTCATGATACAGGTAAGAAAAAAGATCCAACACAAAGAAAAATGAGTTTTTTTAAGATTTGTAAGGGTTGGTTCAGGATAATTATGCTGAATTTTGCCCAGATTCTTCCTTTCCTCTGGCAACCGGAGGGTCGCCGGTTCGATCCCCAGCTCCAACTGGGTTAGATTGTCGTTGTGTCCTTGGGCAAGACACTTCACCCAACTTGCCTACTGGTGGTGGTCAGAGGGACTTGGAAGGGCGCCGGTGCATGGCAGCCCCGCCTCTGTCAGAGTGTCCGAGGGCAGCTGTGACTACAACGTAGTTTATCACCACCAGTGTGTGAATGTGAGTGTGAATGGGTGAGTGACTGTTCGTGTTGTACAGCGCTTTGGCGAGTGTTCAGCACTCTAGAAAGCGCTCTATAAATACAAGCCATTTACCATTTCCAACAATCTTAACGATGCTCTGATTAGATAATCTTACCAGATATTCCTGTCATGTGTGGTGTGTTAAGAGAGGGACGTCGGGACAACTCTGATCACAAATCGGGGAAATCCAACCTGTTGGATTGTCTTGGCCTGATATCACAGCGTGTGTGGTGTCTCCTGATGACAGACGAGCATGCAGCCTGTTGAATGTGATGAGTAGACAATCTGAAAGAACGGTGACAGAGGTACGCTGCTCAGAGTGAGCAGATCAAAAATCAAAACAGTTGATATGACTGAAAACATGGAGGAGAACTAGACAGAACCAGGATAAAGACCAGGGAGGATCAACAGTTGTTGGGAGAACTGGATTCATGGATTTCTTCTCATTGCGTTCTTGGTTTGTTACAGCAACAGAAAAAGATGGATGACCTTTTCCCACTCAAGTCTAATTCTAGTGTAGTTTCCTTTTTATAACCCACCTAAGTCAGGTAAACTGTGGTATGCATAAAAACTGAATAAGTAGGTGCCTACAAAATATACATAGTTCAACCCAAACCTTTAAACATGAATAACAAGGTATATTTGGACCAAGCAAACAGCAAAACAAAAGCACAAAGTCATAGTGATGTGAGCACATCAAACCCACTTTGTTCATATGTCATAGGTCATGGTTGAATAGGCGTGGCAGAATGAAGATGTGTCATGTATCAGTGGCCGAGACCACACCAGGACTCAGAGCAGAAAGAGTCTGTTTACTTCCTGCTAATGACATCATTCACTGACTCTGTCAGGACGTTGGGTTTCTAATGTTTGAATGAAAACAAAACAAGACATCTGGTCATTTGCAGGTTTGGTAAACAGTAAGTTCTGTTCTTAACCTTCTGTCTAGCTCTGCACCCTCTCCACCCAGCCCCACCCCTGCCACACACACCACACACACACACACACACACACACACACACACAAACACACACCTGTGATTTGCTGCAGTGTGTGTTTTGAGGGACATCTCAGACGCTGTCACTGAGCTGCTGCATGCTGTTTATCTGAGTAACACAGAATCTATGATGACATCAGCATTTTCCTATATGACATCACCACAGAACGTCTGACTGTTGACTTTTACCCACAACTAGTGCAGACTTGTGCCTAAGCTTCACAGCGATGGCGCAGTCCTGCCTGTGTGTCTCTGCTGTCTGAGCTCTCTAACATACCTTCTGTTTGGTGAAGGCTGTGATTCAGGGCTGTGTTATTCTGCACAGCGGTGGATTTATTAATGTTTCTGATTGGTTGTGTATTCACATCGCTCATAGTTTCTATACAGCAGGAATATTAAAATCCAGTCAGAACTCAGCTCTAACTGCAGCAGTAGAGGAAACAGTTGAACCACGATAGCGTTCATCTGGACTGGTTTATACTAAGGTTGTTCATATCTGATTCTGTTTCTCTGCACCGGACCGGAGACTCCAAAGTTGCAAGCAGCAGATGGGACTGAGTGACTTTTCATTAACCCTGTTAGTATAAAGGGTCATATTAGTACATAATGGCTCAAGGAAAGATTTAAAAATATGAAAAAGTTACATATTATGCTTCGAATCCCAACACTGCCTCCGTCCAGGACTGTTCTACTGATCCAGTCTCATCGTGTTCGTCTGTAACTCAGTTTGAATCAGGTACATTTCACTGGTTACAATATGAAACAAGAGACATTTCTTCAGACTCTGTGGAAACGTGTAACTGTGACAGACTTTAAATCCAATGTGCCAACACACACGTCCACGCACAGAGACAGCAGGGCAGGGAGGTGTTTTATAGAAACTAATCACATCTGATGGCTTTAGCTTTACATTCAAAGGTCCAATTCATTCACAATCCCCAGGAAGGTGTATCATTAACAAAAACAACCCAAAATCAAGGTCTGCTGTCCTGTGGAGGTGTTTGTGTGCTGAACCAGCTCACTGACTTTTACATTAAAATCTGGTGTAGGGATTGTGTTGGTGCCTCAGAAGGTAACACAGTGAAACAATGACAGGTTAGAGCTGCTGTCAGCGATGAATCAGAGAAAACCAAACTTAATGATCTTCAACTGGAAGAGGCTGAAACCTCAAGATTTTCTTCAATAGGTTCCAGGTGGAAACGAGTGTGACGTACAGGTCATAGAGTAAAACGTGACCAAAAGGACATGAACACAGATAATAAAACAGATACAGAAAGAAAAGGACAGCTAAAAAAGTGTAGATAATAAAATAAGAACAGATCATCATCATTATTTTATTATTTCTGTTCAACTAAGTTTAAAAGCCAAATTAAAGATGACATTTATAAAGGAAGACTAAAAAGGCCAAATGAACATGAAAGAAACATAAATCATTCACAGTTTTTATTCCATCCTCCTAATCAGAGGAAAGTTGTTCCAGAGTTTTGGAGAAACAGCAGAAAAATCTCCGTCTCCTCGGGTCACCAGACGAGTCCTAGAGGATCATCTAGGAGCTCAGACCTCAGTCCTCTTCTGGGAACATGTTAGTTTAAAATCTCTAGGAGGTGACCGTTTCCTAATGGGTCTGGATCCTGGTTGTTGTTTTTATTTGATTTCTTTCTCTCTGATTCAGCTTTAGGAGTTCATTGTTGTCCTTTATGATTGAGATGTAACACAGCATCGATAAGACAGGAACTCATTTCCTCCCAGAACGTGCAGCATGTTGGTGTGGAGTCAGATATTCAGGTTCTACTGCTCGCTGTTCTGGATTCACTTGATTATTGGTCTCTTTGTTAAGACTGAAGTCTGCAGTGAGTCTAAGGTAAACGTAAAGTTAACCCTAGTGTTTATTAGAGCTGTCAATCACAATGAACTGGTGATTAATCATCAAAGGTTCCACATGCTCCAAACGTAGACTTCATCATTAACTCCTCTGATGTAACAGAGTCTGAACTACCACATTAGGGCTCCTCTGTGTGATCACAACAGACACACTAAACACACAGCTTAAAAATCCATCCATCCATCCATCCATTTTCTGTAGCCGCTTAATCCTCCACAGAGGGTCGCGGGGCAGCTGGTGCCTATCTCCAGCGGTCAAGGGGCGAGAGGCGGGGGACACCCTGGACAGGTCGCCAGTCCATCGCAGGGCCACACAGAGACGAACGAGACAAACAACCACACACCCACTCACACCTAAGGACAATTTACCAGCCCAATTAGCCTGACAGTCATGTCTTTGGACTGTGGGAGGAAACCGGAGTACCCGGAGAAAACCCACGCACGCACGGGGAGAACATGCAAACTCCGCGCAGAGAGGCCGCAGGGCCGGGACGCGAACCCACGACCTCCTTGCTGCGAGGCAACAGTGCTAACCAACTGCGCCACCATGCAGCCCAGCTTAAAAATACAACAATAAATAAAAGGTACATAAAACAGTGAGAGTGATACATCAGGACTTAGCTTTTAAAGACCAGGGGTCTCCTCGCCTCGCCTTCTTCCACTTATCCGGGTCCGGGTCGCGGGGGCAGCATTCCAAGTCGGGCAGCCCAAGCCACCTTCTCCCCGGCCAAGTCCACCAGCTCCTCAGCTGGGACGCCCAGGCGTTCCCAGGCCAAACTGAAGATGTATTTCCTCCAGCTTGTCCTGGGTCGACCTGGGGGCCTCCTGCCGGCAAGACATGCCCAGAACACCTCCCGAGGGAGGCGTCCAGGAGGCATCCTTACCAGATGCCCGAACCACCTCAACTGGCTCCTTTCGATATGGAGGAGCAGCGACTCTACTCCGAGTCTCTCCCGGATGTCCGAGCTTCTTACCCTATCCCTAAGGCTGAGCCCGGCCACCCTGCGGAGAAAACTCATTTCAGCCGCTTGTATCCGCGATCTCGTTCTTTCGGTCATTACCCAAAGCTCATGACCATAGGTGAGGATTGGGACGTAGACCGACCGGTAAATCGAGAGCCTTGCTTTCTGGCTCAGCTCCCTCTTCACCACAACAGACCGGTTCAGCATCCACATCACTGCAGACGCTGCCCCAATCCGCCTGTCGATCTCCTGCTCCCTCCTTCCCTCACTCGTGAACAAGACCCCGAGATACTTGAACTCCTCCACTTGAGGCAGGACCTCTCTCCCGACCCGGAGTTGGCAATCCACCTTTTTCCGGTCAAGAACCATGGCCTCAGACCAGGGGTCTCATTTATTAAAAAAAAAAATAAACCTTTGCAGTTTTATAAAAGATCTGTGGGAGACATATAAGAGAAGTGGTCTAACACCAGGCCCAGTTCAGCACCCATAGGATGCTCTAGAGAGTCCAAATCAGCTGATCAGCCAGTCATCATCTTGGACCTGGAAATCTACGTGGTCTCTAAAAACTCTCCCCATCTGGCTGATCTTCAAGGAGTGCAGAGCATCCATTACACAGAGAGTCTGTCTCAGTAATCACAAGAACTGATTCACACCTGATCACAATTAATGCACCAATAAGAGCAGCTGTTCTACAATCTGAAGACATCTGGATGAACAGACTGAAAGAACCAAGTCCTAATCTGGCATTTGAAAAATCTATGAATTCAAAAGGAATAGGCGTTAATGTGTAGTCACACTTTTATTATAGCTTACTCTGACAGTACAACCATTTAAATAATCAACAGAATCACGTGTAAATGAAGGAAGGACTGAATTAACTGAGGCTGTGTTTTGTTTAACAGCAGATTTTGATGCAAACACAACCAAACTTCATGTGATCATGTAGTGTTATTATATTTAGTGCTGTTACTAAACAGTTTGTTTCTATCATAACCTAGAAATAAAGACGGAGGTCGTGTGTTTTTCAACATGACCGGTTCAAGAAAGAAAAACACAGTTTATTGTACAAAATGTCCAGGGCTGCACATAACTGGCCACCAGTACGCATGAACACCAGAACCCTCTGCTTGAATGCGTCTTTGAGGACTGGAGCGTTCGTGGTCCAGATGGCGCAGCCCGCAATCTGACTAGTTTTACATCCTGTTGCAGCGCAGCGAATGAGAGCTCCCATCTTGTTTTCTGCATTTTCTAAAAAAGAACAATCTGCGGTAATGAGCAGCCAATCAGAGGAGCAGGTGAGTGCAGCAGATGGGATCATGGGGAGGTTGAGGCTCTGTCCTGTTGGATTTGTTTAGATGTTCCAGGAGTTCAACTGGTGACAAGCTGAGGTTCAGCTCAACAGACCAGGTCAGTCATCCTCAGAGGCAGGTAGCATGGAGATCACAGGTAAGGTACTTTCAGCATTTTTCATAAAAGAGAGTAAATAGATGAAAATTAGCTGATGCTTTCTCTGAGGCGAAGGAGCATTCTGGTGCAAAAGAGCAGAAACAGGTAGATGTGATGAGATAATCACTGACAGGTGTGACACTGCAGCTCTGAGTCAGAGAGGCTGGACTGAACCACTGATGGGATGAGGAGGAAAAAACAAAGCAGGAGCTCCTCCATCCCTGGAGTCAAACAATGTCGAGAAATATTGTTCTGTTCTCATAGATAGCCAACATGTTTGGAGCATGCAGCGCTGCTCTGACCTCGGCCAGCTGGGTCTGATCTGGGCTCTGCCAGGTCTGAGTGATGAATGTCAAGCTGCTGAACTCAGCTGACCCTCAGTCAGTGTCTGAGAACAGAGTTATAGAAATACAGCATTGGATGGATATCAGGGTGGTGACATCACTCAAAGCTCTCTGGAAACAGGAAGTAGTCCTCTGACTGGATCAGTACTCATGGCTGGCCACTTTGAGTGATGTATGAGCTATGAGGTGACCTAATGACCGCCAAAACGGTCCACTGGGTGAGTCGGATGCTCCAGTCTACAGGTCTCACAGGTCACAGCAAAGCATGTGATTCTGCAACAAAGTTAGAAACAAACCCAGAGTTGATAAATGTCCATGTAAGTCATTAAAAGAGCCTTTTGGAAGTAAAAATGATTTGGATTACATAATAAAAAGATAGTCATTTGAACAAAAACGTTTAAACCAAATCAAAAGGTCTTCAGCTGACAGCAGCAGACAGATTAAATGTAAATGTCTGCACCATGCAGCTGGAAGCATTCCTCACCGTCAGCTGATGAATTAAATGATCCATTATTATCTGAATTGCTGTAATTGTGTTTTAATTTTGATTATGTAAGAGTACCTTCAACTTTGACCGAGTTTCTGAATATGATTATGTCTGATGCTGTTGTTGTGATTACCCAGAGTTAAAGGAACAGTGAGGACATCTTCCTCTGATTAAACACACCAGCTATGGGCTTTACTGAAGGAATGCATGCAGACAAAACTCCTCTTAATCTAATAAATTGGACGATGATTTCTCCCTCATAAACACACACACACACACACTGCTGCAAAGTTGAAATCTGCAGAATGTTTGTTAGCATGCCTCACAACACCAGGAGTCTGTTTCCCTTTATTAAATTAGTCCACAGTCACCAAATGCAATGAGAGAATAATTATGCTTTCATGTTCCATTATTCATAATTTGGTGCAACAGGAAAAAAAAAAAGGGTGCTAATCCATTAGAATAAGAACAGGATTCAGAGGACAGGTAGTGTGGGGAGGATATTACTACAACAATACTACAGTCACTTTGGGATGTCCAGTAAATCAGCTGGGCCACTGCTAATGTGCACTTCAGAGACCTCAGTGATATCTGCTAAATCAGGCGCTAACCTCTGTGCTGGAGAGACTCCCCACCTCATCGTCTCCAGCTAATTACTCACAGCTTTAATTGGCTAAATAAATCATTGTTCAGCCTTACTAACTTAGCTGTTGGATGTACGTCTTCAGCTAAATAAGCAAATTAGGATATTGATGTCCAAAGGTCATGCGAGCATATTTAGGATAGCACAGGGTTAGCTGAGTTAGGAGAGGATTGTTCTGTCAGGATGTTCTTGTTAGTCGTGCTCCCTCGTCGTCCCTGAGCTCCGGTCCAGAGAGCAGAGAGCTCCATCAGAGCTGCTGAGGTTCCTCCAGACCAACAGAGTTCTGTTAGAGGTCAGAAAGTTTCAGCACTGATAGAAAACTCCCATTCAAACATTATAACACAGAAACAAAGTTCCCTGTGACTTTATAAGGACTGTCATGAAACACAGTACATTTTATTTCTACTCTGTGATGGATGCGGTCACAGGGCTCTTCTTATTAGAGAAAGCAGGCGGTGGAGACATGATCGTGAACCCAGGCATCACCAGAAGATGTGACTGACCAAAGCAACACATCCAGATTACAGTAAAAGGGATTCAGCTGTAATAAAATGATATTCATTATAAAATCACAATGAGTCAGACTGTCCCATTACAGAGGAAGCAGCTGATTGGACTGAAGTGTTAATCCTCCGTTCTGAGCAGCAGGGCGACGGCGAGGAGGACTCGGTCTCTGATGGGACCCTTCATTTCCCGACACCTCATTCACAAAACACTCCTGGTGACAAATCTACCACACAAACAAAAGCACTAACAAAACATTAAAACAGAAACATGTAGGAAGGGATGCACAGATGGTCAGATTGGGTCAGTAACACAGACCCAGGCCGCCGACAGAGGAATCAGACACTTTCATCCCAAATCTTGGTTTTTTTTTTAGGTAATGATCCAAAATAGTGATGACTGGTGGACGGGAATGCAGACTATAGGTTTAGCTCCTTTGTTACCCATAATGCAGTAGTCTGTAACATTTTTGCACCACAGACCGTCTTTATGTTTAGCAGAACGTCTGCGGACTGGTTGGTGTGATGTTTTGTTTTAGTTTCAATAGTTTCATTCCATCTCTAGAACTCTGACCTCAGACCTGACTCCTGGCCAGGGGGGCCACCAGGTATTTTGGGCCCCATGAAAAAATATCAAGTTGGGCCCGGTGGCGGCTCCATAGGGGGTGCTGGGGCTCCGCCCTCCCTGATGTGAAGGGAGAACATTTTTTTAAATATATATAATATATATGAGATATTGGCTGTTGTTCTCCATCATTAACACTAGAGTTGATATTTTATTGTGTTCAAGGTTATCGTATCACGTTTATTAATTAAAATTATCAGGAGATTTTGTTTCATTGACCTCTCTGGTGAATTCTTTGAAAATCACTGGGATTTTTGGTTTGTGTTCTAAAAGCTACATAAACAAATGGCCACTTATGAGACCTCCCATAATTTATTCAGCATCAAAACATCTGATTTCAAGGTATTTAGTGGAAGGTTTTCTTTATTTCCTTTAAGAAGGCTCTAATAGTAATCTCACAGTAATTTCTGTAACATTAACAGACTAAATAGCAATGCTTCAACCTGCGCAGCATCCAACACAGACTGTAAGTTGTTACTGATTCATATAATCATCATTGTGTGGAAAAATAATGTGTTTATCACAAAAAATAACCATTTATGTTTATTTATAATAGTTCTGTATAATGTCATTATACACACCACAGAATGCTGGCTTCTTTGCATCATGTTTAGGTGAAACTAGTATTCGGGGGTATTTAACTTATTGCTAAGAACTTAATCTACAATGTTGTGATGTGGAAAATAAAGTATTTTTAAGGTAAATTATAATATATTAATGCTTAACCAACAAATCCTTTATTGACAGTAACTTTGAATCATGGATGAGTTGGATCAGTCAGCTGAACATATCAGCAGGTTTCAACCATAAAACTATTTACAACATGATGAGTCTCTGAAAACAGCTGTCAGGTTAAAGGACAGCAAAACTCTGCTGAAGTCCTGTCAGATAAATGTGGTTTTTAGTGTTTGATTGACTGAAATTGAAGCTGAAACCATTGAGTCGCGCTGAGAAACAGCTGAAGCTGCGTGCTCTAGGAGCTGCATGCGCGCTCCCGTGATGAACTTCACTTTATGACCAAACGCCTCAAACTCTCTGATAATGGATACACGTGTGTTAAAGTTGTTAGCGAGGTCCTGGAGAGAAGTTACGCCGACGGTTATACAGCTTCCCGGAGCTGACAGGGACAAACACGGAGGTTCTGACGGGAGGTCGGTCTGCTCCAGCTCCGTGTTTCCTTCAGCCGAAGAGACGTGACTCGGGCGGACTGTACCATTTCATGCCGATATGAGGGGGGTTTCAAACATTTTTTAAAAATAAATAAAGTAGTGACATCTGATATACATTTTATGAAGACAAAATGATTGTTTGCTTAATGTCTTAATTTTAACAAAAATACTGAGGAGTAAAGTACTTGTGATTTTTTAAACTTAAAAAACTTTTTTTTTAAATTAGAGACTTTTCTGGGCCCCCTAAAAGTCGTGGGCCCTTAGAAACTTCCTAACCTTCCCCCCCTTTACGGCGCCCCTGCTCCTGGCTGCTAACTGTCCCAGTGCAGTCTGAAGGTTGTATCAGGTTGGGGCCAATAGAACCACCATATCTGCAAAACGCAGGCAAAGTAGACCCTGAGGTTCTCAAACATCCACCCCCTTCTTCACTACCTCACCTTGAGATTTTGTCCATGAGCCTCACACACAGGCTCAGTCCTGATGGACAGTCTGAGAATACACCTGCCTAGCACACCAAAACGCCAGGGATCAGCATGCCCTGGACCTGACCTCTACCTGACCTTGGTTTATTTTCCCTCAGTCTGACACCTTCCCTGATTTGACATGCGACCAAATCTAGAGGCACCATCATCCTATTATTAAAAGTGTTTTTCTGTTGTTGACATTTGGGTATTTGAAGCCACTTCTTATCCATAAATGTAAAACCTTTACAACCCTGTGTGGTAGAGACGCTAACTGTCGCTAACTGTTCTGGTGAGTCCACTGTTCTCAACCTGAACCCTCTATTTTAAAGGTTTCACCACAGTAGCTCCTACAGTCACTTTACCTCTGGTGAATATATTATGACACAGAGCTATAAACAGTGAGACGTCTCTGAACTGACACTGTTCAGCTGATCTAAACCACTTTATCAGGATCTAAAACATCAGAAACAAACAAACCGAGGACACGGTCTCACCTCATCTAAAGAAAGCTATTCCTGGAGTCACGAGGGTCATTATTAACAATAATGAACGAAACAACAGAATAGTGTTTAACCTGTAATAAACTGAGGCTGGTTTTCACAATGTCTTCCAAAGAAATGCAATTTTCACACTATTGGCAGATCACATACAGAAGATTACCTCAGGCTGCCTTCATTATACTCAGCTGAGCTCAAATGGTGCACTGAACGGATTCACCAACCTAACACTGATGAGAAACGTAAGCCTGTTAGAGCTCAGCTGTTGTCACCATGTCATGTTGTCAAGCTTGAATCTAGAATACGAAGGGTGAGATTGGAGCCACGGATCTCCTGTAATGTCTCTGCTACGGAGGTTTAAACGGCTCATAACCCAGCATTGGGTTAGGCTGAATTTATAAAACACCTATCTAGATCTGTTACAAATGAAGCCCATGTATAATAAGGCAGGGTGTTGTTGGATTAGAACCACACCATAACGGCTTATCGAGGGGGGATTTTCCTGCTTCTGTGCATCTATTTAAGGTTTCCTTCAGGATTGAATTTGTCTCCTTTTTTCATATTTTTCTAGGTCAAAACGTCCAGTGTTAATGCAAACTGCATGAGTGTGCCAGTCAGGGAATGAAATGCTTTAACAGACACTTTACTAACAATTATTTGAGATAGAAACCAATGAATAGAAATCAGATGCTGTCTGCTTCCCAGAAGTGAGGGACCAAAGAGATGCTCGGCGTCCATCTAATGGATTATTGACTGAGATCCCAGAGGAGTATTTATACATGCAGTAACGAAGGACGCTCATTTTACTTACACTACCACTTTGTCCAAATGGATCTGCTCTCTTTTCTGGCCTTTCCTATTGTTCGTTTAGGATTCTGGCAAGTGCAGGTAAGCCATTTGTTGTGGAGCTCAACATGAGATCCTTTTATCCATTTAGTGCTAGAAATACAACTTACTACCAGTCCTGGCTCCGTCACAGCTTCTATTTTCTGCTCATTCTGTTTGAGGGTAATTTAAACCAAACTCTAAGGAGTTCTACACTAAAAATATACGAGCCAAATAATAATACAGAGAATTAGCCCAGTGCAGCATTAGCAGTAATGAAGAGGCCTTATTTCACCAGTTAACATGGGTTATTTGATGGCTGTTGAATGAATGAATGAATGAATGAATGAATGAATGAATGAATGAATGAATAATTTATTTGAATATATCTATAATAACATAATTTCAGCAAAATAACAATAATAATGAGAATAATACTTCAATGAGAAAAAATAAAATAAATAAATAAATCTTCCATATATACATATTTATAAACACACATATACATACATGTATATATATATATATAATTGATATGCTCAAAGGGAGCAGGAAGAAGCATAAGCTTTTTTAACTTCCTGCCCCTTTTCCCGTCTCCCTCACAAATCAAAAAGAACAGTGTCCTTATTTACATCAGTTCAACCTCTCATTCTCTATAATTGTCTTTGACCAAAATGTCCCACATACACCTTTACATACAGTACAGAATATTGGAGCATCCCTTTTCCCATTTACCCACCTCCACACACAGCATTAAACATTCACCACTACACCCAATTACAAACATACCCCATTTTCTTTTACACATTTTAACACCCCCACACCAATCATTGGATCTCATCCAATCAGAATCCCTCTTCCTCCCTGTACCTCATGAAAACCATATTTTTGTACCACTTTTTGAACTGGGTCATACTTGGACATTGCTTTAATTCATTATTTAATTCATTCCATAATTTTACTCCACAAACTGAAATGCAGTGACTTTTAACTGTTGTTCGCACAGACGGCTGTTTTAAATCCCCTTCCTCCCTCAGATTATATTGTTTGTCTCTATGTGAAAAATGTTTTTGTATGTTACTGGGAAGTAGTTTGTTAGTAGCTTTATAAATTATTTTTAATGTCAAAAAATGAATTTGGTCAGTAAACTTTAGTACCCGTGATTAGAAGAACAGGTTATTAGTGTGATCCCTATAACCAGCTTTATTAATGATCCTAGTGGCTTTCTTCTGTAATAATGTTATTGGTGTTCCACACATTCATCTCCTCCCAGTGAGGTTAAAGTCTCACTGGACTGGTAACTGGAAATGGTGAAGGGCGTTCCAGTTGAACTTTCAAAATGTTTGGTAACATTTGTGATAATTTTTTCCTCACAGAGTCACAGAGGTAATCATGCTGTAGCTCTGGAATTTTGAACATGTTTAAAACATTTTGTAGGCGTATCAGTGTTCACTCAATCAGTGTTGTTTTCATTAACAATGACTTCGTTAATGCTTCCTTTTTCACAGTGATAAGACGATGACAAGTTAAACACGAATCTATGATCACTAAAACATGAGGAGATGTGTGTGAGTCATCAGACGAAACGATGATGTTAGTAGATGTTCAGACTGTATGACATCACTTCCTGCGTGGCATCTGTCTGTCAACAGCTAAACATCAACAGCCATGCTGCTGCATCCTATGCTTGTTTGGTCACACACTCCTGCCATGCATTACACAATCTGCCATTTACTAGTCGTTAGTTACTAGTTGCTAGTCACTAGTTGTTAGTTACTAGTCACTAGTTGGTAGTCTTGGGTCACTAGTTGCTAGTTGCTGGTCACTGGTTGCTAGTCACTAGTTATTATTCGCTAGTCACCAGTCACTAGTCACCAGTCGCCAGTTGCTAGTTGCTAGTCACTAGTTTCTAGTCACTACTCACCAGTCACTAGTTGCTAGTTACTATTCACCAGTCACTAGTTGTCAGTCACTAGTCACTAGTCACCAGTCACCAGTCACTAATCACTAGTCACCAGTCATCGGTTGCTAGTCACTAGTTGTTAGTTACTAGTCACTAGTTGGTAGTCTTGGGTCACTAGTTACTAGTTGCTAGTTGCTGGTCACTAGTTGCTAGTCACTAGTTACTATTCGCTAGTCACCAGTCACTAGTCACCAGTCACAAGTCACCAGTCACTAGTCACCAGTCGCCAGTCACTAGTTGCCAGTTGCTAGTCACTAGTTGCTAGTCACTACTCACCAGTCACTAGTTGCTAGTTACTATTCACCAGTCACTAGTTGTCAGTCACTAGTCACCAGTCACCAGTCACTAATCACTAGTCACCAGTCACTGGTTGCTAGTCACTAGTTACTAGTCGCTAGTCGCCAGTCACCAGTCACTAGTTGCTAGTTGCCAGTCACTACTCACCAGTCACTAGTTGCTAGTTACTATTCACCAGTCACTAGTTGTCAGTCACCAGTCAATAGTCACCAGTCACTAATCACTAGTCACCAGTCACTAGTTGCTAGACACTAGTCATTAGTCAGTAGTCACTAGTCACTTGTTGCTAGTCACTAGTCACTAATCACTAGACACTAGTCATTAGTCAGTAGTCACTAGTTGCTAGTCACTAGTCACCAGTCACTAGTCACTAGTTGCCAGTCGCTAGTCACTAGTTGCGAGTCGCTAGTCACTAGTTTCCAGTCACTAGTCACCAGTCACTAGTTGCTAGTCACCAGTCGCCAGTCACTAGTTGCTAGTCACCAGTACCCAGTCACTAGTTGCTAGTCACCAGTACCCAGTCACTAGTTGTGAGTCGCTAGTCACTAGTTTCCAGTCACTAGTCACCAGTCACTAGTTGCCAGTCACCAGTCGCCAGTCACTAGTTGCTAGTCACCAGTACCCAGTCACTAGTTGCTAGACACTAGTCATTAGTCACTAGTCACCAGTACCCAGTCTCTAGTCACCAGTTACTAGTCACCAGTCACTAATCACATGGGGCAGCATGTATCTCAGTAGATTGTCCGTCTGACAACCGGAGGGTTGCCAGTTCGATCCCAGCTCCAGCCGGGTTACATTGTTGTTGTGTCCTTGGGCAAGACACTTCACCCAGCTTGTCTACTGGTGGTGGTCAGAGGGACTGGCATGGCATCTCCGCCTCCGTCAGTGTGCCCCAGGGCAGCTGAGGCTACATTGTAGTTTATCACCAGTGTGTGAATGTGTGTGCATGGGTGAATGTTGCCAGTGGTCCCTCGCTCTGTTGCAGTTCACCTTTCGCGGCCTCACAGTTTTGCTGATTTTTTTGGTGCAATTTTGCGTGATTTATATATTTTTTTCAGTCTTCTGTGTCCTGACCATTGTCAGTCGATCTCCCCCATGCAGCATTGTGACCTGAGTGTCGCGGGGTGCAGCGAATCCTGACTCCTCTTTGGAGAATTCATGCTGCGCGCTGGATCACCCAAGAGCTGCTGGGTGCCTCTGCGCCAGACCACAGACAGTCACACTCTTATGCTCCCATATGAGAGATTCTTGGCCTGCAGCACAGTGGGAAGTGAGAAGCACAGAGCAGCTCACCTCACTTGCAGCTTCTCAGCAGGTGATGGTGCTGTGGGCTTCATACTGCAACATAACACGCGGTGTCTGAGCTGGATCTTTCAGACGCAATCAATACATCAATTAAATTATTTATTCTGCTGTTCTGATGGTCCGGTAGTGTCAAACAAGAAAGAAAAGTGTGAAAATGTTAATGCCTGTCTGAGAAACGTGTATAAAGTCAGTGTGCAGTGAGGGGTTTTAACATCTAGACTAATTGTAAAAATATCAAACTGACTACTTGGCAGATGTCGCCTATTGCAGGTTATTTTTAGAACATAGCTCCTGCATAAACGAGTGACTCCTGTACTTCAATTTCAAATGTACACTAAAGTCACAGCATCAGCTGAGAGTCCAGCAGTAGGATGGTGTAAATAGATAATAGATGAGACAACCCCCTAAAAGAGTTCAGAATCCTGATTTAGACCAGAGCAGGGAGGAGTTCAGGACCTGCAGGAATGTGAGTGAAACATAAAACATTATGACTGACTGGACCACTACGGGTTGGCTCTTGTTTATGAGGAAGCTCAGATTACAGAGCTGCTTTCTGAAGGCGATGACCAGGATGCATAAATTCCCAACCCGTTCCAGTGCTGCACCCTGACATGTTTCCCACACGGCTCACACAGCAGCAGATCAGCTGTTTCCAGAGGTGGAGCAGCGTTCAGTATTCAGCTGAGTGATACAGTCATCATCAGCCATGTCAGAGTTGGTTTAATGACACTAAACAGGTGTGTCAGAGCTGCACAGATAACGGAATCATCAACTGCATTTGCAAAACAATGAAGAGAATGCAGCAGATTTGTCCGTCACTTAGAAGGGTTCTGCATAATCGTGCTCCTGTTGAATAATTCTCCATAATTACTCATGCACTAATGCTCGCTATAAATAGAGCAGCAAACCTTCAGGAAGTGTGACTGCCGTCCAGACACCCCCATGGGTGGATTTAAATCTGACTTGTCTTTTTAAATCCTGCGTTGGATGAATTTTTGGACAAAGTTTAAGGACTGACATCCAGTTAAACTGCAGAGAAACACATTTACAGTGTGAGAAATGTTGAACTGAGTCTTTTCTACATGTTTATTCAGCATGGACTCACAGAGGGACAGCTAAATGTCTGCTGTTCTTTATCTTTTCTGAAGGATTAAAGAGTAATTCCTGCATTTTCAGACCAGAACAAGGTTGATTCTAGGGTTTAAAGAACTGTTTTTACTCCTCCTGTTTTTTAATCTTTCAATAAATGTTTAATTTAACTGATCTTTATCTTATCAAGGTAAAAGATGAATCCGGTTCCATTTAGCCTGGAGAGTCTGCTTAAGCCATGGTCAAGGTCCAGTCAGCTTTTGGCAGCCCCACAGGGCCGCGGCGTCTGCTTGAGGTGTTTTGAGCCCAGCATTGTCAGTTTCTGATTCCTGTCTGGGAAAGGTAGAAGTGGACATTGTTATGTATTTTTTTTCCTTTGAGCGGGTGCCAACACCTGAAGGTAAACAACATACAGGAGGGCAGCGAGGTCAGAGCGGCGTCTGGACTCAGCCTGTCCCCACAGACCGAGCCTGTCAGAGCCTGGATCTGGCCTGTCTGGAATGCTGAGAGGAGCTGAGCCACCGCTGCACCTGGCCTTGACACCACATCAAGCTCCTGGACAAGGACTGTCACGAGGAGGGGGGGGTGGCTGCCTCTGTGTTAGGGCTTACAGTTAAAGACTGACTGTGGGTCTGCAGCAGCTAAACGGGTCGCCCAGAAGCCATTACCTCACACTTAAAATTCATGACTGAGGGTAAAGAACGGGCTCTTTGCAACGTGCACATGTGCATCAAGGCTGGAACCACTAATCTCTCATTTTTTATCCCTGCAGGCAGTACACCCCCCCTCCCATCTTGCAAACTGCTGTAGACATCAGACTGTCTATATATCCTCTGTGAGGTGAATTCAGTGCAGGTGTCAGCATGATGCTGATCTGTTGCATACATGAGTTCCTCTCAGCTTCCGTGTTTAACTTCACAATTTCTCTGCACGTTTCGTTACCATAGCTACAAACATCGACCTCACTTTGTTGATTCATCAGTGTAAAGTTTGCATTTCCTGCTTTTGTCATGCTTTTATTTGTTTGAATTATGTTAATTATTTAATAAAAGGAAGAATGGTGCAGTTCAGAGCAAACTTTAAATACAGCTGTCCTCAAAGTACAGCACAGTCAACAGTCTCTAGAAACGCTTGTGTCCTATACAAGATTCCACTTCTTCAAAATAAAACAGTAGTTTCATGTTTTGGAAGCTAAAGTTTGAGACTTTTTGTTTGTCTGTGATTACAGGATTTATCTCAGCAGGACCAGAGAATTCGGTTGAGCTAACAGGTGACTTTATGCCAAACTTTAGTCTAAACCAAAGAGATTTCAATCATAATATGTTCTCCCATTTTCCCTTGGACTAATTGAAGCCGTAAGCTAGGTGGTCAGTAGCATGATTGTAGCAGGGATCAGTGTTGATTGTGTTTCAGCTTTAACAAGTGGGACCGGACAAGTACCTTTTCACGTCCCTGGTGGACCCATTGTCCTGCAAATGACCAACATGGCAAGGCTCATGTTTGACTTGGAGCTTAGCGGCTGTGGAGGCCGTCAGGACGGTGCTTAAAGATGTATTAGAGCCTAAACGAGGCGTAGAGAATAGAGCAGCTTTGCTCGGTCCCACCCTCCACACGGCTGCAGACCGCTCACAGGCTCACCCTGTTTCCATGGCATATGATTAGTTTGTCATGTTGAAATGCAGATGTGTGGGAATGCTGACAGCTAAAGTGTGTAAATGAGACAACAGTCTGTATCAAATGGTTTGTGATTATCTTTTTGGTGAGACTGTGCCTGCCTCTAGCTTTGTTTTGTTCAAACTCTGGAACCAATTTCTTATCTGGGTTCATTTAGACAGATTAGAGGAACAGAATCTGAGCTCACAGCCTGCAGTTTCCTAATTGGGGGAAATTGGTTTATTCAGAAGTATTTTTGACTCCACTCGTTTGCCTGCAGATATGCACATTTAGAGCCCAAACTTATAGTAGCTTTGAAAAGAACTCGGACCATTTTGTAGAATTAGCTGTGCTGTGTGTTAGAAGTGAAACCAAAATGCTCTGGTTAAACATGGAACCACATCAAAGATCGTTTTAACTTTTCACATGAAGAAAATCCAGTTCACAACACAAGTCCTGTGAACAAAGCAACAAGTCTGGATTCAGCACAACAGGCTGAAGTAGATTTTAACCAGGATTAATAAAATTAGATTCATTGTGAAACGTAAGTTAGTCCAATCCTTCTGTCTGACTATTAAATCCTTACTTCACTGTGATCACAATTCTGAGCAACAGAATCAACTAATGAAAGAGGAAAGTCCCATGCCAGGTCCTAAAATTAGACGAGGTAATTCATCTATTTTCCTTTTTAAAGCGCTGAGGAGCAGGTGTCTATCTCTTGCATTAACTGGGTGAAAGGCAGTTCTTAGAGGTCTGCTGTGGATGCTGCTGCAGGAGTCAAGCCTTTCATTCAAGAAAATCCAGTTTCCACCAACAAGCTGTTATTTAAAAAAAACAGTTTCAATGTCTATATGATCTCCTGGTTGGACTTGTTTTCACCTTGTAGACTCAACATTAAGTCAAATTGGTCAAATTTACTTCGAGGTTTTGGCAACTGGTTAAAATAGCAGATTTTGGTTGAATTTGCATCATTTGTAATCAAAACATGACAACTTCCTGGAGGAACTGATGAAGCTAACATGCACGTTTGTAGAACATTGGTCTATTTGAGGTTCTGGTGTCCGCTGGGTGACAGGATGTTAGCAGATGTTTTAGCTAATCGTAATAATAAACTACTTTTACTGATTCACATCATTTAAAGGATGGACTAAAGTTTTCACTTGTTTATTTTGATCATGAAGCTATAGCTGTTGCTGCTGAACAAGACCTGTTTCCAGTCCTGTGTCATAAAGAACACACAGCGTCTTCCCGTCAGGCCGGTCTGAACGCTATAGAGGGTAAATTACCTGTAAAAGGTCGATTAGTCTGAGCTCAGGTTTCAGACGGTGACCAGATTTGTTTTGACAGCTCTTCAAAGGCCAGACAAAGAGAGGGGAAACATAGGCAGGCATGCTGCCTCTTCACATCCATCACATACGAGATGCCTTCCTCTGCAGACCAGCTGTCGGTAGTCCCCTGCCATGTAGAGGATGCAGGTCTTTATTAATCTCCCTGTTCAGTTCCGATACAAACTTTTGTTTTCAACCTGTTTTAGAAACTAAAACATCAGGTTGTCTGAGGTTAAAACATTTTGTGATTGGAACCTTGAGCTGGAATGAGATGAAAAAGAGAATTTTTACCACGAAAAAATGAAATTAATCTTCCTAAAACGGTTTTATAAACCGTTAAACTTAAAACATAAGGAGAGGAAAGGTGTTTGTTCAATCGTTTCTTTGTTGCAACAATGATTGTTGTAATGCTTGATTAGTCACTTGTAAAACGAGGTATGACTTATTAGAACCGTTCATCCATAGAATGAGCAACACAGCTAAACGTGGAGCTAGTACCCCGAAAATCCCCACAATGCCCTCCTGTTGCTGTTTCTCATCAGCTTTGTGTATTTATTTCCTCCATGTCACTGCCTGAAGCTAATTCAGCAAACCACTTGGAGCTAGCTGAGAACTTTACATTCTGATTTAGTGCTGATTGTAGGGAACCAGGTTCTCAGGGTCTAACAGAGACAGCTTCCTGATCCAGGTGGAAATAAACTCTAAAGTTGTTGAGTAGAAGTGATGGAGGTCTGTGTGTTAGTTAGCTGTAAACAGCGTTTTGATTCCACGTCCGTGTGTGTGATGCTGCATCATAATCCATCCAAACCCAGTTGGCTGTCCAGGCCAGGCTCATTCGGCCCATCACTTGGCAGCAGATTAAAAGAGTTGTTATTTTTTTTACATCCCCCTTCAGTCTAAGATTAATTAAAATGTATTCAAGCTGCATCTGCTTCTCTTTATCATTTACCCGTGACATGAGATGCTAAGTAATCCTGCTTTAAAGAGGTTTTATTTTTTTTAAATGATATTAGATTAATTACATCTTTGCATGGATCTTATTTCAAAGGCAGCGATGCTCCATTGAACTTTGGCTGAACCTTAAATTCACTCAGTAATGAGAATCCATTCCAGCCTCTGTTGGCAGATCTCTGATGCATCCAAATATTCTGAATGTCTTTGGAGGTTTTGTACACGAGTGTGTGTGTGTGGGTGGGCGTACGCTTGAACTTAGTATCGACCCAACAATTAAAATAAACTAACCCACTCCAAATAGAACACTTGGTTAAATAAATAATATGAATTCTTTAAAGTTTTTTGTTGAAGTGGAGAGGAGTTTGCAGATCTCAGTGCTCGAGTTTAAAACTGTGAAATCCCAGTCTGTCAGTGAAGGTTTCAGCCACCGCACTGCATAAACAGCTGAAAACGCTAATGTCTGCATAATCATCTGACAGCAGGTAAATACAAGCTGCATGTTTACAATAGTCCTGCTCCGCTCACCGGAAAACAGTCAAATGAAGCATCAGGTCTCCAGGTGACAGAAATAAATGTGTCACCCATCAGGCTTTGCTACATGTTGGCTGTAGAAGTGTGTGTTGTTTTGTTTTGTGTGTTAAGGACACAGAGTTTCTGCAGTGGCTGCACATCTCAGCACTTTGAGTTGATGGAACAGCGGAGAGTTGACGAGGAGGCCCACCAGAACCCTGCTGGGCTGTTTGTTAGTGTAAGGCATCTGCTCCGTTTGTCTGAGAGGTGCCCCTGGCACTGCACCCGCCTTCTCCGCCAACACAACAGCGTGCAGCATGGCAGCAGGTCACCTCTGCGGGACCGAGAACATCCAACCGCACGCTGGGCGGCGCCGTGAAGAGGAGACTGACAGAGAAACAAGGAGACAGGAAATAATCAGACTGCAGCTGAAGATGTCGTGACTCTTCCCACAGATACATTGTTTCCTGATTACCATGAAAGAAGCACTCACATTCAACCCAGACACCAAATGTCTAATAAAATATTTATGTGAGAATCTGATTTCTATGTTTTGTGTTTTATTGTTTCTTAGTTTCTGTAAACCAGGTTGTAGTTTGCAGCCGTAGTTGGATGTTTTCATTAAGATAAAAAAGTTAAGAGTTCTTTAGAAACTTTAAAAGTTACACGGAGGTGGTCCATCACTAATACCTTTGACAAACATGTTTTTGGAATTTTGGGGATTTTTAAAGTGGCATTCTAACTACAGTAAAGACCACACCCACCAGTGACATCACTCAAAGTGGGTGGAGGCTCTGGAAACAGGAAGTTGTCCTCTGATTGGAGCAATACTCATGGTTAGCCAGATCAGGTGAGACACTGCTGCAGATTGATGAAAACCTAGCATCTAATTTTTAGGTATTTAAAACAACTCTCGCTTGTAAAAGTCCCCAAGTACATTAGTACACTATATTACCTGTTAGTTAACCTTTACAGTTAGAACTCTATATTACTTATTAAATCATATCTACAGTATTTACTGTTAGTCTGTGTTTTTCTACTGGGTTGTGCAGCTTTTACCAGCTTTCCTTGTCAAATATTAACTACAATACTACAGTCACATTTCAGCAGCTGAAGTTTGACAGCACTTTGACAAATACTCTTGCAGCCAGTAAAACCATGGCTTCTATGAAACTGGGAGATTACTGTTTGCTCTAAGGTCTGAAAACACCACATTTAGTCTCCACCAGCCTCCTCTGTGGAGTTCACTATCACCTCTGTTCTCAGTGCATCCTGCTTTCATCCTGAATGGCTGCTACTCAGTAAAAATGTTGCTTTAAGTCAGGAGGACAAGTGGTTGTCCTTCATTCAAAAGGTTGCTAGTTTAATCCCTAACCTTCCCAGTCCGTGACTGTCCTTGGACTTTACGATTGTCCCGTAGGTACAAACACACCTCTAAAATTAATTCTGCCTTTAACAAGGCATTTGCTGCAGTTTTACGAGGGCAGTATGGTAATGCTTCAGCTGTGTCAGAGAGATATTTAGTTTAAGGAACAGACAGATACAAGTTGAAGTGACATTATTATCCAAATTATTTGTACTTCAATCTGTAGACTTACTATCGTCACCTTTTTTTTTACAATTGCAAATATATTCACTGAAGCAACACAAGAAAAGATTATAGTCCTCAAACCTCAGGCAGCATGTAAAAGTGAAAGTCAGCACTCCAAACAGAGAGGTCAAATTAAAGTCTCATTCTGCAGAGCAGCAGAACAGCAAACCAGAAGGAACAGACTGAAGCTCAGAGTGACTTTTTAAACACTGATGGATGTTTACAGTTTAGATATTGATTTTAGGTTTTGTTTTGGCTTCAGGAAAGCAGCTGTAGTGTGAACAGAAAGGTAAAATAACAGAAACATTTTCAATTGAAAAGTACACATGTAACTACGTACAACACAAAATGTAGCATCTTTTATTAGGGTCACCTTGATACCCACCTGTACATCCTTAGGGTCACCACGGTAACTGCTGGTGGTTGATTAGGGTCACCATGGTAACCCTACAGCCGTATCTCTTACAAAGAAGCAGGGAGGAACTCAGACTACATGGTGACCCTCAGACAAGCAGCTGCTGGGTCAAAACTTGAGGTTTTGAAGAGCAGCAGAATGATCTGAAGGTCATACATCTACATTTTAACATGTCTACAATGTTTATGTAGGAGACTAACTTAACCTTTAACCTAAAGTAAAGTCCAGCTCTCTGTGACCTGCTGTGAACGGTGTTTCTGCTGCTCTGAAGTCTACTTCAGCTATAGAGATGTAAAAGGGGTGGGGCTTACTCACCTGTTTCACGCATTGGTGCATCTTATGAAAGATAGATTTTATTGTAAGGTCTAAGGCATAAAAAGGGAAATAACTGTGACAGAATGACAGACATATGAGTAGTTTATTTATGTTGATTGTTAATTTGTTTGTGGACCGTGGAAGAGGTGTTTGGGTCTTTTTCAAGCAGCATTTAGTTGATTTGGGTCCTGCCAGCAGTCCTCAAACTGAAATGCTTCTAAAGTCTCAGGTCATACAGGTGTAGTAAAGAAGAATCATCTGTTCTGGAGTTTAAAACACGAAGAATAGATCTGCTCTGATGCGTGAATGAAAGTGAGAAGCAGCTGCAGTGGAGAGTGTGTGAAACAGGATTATGTTTATTGATCTGAGGCTGGTCGAGTTCCCGATTGGCTGATCTGATTTATTGATTGTGCACATCATCAGAGTGAGCGATTACACCAGTGTGTGTGTGTGTGTGTGTGTGTGTGTGTGTATGTGTGTGATATCCAGGAGCTGCTCTCTCTGGACCTCTGGTGGTTGTGTATTCTGAGGATGGAACGGCGAGGCGGCCTGTCAGAAAGCAAACATCTGTCTGGCATCCCGGGGACGAGCAGGGCATGACAAAGCCCCAGAACCTGAGCCTTTCACTGGAGGATTGGCTGAAACTTCAGCATTGTTCACGCTCCAGCGACTCTGTCTGCTTCCTTAAGAATTGCCCTGTGATTGAGCATAGCGGGGAGAGGGGGAAGCGAGTGCATGTCGAGGCCACAGGAAACATGAAAATCTCAGTTTGTGCTGAGAGCCGTGTTCATGTTTCTGACCCGATAGTCTGGGTCTGCTGTTCTGTGATTTCAGACCCCGCCTGTCCCTGCCCTCCTCGCTTACCTGCTTACACTTTAGTCTCTGACTTGTGTTTGTTTTGCGCCTGAACCCACACATCCAAGCAACACTCAGAAACATCAGCAGCAGGATGGTTAATGCTAAATATGCAGTGAGAAACAGACGTCTCATTAAATGTGATTTATCAAACATTCTGCAGTTAAAGTTGCAAATCAATGCTAATTACCTCCTCAAGAATGGCTCTAGGTAAATGATGCTAACGTGTGTGAGGTGTGACAATAGAAGGAGGGATTTCAACTGCAGGACAGAACAAATCTAGAGTCAGTGGTGGAAGGGTTTATTCATGTGTGACTCTAGGGCTGTGTGACATGTGAAGCTGCAGGTGACGGCTCTATAGGAAACATTTCTCCTGCCTATAAATGCAGCTTTAGTCAGTGACTGTGAACTAAAACACAAACTAGGACAACCGTTTAATCATTACTTCTCTCATTAAATATCGGTACCTAATATGTTTTTGACTCTTGTGATGTCCAGCTCAGCTGCAGCATAAACCCATTACTTCCTGCCTTTGTGATACCCGGACTCCCCCCTCCTGTTCTCTCCTATCAGTGAACCTAAGCTCCTTCAGATCTTCAGATGTCGTTTCTGCTACAGTCCACCAGTCTTTAGTCTCGTTTGCAGCCATCTCCTGTTGGACCTGGTCACATCTCTGCCTCCTGTTTCCTGATTGTCTCATCTCTCTGTTTGACCCTCACCTGACTCAGGACCAGCTCTTCACCTCACTTAATTTGACTGATTATCTGTGCACCAGACCTGCACTGGACATTTAGGTCAAGTTGAAGTTCCATCAGTTTTCTATCCACGGTAAAGACCACACCCACCAGTGACATCACTCAGAGCAGGCAGTCTCTAGAAACAGGAAGTAGTCCTCTGACTGGGGCAATAATCACGGCTAGTCAGATTGGGAGAGACACTGCTGCAGATTGGTGACAATAGCAGCTAATTTTCCAACAAATTAAACATAAAAACCGTCGTTTACAACAGCTAAACTAGCATCCTAACACATCAGATGACTACTTCCTGTTTTTAGAGACTCCTCCCACTTTGAGTGATGTAACCAGTGAGTGTGGTCCTTTCTTTTGAGGTAAAACAAGTGTTTACAATGAATCGTAGTCAATGGAAACAGAGTGCATGTTCTAACTAAACGTTTCTGCTTTGATTTGATATATATTTTTAAACTAAGTTAAGGTTTAATTTTCCTCCCCCGATGAAAGCAGGGCCGTAAAGGAGAGATCTGATGTGTTCCTCCACCTGCTTCCCTCTAAACTCTGGATTTTTAAATAAGTGTTTTAGGAATTTACCTTAATGTTACAACATGAGTGTTTCACGTGTAAAGTCACAACCTGATCGGTGATTTCAACCTTTACAGGTCAGGTGACACAGTTTAATCTCTTTATCTGAATGAAACTAGACCTGAACTTCACCTAAAACTTGATTAAACTTAGTTCACTTGGGTTATCATGATCTTAGTGATTTTTTTACAATACATTTTTTACAGTGGGTTCTTACTGTTCCGCTCACTGATGATGTTTTTAATAAAGAGCTGTTCTGAATGACATGAAGCTCTTGCTGCCTCTGTGCATCACTGAAAGCGTTTTATTGTTTGTTTAAACTACCTGCCTCTGAGCGCTGCCTTCATCCGTTTCATCACCTAGCAGAGACTCGGCACATTAAAGGACACCACCGTTGTGTTAAATTACACTGAAGTAATGTGGCCTGTCGCGGCACGCCGTCGCCTCCATCAGCGCCGGGATGCCGGTCCACATACTGTTCATTCCACATACAAACAAAAACAGAACCAGGTCCTGCTGGAGGGGCCCTGGGGTCTGCTTTTACTCCTCCTCTGAAGACCCTGACCTTTGACCTCTCAGTGGAATGAACAGACAGTATCTGTTCAGGGATCAATAAGGTATCACATCTCACTGTGTCAAACAGCAACTTGCTCTCTTTGTTTTCATTCAAGCCGTTTATCTTTAGATAAAAAGAAAGCAGCAGCTGTTTGGTTTATAGTAAATGTTACTTTGGTAGCACAGCTTGTGTCTGATATAAGTGAGTTAATGTGTGGAGCAGGGACCAAGTGATTGGGACCACGTTTCACCCCCTGAACCTCAGACACACTCAAGGACTGGGTGAACTTCCTGCTTTGCTTTTCTCACCACAGCGTAAACACCCCGAGTCTCAACGTGTCACAATCCTGCTAAACGAAGCAGCACACATGACTCCTCTGAACCAGCTGTCCAGGAGCAGGTTAGGTAAACAGATGTTGGTCCACTCAGACGGTATGTTGAGCTAAGGATAGTCAGTCCTAATGGACCCTCTCTAAAGGTTCCAGTATCCTAACCTTCACCATCAAGCCGGCATTAGGAGGTGACTCCAGCTGGTCCTGACCTCTCTATCTCCACAGCATGAGGACTGAGAGTCAATGTGAAGGAAGGAGGTGGATCTAACAGATCACCAGGATCAGCTAAAGCCTAGTCGGTAACGCTCCAACCTGCTGGGGGGGGTTATCCATTTAACTTGTGATTTTCTTCTTTAAATGATTGTGTTGTTGTAACTGGAGGTCATGGGCACACTTATACGTCATAGAGCCATGAGGCATTTTGGGTAATTGAGTCTGACATCCCAGTAATGTAGCATTACCTTCCCAAAGGTTCAGGGTTAGAGCTAATCCAGTGTTCCTTTGACACGTTGACACATATAGTGAATTTTTAAACTCCTCCAGTGACAAAATAGTGACCAAAAACTAGTCTGGTGACTGTTCTGGTGTTACTGGAGAGTTTGGAGACCCAAAAAAAGTTTTGTTTTTATTTGTCTCAACATGAAGTGGCTGCTGCCTTAGGACCCAAACGCAGGAGGACGGAGGCAGGAACAGGTGAAGTGAAACACATAACAGCTTTATTGCTGGCTGGACTCAGGAGACACAGGACACACGAGGCTGGGGTACAAGACAAGGAACCAACAGGGAGTGACTGAACTAAACAGCATAAATAGGAAAGGAACTAATCAAGGAGACGAGACACACCTGGAGGGGATTAGAGCAGGACACAGGAGGAGGAACACAGGCACGAACTGGACACAAGGGGGCAGAACGTATGTTCTGCTCGACTTCAACCTGGAACCAAAGAAAATGAGGCTAAAATAAATCAGAGTGTTAAACACAACCAGGCAGCATCTGGATGCTTCTAACGCTGGAATATCTGGCATTGTGTATGTGTGTGTGTGTGTGCGTGCGTGCGTGCGTGCATGCGTGCGTGTGTGCGTGCGTGTGTGTCTCAGGCCACCCTGGTAGGAGAGGTTTCATTAGGCACATTTCATCCCAGTGATATCACAAACTCCTTGACCTTCTTGACCCTACAATCTCCCACGCAGGCTAAAAGCAAACTCCCAGCACAAAGAGCCACGGAGGCTGGAATGGATAAAGTTCAAAGCAGGTTTGGAGGTCAGAAGCTCTTGGCTGGGATTCTTTGTACGTCGTCATTATACCATGCTGATTTCTAAACTTTTTGCTCGCCTTGACCCTAATTATTTGCTATTTCCAAACCAGAGGACATAAAGCCTTCAGGTCCTCTCCTTCTTAGTGAAAGTCTTTTCTGTGATTCGGTGACCGTTTATGTTCTGTCTCTTTGTGTCTTTGTCTTTTTGTCGTCCCACATGCATCAGACTTTAGCCTGGCCCCATTAAAATGACTGGAGGAAGACAATAGGTGCAGAAGAAGGAGAACATTTTTGTTTTCTCCAGTGTTTGATTTCAGCCTCTCGAGGAACGTAATTAATATTTAACTGTAGAGGCTGGCTCTGAGCGGAGTGCCTGAACGCCACAAAGGAAGCAATTTAAAAGTTTCAAATGAAACTATTGAAAACTGTGGATTATGGGTCATTTGTGAATGATTTTAAGAGCTAGTGTGTCTCGTGCTGCGGCTCCAATTAGAAATGTGTCATTTTATTCCCTCATTCATAACGATGCTCTTTGTCAAGCAGCCATGTTGGTTTTGATCCTCCACATGGCGACTCGATTCTCTGCTTCTCCGCCTGCCAGATTCAATCAGGGAACTCAGATTGTTTGCAAATTAGTGTAACATTTGTAATTCCCCTTTAATTGATTATTCATCCTGCTGTGACCCTTGACCTCCTCTTTCCTTTTAACTTCTCATGAGTGAAATCCAGCCTTCTCCTCCAAACGGTTCCTGGAGCTCCCCTGGAGAGTTTGACATTCTGACCCCTCCATGTCCCATCATATCTGGAGGTAAACATACCGCTGACTGACGGACGCCACAGAACACCTACAGATGATGGAGACCACCATACCTGCTGGGCTGGATTCACACGGTACACACATCTATATGCAAACACATAACTTTATCATTCGTTTTATTGTAAAAGTTGTACCTCTCCTGGTTTTGATGAGTCATATAGTTCTTTATAAGGACCACTCTGCCTTCACACAGCAGACCCCCAGATCCCAGTCTGTCAGCTGTTGAGATACTTTCGTTGGAGCAGTAACCTATAAGCTCTGCTCCTACGGGTTCCTGTATCAGACAACCTGATGTCATGTCTGATGTAAAAGTGGAGGCAGAGATCTAAGGGTTAATGTGACGTGGGAGGATTAGATATTCAGGATGACATAGATGAATCAGAATGGACAATGGCTTGTTTAGGAGCTCAAACACAAACTATCAACACGAGAATGAAACTATTGCAGTACAAGTGGTTAATGAGGACATACATTACACCTGAGAAGCTGAATCAATGGTCCCCTGACATTCCTGACACGTGCGTAAAGTGTTTGACTGAGAAAGGTACCTTATTTCACTGTATGTGGGAATGCCCCAAACTAATAACTTTTTGGAGGATGATTACTCAGACTTTAACCAAAATTGTGGGTATCCAGGTGCCGTGTCATGCAAAGCTTTGCGTTTTAGGGATATACCCTGAAGACTTCTCTGTTAACTCTAAACTAAAGACGTTGATCAACTTTGGCCTCCTGCAGGCCAGGAGGATGGTTGCTCTCTCTTGGAAACAAACAGATGTCTCCTCCATACAGACTTGGATTAAGGAAATGGCATATTATGTTACACTAGAGAAACTCACATATATAGTGAAAGGTAGAGGACAGGACTTTGAAGAGGTATGGACACCCCTGATGGACTTTCTTAAGCAATAGAGTGAAACATTGTTATTTTTCTCATTATTTCCCAAGTGTGGCCTTTATTTTTATTTTACTTACTATTATTATTTTGTATTTACTATTCTTTTTGAATGTTTATTGACTTGTTTTAAAATATTTTTGTGTTTGTTGTCATTGATGTGAACAGTTATGTTTTGTATTTTGGTTATAGTATACTCTCAAAAAGTAATAAAAACATTGTTTAAAAAATGTGACTTGGGAGAAAACTTCTCTGATAATGGAACCCTGTTCATGTATAGATGTGTGTTTTGAGGAATTCTCTCTCTTTTCTAGAGGATTTAAATAGGAGGAGGGGGCTGAAATGAGCAGATTAAAGGCTGTCACTCTATCTCAGATTTCTGCTGCTAATTTGCAGTTGTAGTACTGGGTCAATGTTTGCATTGGCTGATATATTCTTTTCTCTACTTCTTTGCTCTTTGTTAGACTGTCAGAGGTTGACGTCTTTGTCAGAGACGCTCCTGAATAGCAATGTGATCTGCCTCCCTCTCTGGCAGCGCAAATCAAAGCTGCTCTTCTTCATAATTATAGAAAGTGTAAAAGTTTTCATCAGCTTCAGCAGGGATAACGGTTAGAGACTTTCTCATCGGGGTAATATCCTGTCATCTCTGCTGAGGAGGCCTGGATAGGGCCGGCCTACATGGATGTATTTACACTACATGGAAAGTCCATTCCAGCACCTTTACTATAAATTATTACCTCTTCCAGGAGAGCTGTATATATATTTTAAAACACTTTAAAATTCATAGGCTTTTACAGAAACACAGGAATTATAGCTGTGATGGATTCCTTCTTTATTTATCGTGACTTTCTCTGAGCCCAGGACCATAAACATTTAGCTGTATATTTGAACTGTCAGCTACTAACCTGTCTCACTTAGGCCTCCTCATCCTGTGGCTGTAAAATATCCAGTCAGGGTCCCAAAGCCAGGTCCCCCTGAAGGACCTGCTGGGCCCTGGAACAGGACATCAGGTGACCTGTGCAGTGCTGAGGGTATGTGCGCGTGTGTGTGTGTGTGTGTGTGTGTGTGTGTGTGCGTGCATGCGTGCGCGCGCACGTGTGAGTCTGACTAAGAAGGAGCCATTTGAGGAAGATTTTGTGAAAGAAGGAGTAGAGCAGATAGGATGGTGGGAGGAGAGAGAGAAAGGCCCGTTGGCTGACAGGAAGAGATGAAGGGAGGTAAAGGGAAGGATGGAGGAAGGGAAACGAAGGGATGGAGGGAGGGAAAGGGAGGGATGGAGGGAGGGAAAGGGAGAGGGAAAGGGAAGGATCGAGGGAGGTAAAGGGAGGGATGGAGGGAGATAAAGGGAGGGATGGAAGGAGGTAAAGGGAAGGATGGAGGGAGGTAAAGGGAGGGATGGAAGGAGGTAAAGGGAAGGATGGAGGGAGTTAAAGGGAGGGATAGAGGGAGGTGAAAGGAGGGATGGAGGGAGGTTTGTGTAAGACGCTTAATGAACCAGGAAAACTAAATTTCACCTGAGGGATTGTTATTTTTAAAGACTGATACACTGAAGTATTGATAGGGTGATGAGTTATTGAGAGATATAGTAAAATGGCTTTTTACTGTAGTATTGCTTCATGTTAAAAGTATTAATACAGATATTTCTTCAGGAGTCTGTATTTGGATTTATTGTCGGGTCTAACTGGTATTTTATTGTAGAAATTGATTAGTTCTTAGACTGATGTAAAGTTCTGTGACTGGATGAAAGGTGTTTCATGTACATTCACTCTTTCATCACAGACCTGCAGAATCTAGATGGGTTCACTCTGAGACCATAGCATAGAGTTCTCTGCATCAGCACTGAAATTTGTGTTCCAATGAAACGTGTCCTCATTAGGCTACCTTGAAAAGTAATGCTTATTAGAGACGTTCTCCATCTCAGCTGATAGGAAACAATGTTAATCAAATCCCTTCATGTTGACCTGGAACATGAAGCAGTTACTGGTGTAGGATAGACGTTATGGTACCAGAGAGAATTGCGTCACCTTGTTCCAGTTAAAGCTGATAAACTCAAACAAACTAAATAATTTAAACATAAATTAGAGTGTCTATAAACCTCCTCTTTAGAGGGAGGAATGCAGCCTGGAGTCTGGGCTGGGGTTCTATCCAGACAGGACCCACGTAGCACTGACGAGCCCATCAGTCTGCTGGAGCTACAGCCGTCTGTCAGGCTGACCACAGCTTCGCTGCTTTGAGACAGTTGTTGTTCAAATCCTTTCACTAGCAGATCGTTTATGTTGGCGTTCAGCAGACGCTTTGACTCAAAGCAACTTTAAGTTAACTCATGGTTTGGTCCGTGGGAGGGAATACCTGGAGGAAACCCACACATGCGAACTCCACTCAGAAAGGCCACACTGTGCTAGCACCATGCAGCTGGTCCGGTCTTCCCTCATCAGACTGGAGACCATCATTCATACCTCCATATGTTAAACGTTTGACAGTCCCTCTGGATGCTGTTCTGCTCTCTGTTGGTCCTCCACCTCTATGTTGATTCTGCAGCCCGTTCAGGGGAAAGAGGAGTATTTTGGAACCCAGCAGCTCACAGATGCTCCCCAAAGAGCCGGATAAACTCTTCCAGCACAGAAGACATAAGCACCCACTTCAGCCTTCCTGCGCTCACAGAGGAGAATGCAAATGAGCGAGCTGTTCTCTGTAAATAAACAAGAGCTGAATAAATCCTCCCAACGCAGCGGCGTTTTCAGGAAGCCCACCTCAGCTGCCTAATGAGTTGGCTAATTTGTCTCCGGTTTATTTTACAAGATGCATTTGTGTTTGTGTTGATCTGATAGCTGCTGTTTGGATAAAGGAGCAGGTTATGAGAGGAGACTGATCCTCATTCTGTAAAGCAGCTGGAGACCAGTAGGAGCTGGACAAGCCTCTCTGCTCCTCTTCCTCACTCTCAGCACACAATTGGCCAAATGCAGCAGCGTATCCTCCAGCTCTCTGCCCATGTGGAAGGCAGTCATTATGAGAACAAGTGATTTCTCTTTCAGCCTGGTTCATGGGTCAATTGCTCTTTCTCTCTCTATTTCATGGCAGAGTTGGTGGGATTGAAGCTCTCTTCTAACCTGAGCTCCCCATTCCCACGCATTCTTTGGGGCTATTGAATCCTCCAGAGCCTCACAGTTTGCTCTTGTGCTTTTGCAGCATTGTGTTTTACTTTATTGATCCTAACGAGGGGGCGATTTGTGTCATCCCAACAGGCGGAGCGTCCTGTTTGTCCAGATTTATGTGCCGTGTCTTCAATGAAAATCCCTTCCCAGTAAAATCTTTACCACCCCGTGCTGTTATCTTATTGAATAACTGTCAGCTGTCTGTTGATGACCGAGTTTAGAGCTTTTCATCTCTGCAGTCGAGGTCTCTTCACATGCAGCTGCAGAGAAGGCTTAAACACAAGTTGGAAACGGAACTATGTTCTTTTTAAGAATATATGCTATAACCAGAGCATGAAGCTGATTAAATCAGGACCCAGGTGGTCCAGGATTCCCGCTCATTATTAAACCAGACCAACGGTTTTACCACCAGCGTTGTGGTCTGTAACGTTCAGGACTTTATAGATTATGTCAACAAATATTTAATTTTTGGAGCAATGAAAGCAAAATGGTGCTCCTTCACTACTGACCCATAGAGAGCGGCATAGAGATTATACCCAACGGGAGGGGTGAGAGCTCTGAGACGTGTTTGTGTAAAATAGCTAGCTACACCTAGCTTGTTTGAAGATTACATCACCTTTAACTTTACTGTTTCTGCATGTGGGCTTCTGTTGTAGTGGGAGGATGAAGGTGAGGTGACATTCCTTCCTATGAACACGTCTGCCACCTATACCTAGTTATAAACGCTTTGTTCAAATAAAGATTTACATATGTGATGTCGTCTTTCACCGATTGAGTCACTAGTTGAATTGAAGGTTTAGTCTCAGTGCAGAGAGAACAGCCAAGCTTCCATGGAGTTCAGTTACATTTTGAGCATTTGATTCTCTCCCCGACTAAAGGCAAAGGATCTTCTTAGGCTACGTTCACACTGCAGCCAAATGCGCTTCAAATCCGATTTTTTTCCCTCATGCGACCCATATCTGATTTTTTAAAGACAGTCTGAACGGCACAGATCCGATTTTTTCAAATCCGACCCAGGTCACTTTCATATGTGGTACTGAATCGGATACGTATCTGATGTTTTTGAAAGCGACTCCAGTCTGAACGGACATGTCGCATTGAATCCGCCTCGTACGTGACCGACAGGAGGCAGACCACTAAATGCGCCGGCGGAGGGAAACGCTCCAACACGTAGAGCTGATACTGGAGACGGAGGCAGTCGGTGGACAGAAAGTGAGGTTTAGGACTTGATTAGTAATATATTACGTGACAATTCTGTTCAAGTGAACTTAGCGCCGTGGCGTGGACTCGCGTTTCTGGGACGAGCTGTGGCGGTCCCCGTGTGATGAGTGATCTGACGGACTAAAATGGTTTTTAATCAAAATAACGGAGCGAGCGCGACGTGGTGCAGCGCTGAGGTCTCCGGTGTATTTCAGCCTTAAAGATATCTTACCGTAATTGGGCCATGGTCAAGTCTATTGTCAAAGCTTCTGTACTTTTACTTCCGTAAACAGAGCACGTTATGTGTGACGTCTTGTCATCGTCTGCGCATGCGGGCCGCTTTGGGGCCGTGATTCGTTCACACTGGAGATTGTTTGCTGTCACATTTCAGTTGAAGTGTGAACAGCCAGACAAAAAAATCGGATTTGATTAAAAAATCAGATTTGAGCATTAAGACCTGCAGTGTGAACGTAGCCTTAGATTTTGTTTAAAAGACTTCTAGTTTTCATGCAGCAGCTGTTTGTCTGAGGCATCCTGTTTAGTCTGACTTCTGTTCCCCTTAAGTTTACTGTCAGGCAGTGAGAGATACAGATGTGTGGTTGCCATGGTGACCTTAATAAGCCACTGGTAGCAGCTTTAACATTTCTGTTGATCTTGGTTTACTTTACACTAATTTACATTTTAAAAATCAAACCGTATACATTTTATCATTGCATAGATGATTCCTAAGACAGTGCTTGAATTTTGGTAAGGTGCTGCTTTGCTCCCCAACCCCCACCCACCCAGACCCCCACTATGGCCCCCACATGCTTCCCCTGGTTAGCACCAGTCCTCGATCCCAGAGGTATTTATGTCAATACAGCTGTGTTTCTGACTTTAAAGCTGACTCTGCTTTGAACAACATCCCTTCCTTTAACACTCTCTCTGAAATATTAGCAAGTGACCCCCCCTCCCCCTAGGAATACACACTTACACTGACTAACAAAAGTGGACCATTAAAGTTGCATCATCCCTCTAAAAGGTAATGTGATCTCCTTGAAGCTGTGCTGTCCTGTCACGCTGTGATTTAGCTTCAGTACTGAAGGACGTGCAGGCAGCGGTTAACACACTACAGAGATAACCTCGAGCAAAACCACCACATGCACAGGCACACACTCACACACATCACTCTCCAAGGTTAGCAGTGTTTGGTGAGATGTTGATTGAAGTAATAATAAAAGCAGCTTCAGACCCCTGATTTATCATAAACTTCCAAATCAGTCTTACAATTTGTTATTGTTTATGTCGTTGGGTTTATACATGTAGCAACATCTGCTGAAACAAGCTGATTAAATATTTTCCCTTTGTTCACACCTGTGGACCCACCACCTGCAGGAGGAAGATGAAGGGTCTGGTACATTGTGGATCAGGTAGCAGACCGATGTGGGAGATTTGGCAGTCACCTCTCTCACTGGGAAGGAGCTGGAACTTGTGTAAGAGGTTGAGCGGACCCAGCTAAATATAACAAGTCCTTGAGAGGGGTTGGACCCTACTCTTTGCTGGAGTTGTATCAACTGACCTGCAATCTTATGTTTTGGACACTCGGGGGAAGAGAGGACCTGAGCTGTCAACTGATCACCACCTGGTGGTGAGTTGGACCAGATGGCAGGGGAAGATGCCACGCAGACCTGGTAGACCCAAGCACATGGTGAGGGTCTGCTGGGAATGCATGCCAGAAGAGCCTGTTAAGAGGGTCTTTAACTCCCACCTCCAGCAGAGCTTTGACCTCATCCTGAGAGCAGTGGGGGACATTGAGTCTGAATGGACCTTGTTCCGCTCTGCGATTGTTGAGGCGACTGTTGCTAGCTAAGCTGGCCGGTGCCAGTTGTGATATGTTTATTCATTTAGCTGATGCTTTTATCCAAAGCGACTTACATCTTCCTATAGGGCATGTTGTGATCTGTGCAGAAAACCGGAGTACTCGGAGAAAACCCACGCATGGGGATAACATGCTAACTCCATGCAGAAAGACCACAGCTGGGATTCAAACCTGTAACCTTCTTGCTGCGAGGCAGCAGTGCTAACAACTGCACCACCATGTGCCATGATGTAGCCAGCAGTAAGTCAGACCTGTTCCCGGTGAGGGTTGGACTCCACCAGGGCTGCCCTTTGTCGCCAGCTTTGTTCATAACCTTTATGGACAGGATTTCTAGGAACAGCCGTGGTGTGGAGGGTGTTGAGTCACTAGGACCTGGAGGAAAGTGAGGCAAGGCTGCTGAGGTTCAGTTTTTTAATCAGTTCTTTTCTGCTGTCCAACTGTTCCAGATCATTTTTTACCGTTGAACTTGAAAACTACAACCTCTGAGTTTAATTAGAACATACATCACTACTCTGAAGAAGAGCCAAACTGGGCATGTCTGCTGTTGATGCCCTATGCTGCTTTGTTACCATAATGTTTGATTTTTTATATAGTCATTAATCTACTGTATATCTGTGCAATGTTCTCAAACTTGAAAGCACACAGACATAATTCTTCAGCATCACTGTAAACCTAAAAATGAGTCTGGGCCTTTTCCTTCAGGGCTAACAGTTCAAGTTATTCAGTAAATACTGGAAATAAGTACTTTTCCTACAAAAGTTTAAAGCACATCCACACGTCACGTATTCGTTCATGTAAATTACTCAGCAGGAGGTTACAGCTTCATAATAAGGGGTTGAATAGTTCTGGTAAATAATGACAAACATTAGTTCCTTAAAACTTCCTTTAAGTTTTACTTGATGTTTTTCTACTTCAGTTCAGTATTTAGGGAGTATTTCCCTCACATTCATTCACACATTAAAACGAGGCTATTATAGAGGCTGAACTTTTTTCTAGTTTAATCATTTATTTATTTTCTTTCTTGCGTTAATGCAGCTGTTAATAAAAATCAAACGGCATTTTCACCAAACATGTTCAATGGAGAACTAGTATAGTTCATAACAAAAAGATTGTCTCTCGTTTCTGTTACTTCCTGTTTTATTAAGACCCAGATTGAACATGAATACTCAAAGAACTAATCTAAAGACCTGGTGCAGTCTGGCAGGAGGAGGTAAGTCATCAACAGAAATCAGTTCTGATTTTAAGTCGTGTTAATTAACAACATCCCGGGAAGCCAGAGGCAAAAAGCAGATTATGTGGAGCAGCGCGCTCCAGGCCCATGCATGTAACCCAACACAGCCACTGGTATGTGAGCTCTCTAGATTTGGCTGCATAAACGGGAAAATGTACTCACTTGAGTTCAAAAACAAACGCTAGCCTAATGGTATGCTGCGTTCTCCTGTTTGGTCTGGCCCGGGTCCAGGTGAGTGATGTGGCTGCAGACCTGACTCAGAGATGCACACTGTTGTGTTGATGGTCCACTTCACTCCTTAATCAGCTGGAGGGTGTGCGCACGTGCATGTGATTGATTCTTTGGATTCTACCCGTGCATGTGTTTTGTAAGGTTGCGGCACCATTTTGGATTGTCTGATTGGTTTGAAAAGCTTCCCTCTTGTTCCTCGAGGCAGATTCTTCTCAGGAGACAGAGGTAATATTCAAATCAGCTGCAATATTGAAATCAGGTAAAAATAACAATAATATAGCACACCTGAGGGGAAATATCTGCTTGATTTGGAACTGGGTCTGCAGCTCAGGATGTGCATTGCAGACAGACAACACTCTTCTTTTTTTGCAGGTTGATATTTTATTCAGAGCCTCTGACATGCTGCAAAGACATTTGGGAGAAATGATATATGTCTTTCTCACAGCCGTATCTATGAAGTTGCTGCAGATCACATTTCTCTCCTGAGAAAAAGGAGCTTTTCCTTCTTTCCTCCCATATTATTAGTATCTTTTTTTATCATTACAAGTATGTTTCAGGTTCTGTTGTGGTCAAAGTTTCAAGCTTTCTGATCCACGTTGGCTTTAAACAACAGTAAGAAGTGATGAATCACGTTAAAGCCCTTTTAGCTTTTTCATATTTTAAAATCTTTTCTTGAGCCAGTGTGTGCTAATATGACCCGTTACATGGTTAATGAAACGTCACTCAGCCCCATCTGCTGCTTGTGTCCAGAATACCACACTTGCAACTTCAGAGTCTCTGGTCCCAAAGTCTCACAAAGTCACGTATCTCATTAGAAGTAGGAACGCTTTATGGCAATCCATGTTTCCACCTCAGAACCTGCTCAGGACAGACGAGCTGAAGACACAGACAACATAGATATGAGCTCAGAGATTTACTGTATCGTGTTCATCATGGTGGAGCCTCCAAAGAAACAGAAAACCTTTATCTGATGATTGAAAACACGGGCGCACAGCGAGGTGAGGGGTCAACAGTTTGTTTTTACAACAGCGATTTAAAACGGACACTAGGGGGTGCTCAAAATAACCTAGTTTGCCTTTAAAAGAGGATAAAAACAACATGCTGGGGCTCTGAGGGTGAAGAGAGAAAAACCGCCCACTGGACATGTGGTGACGTTAGAGCTTGAATTAGAGCTTAGTTTGGACATTGATTAGCTAAATCCAATCCAGTCTCAGTGTGGAGAAAATGTATCATCAAACCTGAATGTCTGAGTCTTTGCAGCCAATGAGGTCATTATATGTATATATATATATATATATATATATATATATATATATATATATATATATATATATATATATATATATATATATATAAACAAGACTGAAAAATGTTTTATAGCTAACTAGGGGGAGCCTCTTGAAAACAAGATGTTTCAGCTGAAGGAGCTTAAAATAGGTAAATAAATAAACTATTTCCAGTTTTGGTCCTTCTTCATCAACACCTGACATGCTACCTTCATGGCTGGGCTCTTTCTGTTTGGGGAATGATTAAGGTCCTGGGGTTTCCTGGACATGGACTCAAAAGTAGTAGTTGTTTCCTGAGCCAGGCATGGACTGGCCATCTGGCATACCGGGCAATGCCCGGTGGGCCGGCGCACCTATTTGGGCCGGTCCAGTCTGATGTCGTTTGGACCGAACCGGCCCACCCGGTCAGCTGTTTGTTGAGTCGCGATTTAAAGCGTGACAGGCCCGCGGCCCCAACGCCTGCTCTCTCCGGACTGCATAAAGGGGCTGCAGGCTGCGCCGTCGCTCGGCCTGCGCGCGTCACGCACTGTGCCTAGTGCACCATGCGCCATGGGGAGCACATAAAAAAAATCAGACTAATATAATCTTCATACAAACGTAATATTTAAAATAAAAATGTGTAAAGCATGTTAATAAGCAATAACAACACTAAAATATTTGCTGGAAAAAGATGGACCTCTCTCCAGTCTCCCCTGTGGAGCTCACCATCTAACACCCCGGCATTAAGGGGCTGGAGGTGGAAGAGACAGCGGGGTGATGACCACGCGTCACTTGCCGGTAAGACTGTTAAATACAGGTGATGTTTTAACAAAATGATGAGTTGATGAATGGAAAACGGATCGGTGACGTGAACTTTGACAAAACCTGCAGCTGGGCTGTCAAATTAACACATTATTTGCGCGTTTAGGCAGAATCTTTGTTTACGTTTGATTAACGAACGTGCCTCTGTACTCTTTGGACCTCGCTGCGCTGCAGTTTGAACTTTATCTCCTTCTGTTTCTGCTGCTTCTCCTGTTTATTTATTACAAAAGTAGATACAGCTCCACTATGTCCCCCCAACTCTCCTCCTCCGCCATACGCTCCTCCTGTCCCCCGCTCCTCTGTCCTGTCCTCCTCCTCTCCTCCTCCTCCTCCTCTCCACTTGGCGTCAGCTGTGAGCTCCGCTCAGAGCAGCTAAGTATGGAAAGCTAAATTGTTCACAATGCATGCACTATAGCTTAGAAGGAGAGGAAGAATAACAATTTGCATAAATATTTTTCTGTTTTACACCCAAAAAAATATTTAAGCATCATTTTACCTGCAGGTATCCACTACTGAAGCAACACTAAACGTCATTAAACAAATAAAAACATGAAAAATGGCAAATAAAAACAACAAAGACCTGAGAAATGAACCAGGTTCAGCCTGTTGCTTCTGTCCTGCTTCAGAAATGATTCACTTTGAACAGCAGCAATAAAATCTGTTCATCTAGAACAGCATAGAACTTACTGTGAAGAAGTTAATAGTTTTCCTCCTAATGAAGCGACCTCAGGAAAACAAAAGCAGTCCTGATTCTACGTATGGGTCAGTTTACTCTGTGCACTCTGACCTGTCTTGTTTTAGAGGTTTGCATCAAACAAGTAAAACCAGCACCAACATAAGTCTAACAGCTCTTTATATGACGAGTCCTAGTTCTTTCTCACATTCATTCATAGAACTTTTTCATTTTATTCCCACTTAAAATCTGTTGTCTTTGTTAATGAGTTACTGATGTTTTTCAGTAGAATAGTTTTGATAACATTTGTCATGTTTGGTATTGTTGTGATTAAAATAAACTTTCATTTGCATTAAAGAAGTAAGACATGCACTGAAAAAAACTGTTTAGTGGCTCATTCGGGCAGAGATGGAGGTGCATGTCCAGGGGGAGGGGGCGTGGTCGGGATGATCTGATGGGCTGCTGAGATTAAATATGCCAGGGCCGCTTTTTGGTCCCAGTCCAGCCCTGCCCTGAGCCACTTAGTTCTGACTTTAGCCTCATGGTCCAGAGCTCCATCAGGCTGGAATATACAGTGTTCATCACCAAACTGGTTGGAGGAGTTCCTCAGGGAGGATGTCTGGGTAACATTCTTGGCTGTACTGAGGCTAAACTGTGAGTGAGTCCACTCCCTTGGCTGAGAAGCAGTGTTCTCAGGATGCTTTACGGTTGGCAGAACACAGGACTGATGGGTCCATCACTTTCTCCCGATGATCCAACCAATCAGAAAGAGGATTCATCAGAGAAATGACTTTCCTCCAGTCCTCAGCAGTCCAAAATCTGGACTTTTAATAGAGCATCAGTCTGTCCCTGATAGTTTTCTGGGAGAGAAGTAGCTTCTTTGCTGCCCTCCTTGACACAAGGACATCCTCCAGAAGTCTTCTCCTGACTGAGCTGCTGATGGACTCCACAATGCTGCCATTCCTGATCAGATCTGCTCTGGTGGAGCTCTGATCTCACTTCTGGGTCAGCTTTAGGAGAAGGTCCTGGTGCTGCTGGACTTTTCTGGGACCTGAAGCTTTCTTCACAAAAGCAGTGGACCTGGTTCTGTTGGGATGACGTTAATTTGATGACAACGAGGGACTTATAACAGTTCTAATTGACCTGGTCCATCCTCAGGACATTCCAGGGTGTTTTTGAGATGATGTCATTAAAACCCTGTGGCTTTGGCTACAGCTGTTTAAACTCCACACAGAAAGACTCCAGATGACACTCAAACCAAAGACCTTCTAGATTCACTGTAAAATTCAAACTGTTCACATTTTCCTTTTACCATCTTTTAAAAACATGACTGTTTTTTTGCTGTTTATATTTGAAGTCACAGTTTTATGTTAAATTAAATTTGATTCAAACAGAATCACATTTACAGTCATCAGTGGACCTGAATCTGGACCTGAGCTGACCTGATGTGACCTGGATCTGTTGTTTGGTTCAGGGCTTTGAGGGGTTTTTTGGTTGTGAACTGAAGCTTTATAAATAAACTGATGTAACTGAACTCATATTTATCATCACTTCATAAAACCGGTTGTTTACAGGTATTTTCCTTTATCAAACACTAATCCCTTTAAGGAGACGTCGTTCTTTAAACCACGGGATAAAGATTTGTAACAAACACTTCACAACAGGTTTCCTGAGACGATCAATTCAAACCCATAATGAGAACAATGTTGTCGCCTACTGTGGGTTTCAGGATCAATCATTTAGCAGAGGAAGAATAAAACATGTTTAGGACTGAAATACATCATTTGACTGCTGTGTTTTTTAACCTTGATGGGTACAGAAGACCATGTTGTGACAGAAGTTTTAATTCATCACTTTTTGTTGAATTTGGTTGAAATTACAGTCAGTATTTACATTGAGAAGTTATCTAAAGCAGATGTGTGTTCTGAAGGTGGGACAGAGCTGGCTGTGTATCTGCAGACCCTGTGGGTGTAGCAGTCTCAGCTGAGCACAGAGAAACCTGAAGGATCCTCAGGTATCAGCTTCCACAGAGGGCTGACTCAGTATCCAGTGTGATATCAGGCTAAGCAGGCTTCCTCTGATGGAACAACTTTGATGTCTGGTGGATGCTCGTGTCTGAGTCCCCCTCAGGCTAAGTAAATCATGAGGTGGGAATCTTCTGGGAAGAGAAACATGGATCTGCTTCTGAGATCACTGAGGGGGTCTCAGGATCCCACGGTGAAGGCCTGCAGTAAGAGGCCTGGCGAGGCGGCCTGTGATGACCAAATAGGCTGTTGATTGGACATCTTGCATTCATTAACGGCAGGTTGGATGATGCACCGTGTCCGTCAGCCCAGAGAGATCCGATAACAAAGCCAAGCTGTGAGGGTAAGGCGATCCCCGAGCAGGACCATGGCTGCAGGCCACTGCCTCCAGCGCTGAAGAAACCCTCCTCTGTTCCTCTGCAGTGAAAGTGGAGACCCTGGGAAGGACACAATGAGGAGGTATATGTGGACGCAGACATGTGGACGACACACAAGAACACAAACAGGAGGCAGCTTTAAAGGATTCATCCAAGCCAGAACTAAATGAGCTACAGTTACAGGCGCATTTTATTCCTGAGTTTTGTTCATTTTCAATCAGTGAAGGTTCTTTTATTTCTATTAGTTTCAGAAGCTACCTCCTTCCTGTAGTTATCATTTGTAGGGATCAAAAGGTCACGCAGATGTCAAAAGTCAACAGGCATTGCACTGACTAGACATGCACGTTTACCCAAGAAACAAAGTGTGCTTCTAAAACTAAAACAAGGGCTTTGTGTCCAGCCCTTCTCCAAAGCCAGCCTTACACCTGGAAAATCGTCATAACAAATCCTTTCTGTTGCATCTTTATCTCTGCTCCAAGTTACAAGAATCCTCCATGAGAATAAATGACTTTTTTTATTAATAAAAAAATAATTTCTCTTTATTTACAGACTTTGATGACAAATGAATATCAATGATTGTTTTACCTGAGGTGTATTTAATCAGAATTCATTGCTTTGAAGTAATGGTTAGATCAAAATAATAGATTTTTGTTGAAGTGCATTATCTTGTTTCTCTTACCCACTAGAAGAAGTTATTTGATGATTTTAAACATCATCTTTATTAGAACTTGTGTTTTACATTCATAGTGGTATATTAATCAGTCACTTTAATGTTTAGGATTTAAATCTTTAACAATGATTATTTGAAATGCATTATTTAAAATCTTAAATGCATCAAATGAATCTACAATCATGTTTTATTATCAGTCATGCTTCATATTATTATCAATATATTAATAATGACCTTTACTGAGCTTAAACCATGATTCTAAATATTCTCTTTGAGTTTATACACTGAAAAAAGTAAACATTGGTCTAACCTAAAAAAACAGAGGTCTAACGTAAAAAAATTGATGTAATCGGTCACAAGTAATTTAATTAGGTTTATCCAAGTTAATCTTTTTAGTTTACTTTGAACAAACTTAAAGGGACATGAGGGAGCTTTTGAAGAAAAGTAATAATTGCATGTTCAGTTTATTTAGGTTAATAAGTGATGAAGCATTTTAAATCAAAAACAATGAGGCCACCCATGTATCATTCCATTTTCTTGAACAGGCTGTGAGCTGTAAAATGTTCTGCAATTCGGGGTCCGAATTTCCCGCGCTGTCCTACGGATGTGACGTCAACTGACGCTTCTGCGCGTTCTCGGGTTAAAAAAAGTAATAATAAATGTATATCCAGTAGGTGGCAGTATTGCACCTTTGTGTAGTGTTGCTAGTCAATGGCGGACTTCTTTGTCTAAACCAGTGGTTTTACTTATAAAACTGGTGTTATTCGGCAACGTTTATGGAGCTGAAAACCTCTCTGATGGATTATAAGGGTTTCACAGAGCTAAAGGTGCTGTTATAGGCGACCGCACAGCAATCTGTCCATGTTTATGGTCTTGGCACTGTAGGCCACAAATCCCCAACCTTTTCCTGGACCTCAGTCTGCTCACAGTGCATCTAAGGCGGCTCTGCTGCGCACGGACCTCCGGGTGCTACGGAGCTCCACTCCGTGATGTGAATTTGAGAAATCTAAGGTGATATATGCGGCAGGGCATGATTCTATCACGCTAGATTTCTCAAATTCTCCTCCGGGTGTCGGAGAACACCGGCTGATTAAAGCTTTTAGCATACAGGCAGCTGGGAAAGACGGGAAAATAGCAGCTAGCGAAATTAGCTCTGTTAGATCGGCTCCCTCAGTCTGATCGTGCGTGTGTGCGTCGCGGGGCATTGTTTTACTATATTTCCTTTTGTATTAATAAAATGTATTTTTGTTTATGGAATCGCCTCCGGCTGCCTTTGGTTGAACCCTTATGAACTAGTGAGAAGTTTGTGCGCGCTCACGTTAAAGGCTGCAGTTATTCGCAGCGCCAGGCGCAGTGCTCATGAGGTTTGTTTTTCAAAGCTCCCTCATGTCCCTTTAATAAATTAACTTTGAAAGAACGTGAATAAATTACATGTGACCGATTACATCAATTTTTTTATGTTCGACCCCCATTTTCTTTTTTCAGTGTAGAGGGAAACAGAGTCCCTTGGTAACGCCTCCAATTTTCCTGGCTGATCATTGATAAGTTGTATTTTCTATAAAAACGTGTGTTTCTGGATTTTCTCCAGTTTCCGCCAACATGCCAACTAGAAACCTCCTCAGTCAGGTTTGCAGCCCAAGAGGACTCATCCTATTTGTAATAGCAAAAACTTCTAAGTTTGATCCAGAGAAACCCCACATTTTTAAATCCAGCTCCAGTTTGTCAGAATGACCAGATAAACAGTCCACACCAGCCAGCAAAGTCGAGGTGACCCCTCACCTGCCTGAATCAGCCGTGTGAACCCCTTCAGTCAACCTCCGTTTCCTGGGTGTTCCTCTCTGGACTCGTCGAACCCGACTGTCTCCTAGTCGTCTTAAAGGTATCTTCATAATACAGCCAGGTCACTGTATATACCCAAGTGAATACCCTGCACATACCCATGTATGTATACGGTACTCACCCCTTACATACTCCTGTGAATACCCAGTATCCAACCCCATAAAATTACACTGCCTGTGTCCCCTGTAAGTAGCCTGTAAGTACTTACATGCTACATACTGAGTGCCTACCCTTTAAAGTACCCTATACTTACTCCCCATTTGTAGTGTAGTCCCTCAAGTACCAAGTATAAAGTTCCTTGATCATACAGCCGGGTCCTTGTATAGACTCCCATACCTACACCAGTATATATCCAGTAATAACCCTGTATGTGCCCCAGTAAGTATCCTGTTTGAGTACCCCTGTAAGGACCAAGCTGTATTATGTATTGTTACCTTTTAGGTCTTGAAAAATCTCCAGCTATAGCCTTGGTTCATGTTCTTCTTCTAAAACATAAAAACACAATACTACTTTTAGAGGAGAAAGTCTGTAGCTACAGGTATGACCTGCTGCCTGCTTCAGTCAGTATGACACTTTATAATATATTATTAAAATACAAAATATATTATTAAAACTATATTATTGTGAATGTGTATTCAGAGACCCAGCTGCCTCCTCAGGCCTATCTGATGTTTGATGTAACAGAATCACTCATTGGAGAAAAGTTAAGGGACTGAATGATGGAGTTTCCTCTCTTTTTAGGTAAACAGAAAACAACAGAGCCACAAACAGAATTTATGGACTAAAATATATTTGTCCAAATAGATTTCAAGTGAGCCGGAAAAAAGTAGAATACCTCCTCCGGGTCTGGTATGAGGTCCAAGTGTGGAGGAGTTTAAGTATCTCGGGGTCTTGTTCATGAATGAGGGAAAAAAATGGAGTTTGAGATTGATTAGTGGACTGGTTCATTGTGATGCGATCGCTGTACCGGTCTGTCATGGTTAAGAGAGAGCTCTCAATTTACCAGTTGATTTACATTCCTACCCTCGTCTGTGGCCATGAGCTTTGGGTAGTGACCGAAAGAACAAGATCGTGGATACAAGCAGCCGAAATGAGCTTCTGTCGCAGGGTGTCTGGGCTTTCTCTGAGAGATAGGTTGAGGAGCTTGGTCATCTAGGAGGGGCTAGGAGTAGATCCGCTGCTTCTGCACATCAAGAGGAGCCAGTTGAGGAGCTCAGGCATCTGGTACGAATGCCTCCTGGACGCCTCCCTGGTGAGGTGTTCTGGGAACGTCTGACCGTGATGTGAAGTAAAGGAAGACCCAGAACATGCTGGAGGGACTCTGTTTCTCGACTGACCTTGGAACGCCTTAGGATCCCCCGAAGGAACTGGCCAAAGTGGTTGGGTAGAGGGAAGTTTGGGCTTCTCCGCTTAGGCTGCTTCCCCTTTGACTCGACCTCGGATGAGCGGAGGAAAATGGATGGATGGATTGATTTGATGGTTGGAAGGTTGGAAGTTTTAATTAAATGAACTGACTCCCACCTCATAGCAGGTTCCTTCAGTTCAAGCCCAGCTACATTCAAACAGAATTAGATGAAGCGTTTTTGTTTTCTCATCAATGGTAACGTAAAACAGTTGAAACTGGCGTGACACATTTATTAGAGTAAATCAAAATAAAACAGGAAAAATACTGAAGAGGAAATCCCACCTTTCCCACTCTGTATTGTACACTCACTGGATCTTCGGTATAATGATGTTTCCTGCTGCTGGATTAAAAGCTTATAGGGATTAAATGGTTTAGAATTATATTGTAATGCTCTTCAAGTGTCATTTTCACAGCAAGCCTGAAGTTACAGCTTAAGTCTTGTCAACATTCTCTGGTGAAGAACACTTGATATGCCTCCATGTGCATCAGAAGAAACACACATATGACGTATAGTTATGATACTTTAACACCTTAATGTCCGATTTTTGACTTGACTGTTGACAGTACACTATTATTTACAACAATAAAACCAAAGCAGAGCAGAGTCCACTGGTTTAATGGCTCAATAATCACATTGAAATACGTAAAGACCCTCTAATGAGGAACACTCAGCCTATACTGAGATCAGCAGATGGTCTATACCTGTTGGCAGGTAGAGTTCTGCCAAAGCCAGCTCCTGGTCCAGAAAATAAGCCAGGCTTGATAACGAGAGGCTGGTGCTGCCAAACGAACAACTTACTACTCATTCAACCTGGGCAGCTACTCATGCAGATACATCATTTGGAAGACAGAACTTTCACCATAATCATTGTGGTGTGTGATATAGATGACAGCAAAGTCTGCAGCTGTTGGCAGCATCATATATGACACAATCTGCCACTAAACAGAAGAGACAAGCCAGTCTAACACCTTGACCTGCTCTCAGCATGCCAGAAAGGAGAGTGGGCCAATAAGGTAACAGTTTCAGCATAACTGATGGGTGTCCTGACCTAGTGACTAGCCTCACTATAATAATGATATATGACCAAGTGTGCAGCTGCCTCAACACCACGGTCAAATGGGCTTTAGCTCCTAAATGACTCTTGGTTGCACTTTGTCACAAGTTCAGACTCATCATTTACAAGATGAGTAGGTTTTTGGTATCAGCTCAATAGTCAGACCTTGGTTTCCTTTACTTTGTTAAAGGTATACATCTCAAATTAGAGCATTGTGAAAAAGTTCAATGTCTTTGTCACTCATCTCATAAAGAGAAACTCATTCATGATATAGATTCAGTAAACGCATAGTCACATATCTCAAGCCTTTGTTTCTTATAATGTTGATGTTATGGCTACAGGTGATTGTCAGAGATGTCCGCCTCCAAAAGCATCAGTTCATTTCTATCCACTCAACACCTGGTTGGACCTCATGAATTCCAGCATCAGTGCTTGGAGATCAGCCTGTGGAGCTGCTGAGGTCTGATGAAGTCCAGGTAGCTCTGATAGCAGCCTTCAGGTCATCTGGTGTCTCTTATCTTCCTCTGGACAATCCTCCATATTCTCTATGGGTTCAGGTCTGCTGGCCAATCAGAGCTCAGTAACATCATGTGATCGTTGAAGTAGCTTCTGGTACCTTTGTCAGTGTGGACAGGTATCGAGTCCTGCTGGAAAATAAAACCAGCATCTCCATAAAACTGGTCAGCAGCAGGAAGCATGAAGGTCTCTATATGTCCTGTAGAGGCTGCATTGATGTGGACTTCAGTGGACCAACACCAGCAGTGACTTTTCTATACAGTGATTTGATGCAAAAGGTTTTAGAGTTTTTTGAGTGACATTTTCAGCTCTTCAGTCATTTGCAGTTCAGACCTCAATGTGTACTCAGAACAACACTGTTGGTGTTAGTCCATGGTTGGTGTGTCACCCATGATGGAATGAATGCTGTTAAAAACTAATAGCACACTAATTGTAAGAGTAAAAAGCAATTTCCTCTTCCTGATTTCCAGCCTGGTTAAATTTCCACATCAGCTGGAGCACATTTCTCCTTCCAACTCTCTGAATCATGAGGCTGGACTCTGACTCGTGAAGGGACATGTGAGGAAGAGACTAACGGCAGCTTCACCTTCCCCATGAAAACCCTGGGATTAAAGGGAACTGCTCGTTAATTATGTGGCCTAGAAGCTGGTTTAGTTTGAGAGGAAGAAAAAAGAAATCTGTTGGTGAGATTTGTCTCCTGGCTCGGAGCTGGAAAGAACTATTGTTCTGCTGCAGAGGCACAAGAGCCTTACTGAGACCCCAACCCCCCCCCCAAACCCAGAGCCCTTCAAACCACAAGCTGAATTAAAAGTAGTCTGCTAAAACAACCAGCTGAACCAAAACAAGCTGCCGGAGTGTCTGTCAGAACTTAAGGTGCTTTAACATCGTCATGAATGTTGAACTTTATATGTTTTGTGTTTTGTTTATTAGATTCTCTAAAACCTAAAATGACAACATTTAAAAGCTTTTCAGCCACATAAAACTTACTACAGTGTTTGCGAAAACACGTCGGACATTACCAATGTAATTTAAAATTGTTTGACGAAAAACTGAAAATAGTCGGACACTTTGACCAACGTGCTTCTCCAGTTGTCTCTCTCTCTCTCTCTCTCTCTCTCCTTCTCTCTCTGTCGTTCTCGCGGGCGTGCGCCTCTCGCTCCGACACCTCTTTTCCTCTCATTCACGCGCCTTCGCTCACGTGCCGATGAGAAATGTCAAAGTATTTCTGCAGACTTTGTTTCCTCCGATCATTTAGGAGGTTCTGAGATGTTTTTATGTTCCTCTGGAGTTTCTAGGTGGACGTAGACTCTCTGACGTTCAGATTCAGAATCAGACGTGAGATCTGCGTCGGCCTCTGTCTTCTCCAATATTAGCTTCCAAAACGAACTGTAACACCATCATTTTGTTTTAATTCAGTCCGTTCTTCCTTGTCCATCATTATTTAACGACCTAAACACAGCTCCGTCTGACAATATTAAAATACATCGGTAATGTCTGACATGTTTACCTCCTGATGAGACACAGAACAGCTGATCTAACACCAGACCAGGGTTTAAAAAATGTTTTCCTGAAATATTTGGTTATGGATCATAAAGAGTCCAAGAAATCCAGAACGTGTTGAAACCAACCCTAAATGTTCAAAGTGTTGCTGAGGTAGCTGCTGGTGACGGGATGTTTGTGATCATGTTGTGAGGAGAAAAGACTCTGAACCTTCCATCACTAATTCTCTCCGTCCCACTCCCACCCCCAGTCTATCCCTCCCAGGCAATTCCACACTGAATGGGAAAGAAAATAAAGAAATCTAAATGTCAGTGGGGAGCTGAGTGCATTCCTCTAGCCGTGTCCAGAGACCGATCACCCAGAACAACTTGTGATCCCGGGACAAAGCTGACCACAGCAGGTGGCCATATAAAGAAATTTTCCTCCTAGAATTAGATCTTATCCCAGGGAAGTGCCATTGAGTCACAGATAATACAGCCCCCACTCCTCATCCTGCTGAGTCCAGAAGGATTTTCATTTCAATTTCTTTACACAACGATGCTTTTCATCTTGACCAGGGTGAGATGACAGTGCTGCAGCTATGAAATAAATGGGAAGCAGTTGAAAGGCAGAATTATCCTCAGGACCTGCGACACTGCTCGGAATGCCCCACTGTTTCCATTTGTGTATATTTGTGACATTCTCAACTGAAAATTCTCACACATACACACACATGCAGTCACGCACAGATGGAGACATAAATTCAGACAGAAGTGCCACCTATTCACACACACACACAAAAGCTTTAATCCAAACAGCACTGGTATTTCATAATTTCATCTGCTGTATCCCTTTTCCCCATCCCCTGTTTTGTAGTTGTCTGGGGGGCATATAAATGATGCATGAGGATGAAAATGTCACCCTCAAAATAAAAAGAAACCAATTTTGCCACATAGAAAATGGTAATTTTTAACTTTTTCCTCAGTGTTTGCAGCTTTTCTGTCAGAGGTCTGCTAGTGAAATGCCAACTCATACATAGAGCCAAATGCTTCAAAGAGCTGGAGGAAGACGAGACGTAACTCCCCCAGATGGTGTGCATGTTATGATCAGGGGTCATACGATGTTCTCTACACCAAGTTAGGCCCCCCAGTGAGCCCGTCTTAAAGCTAATTCAGGATGTCAACATGCAACATGAATCACACGCTTCTGTCAGAGACGCTGCTTAATAACCTTCAACTCGGACTGACCTTTGCATCAAATGACTTTTTTAAAGTCTTAAGCCTCGTTTCAGATGTGATGACATTCTACTCAACCAGGCAGTTGTTGCAGTCTGAGGGAACGGCAACAAGAAGCATGAAAATAAAACAGACGGATGATTAAACATGATGCAAACAAGCCAACAGCTGATCCACATTATCTAAACCAGTGGCTCCCAACACAGGGGGTAGGACCCGCACGGAGCTCCAAGATAAAGTGGAGGCGTCACAACATGACAAAAGAGATAAGGATGAAAACACACACCTCTGGGCCTCAAAGTGTAGAGGCCTTATAACGTTTTAATACAATATCTCTGTGGAGAACAGCCAGCTTTTATCTTCTCAGGCCTCTTAGAGGCTCGTACAAGGACAACAAAATCACTGCTTTAAGGAACTGGAGGTTTTTCTGACCACTTTTATGTATGTGAAGCTATAAAGCCAAGAAGCTGTGTTGTGTTCCAGACCACTTCACCAGGGAGCACACACATCTTAGTAATAATCTGTCAATGTGCTGAAGTGCTGCTTTTGACTGCACATTTAAATAAATCAGGATGGGAAAAAACAATGGGCTGAACTGTAACACCAGCTTATTGAAAACCCTCTGGTATTTGATGAAGTTGAGATGCTTTAGCGTACTGATGTTTTTTATATTTGACGATAGTTGAGATTTAAATTTTGCTATGTTACAGTCTGATTTATTTAAAGGGATATTTGGCTTTTCTGAATGGCGTTCTATCAGTTGTTTAACCTCTACAGTTAGAACACTATATTACCTGTTAGATAACCTCTTTAGAATGATAATTATAATTTTAGTTTTATGCAGTTCATGCTGCTGCAGCTGAAGGTACAGCAGCATTGTCTTTTGGACATTGTTCTGTTGAACTTTTGCCGATCAGCTAATTTGTCAATCTGCAGCAGTGTCTCTCCTGATTTGACTAGCCATGAGTACTGCTCCGATCAGAGGACTACTCCCTGTTTCTAGAAACTCCCCCTGGTTTAAGTGATGTCACCATTGGGTGTGGTTTTTAAATAACTGAAAGGACAAAACTTCAAAATGACCCACATAAACTTTAGTTTAAAACAGCTACATTAAAAACTCACCCTGAACATTTTCACCTTTCCATCATTAGGACCCAGTCCCAAAAACCTGCTCCAAAACAGCCTCTGTTACCATGGTGATCTAGCCAACATCTTCTGTTTCTTCTGGAGACAACAGCTGTTCGTGTTGTCATCATCTTCTCAGAACATCCTGGATGATAAATGCATTCACATGTATTGGCTGCTTTTCCTGCTGCTGCTGAGATTAGAGATTTCATTCTGCAGGTGTAAATCCAAATTAACGATGACCAGAAAGTGAGTTGATGGTTAAACTCTTCCAGAATTGAGGACAGTGCATTTTTCTGTGAGGAGTCAAGAAGTTATCTGTGTGAGTCACATCCTCTAGTGCTGGTTAGACAGAACTCATCCTGGGAGGAACAGCTAATGAGGAGCTTATTTTGGTCTTATAGGTAAGTCACACACACCTACACACACTTATTTACTCATTTGTGTCCATGTATTCTACTGGTTTGTTTTTCGTCTTTTATCCGTTTTTTGTTTAACCTGCAGACTGCTTTTGCCGTCAGCCAGCAGACCAGAGTGAATACTTGAAAAGCTAAGACTATGGTTTCATGTTTCTGATGGATAGCCTTGCTGAGAACTGTAAACTGTGGTTTTGAATCACATTATGCTCTGAAAGCAAAGTTTGAACTCTACCAAACCCAAAAGTTTAAACTGCATATGAGTCATAAACCTAAAAGGCATGTTCACAGGAGCATAAAAGCTCTGGCTCTGCTGAAGGCCGTAGTATTTACAGATCAACGATGCAGACTTTATGTAATCAAAGTACACAGGGAGCCAAGAACAAGTTCCCAACCCCAGCTGGAGTCTCAGGCAATCTAATATCAGGTTTCACTCCAAACGAGGTTAACCTCAAATGCAACACTAGTGAGCCAGCTTCAGGATCCTCGTGCATGTGTCTGGTATTATGTGGCTTCAGCTCAGCTTAGGCCTAAAATAGATCCTGAGGAACACATCCTGTGTGCTGCTACTGTTGTGACTGACTGCTGTTATCAGGCTGACTCTGGGCATTTTCACACCTGTAGTCTGGATCCTCTGGTTTGTTCCAGGTCAGACTTTTGTTTATCTGTAGCTTTTTTCTGTTGCTTGGTTTCTTTTCACAGCGAAAACTGCAAAACCAAATTTAATCCGTGACGGCTGATCGCATGAGGGGAAACAAGCAACCAGGTCTAAAAAGCAAGAAGCAACCTGCAGCCTCACAGTGAGGAATACTAAAGAAAATGATGAACAAAGTGCAAAAAAATAAATAAATCACAAAAATACACCTTCTGTCTACTCTGAATCAGTTCTTTTACATTCCAATAACACCTAAAAGTTATGCATTGGTCAATTTGACCCTTACTTTAAGTGCAGCTGTTGGGGAGCCGAGCTTCTCTAAGCCCCGCCCATCTCTCTTCTCTGCATGTTAACGAGACATCGATGGATCTTTAGATGTAGGGAGTAAAAAAAGACTTCAAACTGAGGCCATTCATGAAGCTATCTACAACCATAAGATTTCCTTTATAGTGGAAGCATGAGATTTAAGCACTGAGTCACATGCTCCTGTCTGGTGTTACTGTTCTTCAAATAGTAACTAGGGGTGTCAAATTAGCACGTTGATTAAGATTAATTATTTACAGCCGTAAACAAAGCGTTATGTTTTTTTTAATCACATTTTTAATCTCTTGACCATTTCTGCATGTGGGCTGTCATTACAGAGGTGTGTACTCAGCTCCTGGTGATGTTTGTGTGTCTGAGCAACGAGGCTCCTTAGAGCTTTCAGGAAGTGATCACATGTTCCGTGTGTGATTCTGAAACGTAACACACCGCTGGTCCAGTGCCGGTGTTATGACACTCTGTAAAACATAAAAATCAGCTGACAAATCTCAGAGTCCGGGACATGATCGCATATAGGACAAAGTTGCTTCATCTCTTAAGCCTTTAGCTCATCCTTCATATAGACACTGGGTTTTTCCACGAGGTATAAGAAGATGTCTGACTGCTAACTTGGTCCGCTAAGCTGGATCTGGGTCAGGAATAAGCTAACAGTTAGCTTATTAGTATAACAACCTGTCTAACAAACATTTAAATGACCTAAAAAGTGTCAGAACAACTCCTGTTTAGCATAACAGAACTACTGTATGTAGAGATGATGATACAAATACAAGAGTCAGTTTTAGACACCACTTAGGCTCCACCTCCACATTACTGAAATGTTTACAAACATTAATGGTCCCTAACAAAGTGACTGAATTCTAAATGATGCTGGTGGTTTGAGGATCAGATCCTGCTCTGTGTGACGCTCTGAGACAGAGTGTGTTACTCAGGATGTCTCATGCATGGCTGCTCTTCTCTCCAGAACCCAGAGCAGCCAATCTGCCATCCCAGCCTCACCTTTCCTGGATCATTTGCTGGCTAACACCTGATACCTCCGTGTTGCTAACGCACAGGCTGCCCACAATTGGCTTGCCAAATGGCCTGAGACCACCTATTTTGCAGGTCCCTATTGTGACTCAGCTGAACCCCATCCAAGGAGCAAACTCTGCCTAATTGACCCCATATGCTCTGCCAGAGTTCAGATCCTCCCGCTGGCTATGTCTGTGCTTCAGGACCACAGTCACTTAAATGAAGACTTGCTGTGTGTTTGGGCCAGGCGATCAAAGATACAAAGATGGTTCTGATGTGAGAGCAACAAGTCTGAGATAAAAGCTAGTTTTGTTTATGAGCCAAAGGAAGAATCCTGCAGCTTATAAACACATCGTCAATAAAGTGACATGCATGAAATTGACAAAGTCATTTCAGAAGATGAAAAGACAGGATTTGGTTTAATTTGTCACATTTGAATGTGTGGAGTGTTTATCTTGTCAGTGCAGTGTGTCCTGCAGCCTGTGCTGTGATGAAAGGCCTTAAAGAGACAAGTCTGCCAGGCAGGAGGAACGAGCAGCAGTTGGCCGGACTGTTGGGAGTCTGAGACTTCTGGCAGCTGCTCCGTGGAGGAGCTGCTGCTCTGTGCTGCCTTCACTTCTAATTCTAATTTATTTGGGGGTTGTTAGGGGAATTTGTAGCAGCAACATGGGGCATGTGGCTAATAAACAGATTCCCATTTAGTCGCTTGTTGTAAAACATAAAATTGATTCAAGAAGTTCATGAAAGCTTTACAGTCGTTGGTCTAAATGCTTGATATCTCAAGTCCTTACTGAGAGAAAAACAACATCCTACACACACTATCACGTGTTTTGTTTGGCTGGCAGCACCGCCATGTCTTTGGGATAGACAACACAAATAAATCTGGCTCCTTACTGTTTGTCTGCTCAACCATGCAAATCAGATTTTCTTGAAACAACAGAGTGAAACAAAAACCCTGCCAGTGGGTTGATATGGTTTCACCTGTTTTCAATACTTCAGTTTCCTTCAGTCAATTCAATCACTTTTTCTTTGTTGGCCTTTTTTCAAATGTGGACACATAAAAGGGACAACTAATGCTGACTTTGTGTTATTAAAAACAACACAGGTTTGAGTTATGAATCCTACAGCTTCCCTCTGGAATGGATCAACTACACGTCGTCTCTCAAAAGGTGGTGAATTCATGGACACCAAAAGTTCTGAAGCAGAGCTATCTTTGCAGGTTGATTTACGAAGGACGTCTTCCTTTCCTAATTTTACCAACTTTATTAAAACTGATGGTTCTGCAGAGGTTCTAAACAGAACCAGTTCTATAACAAGAACAAGGAAAGGCTGGCGGCTCAATCTCCAGTCCACTGGAGCCCGAAGCTGACTTCTTTCACCCACCCATTTTAAAAGTTGCACAAATTTAAAAAAGAATCCACATTTATAAACCTAATGTGTATGTAATAGATTTATTTTTAACTTGTACCAAACTGTCACAGTACAGAGGTCACAGACGGGTTCAGACATCTGCTTGTTACTGCGGTTTAATCACAGTAATGTGTCTTTGAGTCAGATATTGAAATGTTTATTTGCAGAGTTTAGTTGAACACACTCAGTAGTTCAGATGGGCTGACACATTTAGTTTGATGATTTTCCATTTGGCCATTAGAACGTGTAAATAGACATGGAGTCTCATTTCCCTCTGTGATTGGCTCCCATGAGACTCACTTTCAGCTCACAACTTTTATCCCATCTGTGAGACGTTCAGATTTCCTAAGAAAAATCACAATTCAGCACAAAGGTGTGTCTCAGTCTGGGCTGCTACACATTTTAATGGACGTGTCAACGACAGACTTTGGTCTTTATTTAATTCTGAACTTTAGTTTTCATTTTAAATTAGCAAAAATAAAGAATTTTTTTTCAGATGAATGTTTTAAGTTTATCAACTTACCTTTTTAAATGATTATTTAACCTTCCTGCAATCAGTTATGTTGAAAAAGCAGAATGAATAAAACTTTATCAAACCTCTAATAATTCGTACATCGGGCTTCATGGTGGTGCAGTTGGTAGCACCAGTCAATTCATTAAGTTTGGGCTGCCAAAACCTTCTGATGGTACACGGACCGGGACTGTTAGCGCTAACTACTAGCTGCATCTAATGTGTGCGTCAGTGTAAATCGTTGTACCAGAAATCGTGCACTAAAAACAGTTCTCCTTTGCTTGAAATGCAAGATGTGATTAATTGCGTTAATTTTTTTTACGCGTTAAAAATGTCAAAATAATTAATCTAAATTGACGCATTAAATTCCCACCCCTAGTTCTAATATAAGGTGCATCAAGCATTTTAGGAATGGTTAAGAGCATGGCGTTTTGAGCTATAGTCATACTGCTTGAGGAACATACAAGCAAACCGAAAGTGAAAATAAGAATCATGACTCTGCAGTGGTAACGTCTCCTTTGGTCGTCCTGGTATTGTCTAATCACAGAGCATACCATACTGTACCACCTTTGTATGAAAATGTTGGTATAGTCTAAGAAGCACAGCCTGGGAGCTGGCTTTTGAGGGCCACTGGTATCAACTATTACTCTAAATCCCTCTGATGGACAGCTGCAGCTGCTGAACGTGGATCATAAACATGCTTCTTATTGAGATCCCAACTTGGCCCAAGATAAAAAAGAAAATGTGCCACAAACACCAAACTGTTGACAAAAAAAAGCTATCATCACATTGTCTTTTCATTGTTTTAGTGACAAAAAGAAAGTGTGTGTGCACATGAGCGTGGGAGTGAGAGACACATGAGTGCAGACAAACAGCTCGGCCTCTGCGGCAAACCTCCCATCGTGCCGGAGGAGGCTTCTAAGTTTGCCTCAAACAGCTCCTCCAACAAACTGCCACACAGGCAGAACAAATGGTGATCGAACTCTTCCTGGAATCTGTGCTGATCTGATCTGAATACCAGCCACTGAACTTAGGCTGGTCTCTGAGCCACAGCTACAGTCACAAAGGCTTTTATTCAGAAAGCTTCACCTGTTTAGACTGCAGAAATATTATTAATATTGATTATTTTGTTCACATCTTAAATGGATGAACCACAGTCTGTCACATGACCATCCTGAGAATGTGTTGGTAGCTGCATCCATCAGGGCTAATATTGAGCAGCCCTGAGAAGCAGTGTGCTGACTTATGACTGCATCCCACACAAGCCACTGTCCAAAATGTCTCCCCAGTGACCTAAAGACAATGGTCCATGAGTTTCTACATCTCAGGGAGCAGATTAGCTAGAGGAGAAAATGTATTAAGTGGTTTCTAGAGAAATATAGAAGGGTTTTCTTTACAACCTTTGACCTTGGAACTGCTCAGTGACTGAGGGAGGCGAGCAGAAAGATGAAAACACTCTAAGTGGAAGTAAAGTCAGGTGTGACTTTGCAGGAAGCAGGTCAGCCTTGAGGTCCAGCGCTGGTGGAGAAACATCCTCAGAACTTGTCTGACTCTGAAATGGGCTCATTAACAGGTCAGAGTACTGGTTCAGGTGGAGAGGGGTCCCAGCCTCCTGAATCCTGCTGCCTGAGTTCTGATGAGTGTTAGGAGGAGAGATCAGATTTCTACAGTTTTAAGCATCACTGTTGGCTCCCTGATGATCCAAAGCACAGTTTAAATATTAGCTTTCAACTTTTAAAGCTCTCAAAAATCAACTCCAGGTTCCAGGTGTCTCCATCAGAGCACTTGGTTCTCAGACTGCAGGTTTAGCTGTGGTTCCTAGAGTTTCTTTCAGTTCTCAGGCTCCGCTCTGGTGGAACCAGCTTCTAGTTTCCATCCGTGAAGCAGAAACTTTGTCTGACTAGACTTCAAACTTTCCTCTTTAATAAATCTGTTAGTCAGAGTTATCTTGGTTGGTTCTACTGCCTTCCTTTTAAAAGGAAAACTCCTTTTCTCCACTCAGAATGGAGGATTACAATGAAGTAATTCTTCCAATCAGCTGGTTTCTTTATAAAAGGACAATCTGACTAACTGTAATTTTATAATGAATCCAATTTATTTCCAACTGATTTATGTTTATTATAATCAGTTGTCCTGTATGTGGACCTGAAATGATCTGGATAGGATGTTTAATTCAGCGCTTTGAGATGATTTGTGTCTTGAACTGGGGCTTTACAAATAAACTGAACTGAATGGATTTCTCTGACTCTGAAACAGAAACAGGATGTGAGGTATCCACCAAAACGTCCTCTGACTCTTCACTTCTTTCCTTTAGTTCACTTCCCCTCATTGGTTCCCTTCTTTCTCTTTGATTCCATCCCAGAGTTCTGATCAGCTTTCATGTTGGTCCAAACAAAGCAGACTGTCTAAATAAAACAAAGTCAGTTTAAAGCCAACCACACTGCGCTGGTGTCAAATTGCCCCATAGAGTCGGTATCAAGGCATCATCAATAAAATGATTCCCATCTAAAAACTGCACTTTGTGATGGGCCCTCACACCAAATAGGGGCCAGATATAATGTGTGCACACAGATTTGATGCTTTTTACTAAAAACATACAGATTCTGTTTAGCAAGTGATCATATTATATGTTTTTCTCCAGCTGTGGTTCAGTAGAGGCTCTTCTGTCTCAGACCAGAGCACACAAATACAAGCAGCTCCACCTCCCTGACAGGCCGTGATGAAGTGGCCTTCAGGCTGACTGAAAGAGTCCTCGATGGATGGGACAGCACCGTGCAGTGGGGGGGTTCCTGGGGGGCTGTATCCTGTCACCCATGTGAAGCTTCCCTGCTGGAGTATTTTCTGGCCATCACTCTCCTTCACTTTGTGGAATCTTTCTAAAACAATTATGCTCACAGATGGGGGAAATGAATATTAGCTCTATTGCTCTTGTTTACAAAATTCAGCTGAGCCAAGAAAATCTCTGGCGCATATTAAAAAGTGGGTTTTAAAAAGTAAACAGACCATTTGTTGGCTAATTTGTTTCAACCGAACAATGTCTGATTTACTTTGCTGCTGTACTTTATGCTGCAGCAGCGAAACACCATGAACTAAACTGTCTTATTATACATTGTAGATACACAGCAAAAACTGGAGAGTTGAAATTTCAGGGTTAAATGTTTCAGAGTTGATTTCAACTCTCCAAGTGTTAATTAACACATTCAGAGTCAAATGGTGTTCAGTGTTGGAGTTAATTCAAAGAGTTGATTGCACTAGTGTGTTTTAACTCTACAGAGAGGTAAATAAGCTCCACCCACCTGCTTGAACTTTGAAAACTGTTAAAAATGGCTCCATTTCCCTCTTCACATTGTGTTCTACACAATGACTAAACATGGCGAGTACAATTTTCTCCAGCATTTATCAAACACCTAAATTGATGCAGTAAAACAGTATAACTCTCTGTAGTTGGAAACTGTTGACTTGCTGCTGAAAGCCTGGTTTGTTGAACTGCATAATTTGACCGCTTTTGTAAAATTTGTGGTGTAAAGAACATAAAATGACTCGTCTGCTGTGTGATTTAAGAAGAAATGCCAGTGTTTGGTCAAACAGCAGAATATCATATTTTTATGTTGACAGAAGCTTTTTACAGATTTGTGTAGATGGTCTTTATGCACACAGAGTGAAGAAATGTGTGTTTTAAAAATGTCTGACCTCAGATTTATCAACCCATTTCATATTTAAAGCTTGCGCTGTAATAAAAGTTTGTATATTTTACTGTCATTTACCACGTTAAAACATACAAAATAAACATTGCTAAACTAATTTGCATATTGTAATAAATTATTATAATTAGGTAACTTTTTTAGATTAGATAGTTAACACTTAAGGGAGTTTAATTTAACACTGAGTAGAGTAGTTTTTTGTGTTACCAAAGTAACTCAGAGCAGAGTTACCCGTTTAATCCTGCAGTGTTACTTTAACTCTGTTTTTGGAGTAAAAAAAGGAACTCCGTCACAGTGTTAATTATTTAACTATTTCAAACGTGTTAATTTAACTCTGAAGAGTGTGGAGCTATATAAACCCAGAAAAAGTGTTAAAATCAACTCTGTGTGAGTTAAATCAACACTCTACTTTTTGTTGTGTACTTTTTAGCTCAAAGGATGTTTTAAAAACCAGAAAATCAGCTGCTATTGCCCCTGATCTGCAGCAGCATTTCTCCCGATCTGACTAGCCGTGAGTCATTGAAATTTCAAAATGAGCAAAATATCCCTTTAAGGTTCCTCTGTATGCACACACTTTCACGTTTTGGTAACAGTTTAGAGGAAATGAGAAATGCAGTGTGGGAAAACCACTGGAAAGGCTGGTGTGACCCATCTAACTTAGAACCACCATTAATCAGAATCTCCTGCTCGGATGATACAGAGAAAAAACATCTCTAAACTAAACCTGGCAGCCAGAATACATCAGGACTGTCAGACAGTACACATGCTAGAAGCTTATTAAGTCCAATGGCTCCGGTGAATACACCAACAAGAGGAGAAATACTCTTTCTGTTGAGGAACATATCCATGAGCGAGAAACCCCCCACTGCCTCCAGAGCGCCATGACACTGACTGCTGCTCCCCAGGGACGGTCAGAGGTAGAGAACAGCTTCCACCATGTTCTAGTGAGGTATAAACGTACTACCATGGTATATATGTAGTACTGTGGTATTTACATTGGACCGTGGTAAATATGTTTTACTGTGGTGTAGACATAGTACTGTAGTATATATGTAGTGCCATGGCATATGTACACTGTTCTGTGGTATATACATAGCATTGTGGTATATACATTGTACTGTGGTATATACAATGTACTGAGGTATATACATAGTACCATGCACATAGTACTGTGGTATACACATAATATTGTGGTATTTATGCAGTACTGCGGTATATATGTAGTATTGTGATTTATACAGTATGTAGTATTTTGATATAAATGTAGTTCTGAGGTATATATGTAGTATTGTTTTAATACATAGTACTGTGATATATATGGAGTATTTTGGTATATAGGTAGTACCGTGGTATATAAATTGTACTGTGGTATATAGGTATGTGGTATATTAAAAGTACTGGGGTATATATGTAGTGTTGTGGTATATACAATGTATTGTGGTATGTATGTAGGTAGTACTGTGGTATATAGGTTGTATTGTGGTATATGCGTAGCACTGGGGTGATTGTGGTATATAAGAAGTATTGTGGTATATGTGGTATATAGGTAGTACTGTGGTATATTGGTAGTATTGTGGTATATTTGCAGTACTGTGGTATATTGGTAGTATTGTGGTATATTTGCAGTACTGTGGTATATTGGTAGTATTGTGGTATATTTGCAGTACTGTGGTATATTGGTAGTATTGTAGTATATATGTAGTACTGTGGTATATTTGCAGTACTGTGGTATATTGGTAGTATTGTGGTATATTTGCAGTACTGTGGTATATTTGCAGTACTGTGGTAGATTGGTAGTTTTGTGGTATATTTGCAGTACTGTGGTATACTGGTAGTATTGTGGTATATTTGCAGTACTGTGGTATATTGGTAGTATTGTGGTATATTTGCAGTACTGTGGTATATTTGCAGTACTGTGGTATACTGGTAGTATTGTGGTATATTTGCAGTACTGTGGTATATAGGTAGTACTGTGGTATATAGGTAGTACTGTGGTATATTAGTAGTACTGTGGTATATATGCAGTACTGTGGTATATTGGTAGTATTGTGGTATATAGGTAGTATTGTGGTATATAGGTAGTATTGTGGTATATAGGTAGTACTGTGGTATATAGGTAGTACTGTGGTATATATTAGGTAGTACTGTGGTATATTTCCAGTACTGCGGTATATATGCAGTACTGTGGTATATAGGTAGTACTATGGTATATTGGTACGTGGACTCAAATCCCTTCCTGTCTGACCCGTTCCCTCCGTACCACTCAGCCTTTCAGACCGTTGGTTCTGAACAGAACCTTCTGCACAATTCCACCTTAACAAGCTCTTAACTCATGGTACATGAATGGAAAAGCCACCATAGCGCCTCATCCACTCCTCACAGGTTATTATTATTTTAATCAGTGTTGAAACAAGCAAGTAAACAAACACTTCATCCATTTAGCTGGAAACAGTAGCAGCAGCTACCCAGAATTCAAATCTGTGAAATGGTAATCTCTTTTCATGGTCCAGGCCCCTTGCCTTTGTCCTTAGTGGGACTCCCACTGAGATTCGTGACTTCATTTGAATACGAGTCACAAAGCTGGCACCTCGCTGCAGAGGGGGCACTACAGGGATAGACTAGACCCAACAGACAAGCACAGTTTGGACTTCAAAAAAAGATGTGCACGTGGTCAATTTGCATATCAATGTTTTTAATAGAAAGGAGTAGACGTATCTTAGAAGTCCGAACATGAGAAATCAGGACAGACTGCTAATGGCAGGAAGGAATTCAAATTCTCAGATAACGTCTGGTCAGAAAGAGGAACCAAGTCCCACACATGGTCAGTGTGTCAAAACATCTGATCACATCAGGTTTTGATCAAACTGAATGCTGAGGATGAAGCAGAGGCTTCTCTGCGGTGTTTGAATATAAGAAAACTATCAGACACCTAATCTGATGCTTCCTGTGAGGACGTTGATGGATGATGGAAACCTTTCAGTGTGAAGGCCAACATGTATCAATAAGGAAGTTCTTTTTTTGACAGTGCTGTAGCTTTATGCTCTATCTGTCAACAACACCATGCTTCAATCATGACTCTTACACTGTGTAAGGATGCAAGTGCATGCAAGAAGACACCTCTAAGATGCTCTTACCATGGGCATTATTTCCTCATTGAGTCCTTGACCTTTTGAAAAACCTGTGAGGACCATTTAACCCCTTTAACTGGACAGGGACATCTTCTTCACCAGCCTGGTTATGATACGGTGTCACTCTGAGGTTGTACAAACTAAAGAAACTTCTCAAACTCCTCCAGCTTCGCCTTCATGTCTCAGATTTAGGAATAATTCTTATTCCTGATAAAAACAGCTAATATGCTGTGTCCACAGTTACCGCATGTATCACTTTAGTACTACAGTATAGTACACACAGCTCACATACAGGCTGCCCAGTAGTGTTCGTACTGAGAAATGGATGCTGCTGGTACAAAAATACAGAGGAATATTCTGTCGGCTGGTAAAAAAGTACCAGTTTACCAGAAAGTAACTGGTTCTCCTTTTGACTTTCACCTCTATGTTCAACAGGCCAAGGTCTCTAACCTAGAGAGCCCTTCCCTCTCTAGATGATTGTTGGGATGTTATGATTTTTCAGGCTTCAAGCTTCATCAACCTGGAGCAGTTCTGACAGACTAAAGGGGCCATCAGAACCACATGCTTGACTTCAGACCACTTATTGCACCATGCCATCAGCTAGGGTGATGGACCACAGGCATGAGACAAGTCCTGCTTCAGTGGTCCTAATGACCAAGCTGTGCCCGTGTGTGGGCCCCATATTATGGGTAGGTCCCCCACTGCCCACTCTGTCCACATTGTGTCCGATGTTTCACAATGTAGAGTGAAGTGAGCCCAACCTCAGACGGCCACCATATACGGCTCAGCAGTCTCAGCAGGGACAGGGGTGTACTACGGGATTTGTTGACGTATTTCATTAAAACTTCATTTTGCAAAGAGTAAGTAAGCTTAACTTGAAACACACACACACACACACAAAAACAATACAACATTTTGTGGTTCTCTGACTAAACATAGTGTTGATTTCACTGTTCAAACTAAGGAGTTTTAAGTCAAACCAGTTTGTAAAACGGGTATAAAATAGAGATCCGTGCTGTTGAATCTCTGTGTTTGGTTCGGCGTTCAGGAGGAAGTGAACCACCGTCTGTCAGTCTGCCACCAACTCCCTGACTGATGGCTGGAGGGACCTCCTCCTGACTCATCTGATTAACAGCTGCTGTAATGTTCCATCATCCTCTGCCACCACCTCCTTCACACAGTGGAGAGCGAAGCCAGTGAGTGGTCTGGTGTGTTGTCACTGCAGCAGCCTCACAGCTCTCAGGTTTGATGTCCAGACATCTGGCAGGCTTTTAGAGTGTGGATCAATGAGTGGTTGCCACACATAATGAACCCTTTTCTTTTACCTATCCAGCATCAAAAAGAGGAGCATCCTGTATCATTGTGATGCAGAAACCCATGTCTCTAGGCTTGACTGTTTAAATTCTTTAGATTCTTCAGAATGCTGTGTCTACAGGACTACTAGGTCTGTTTTGGTTTAGGTGGATGTTTTTTCACTATAATTCTCTGAAGCTGATGCAGAGCCTCAGTGTGGGTCAGCACACATGTGTATCCAGTAAATCCATTGTTATTTTAAATTCCTGTATCTTTAACTTTGAGTTTTTACATTGGGCTTGTTCGAGATGAACTGCGCCTCGCCTGGAAAACAGACGAGAGCAGGCGGACGCAGCAGGGGGCGCGACCAAAAGTCTGCTTTTAAGTCGGACAGATTTTCCTAGATGTAGCTCGTAGGTGATGATATGGCTGAAGATATCGCGTTAATGTCCGTAATAGCAGATGACTTTCCTTTTTTTCCAAAATCTTTATTTGAAGTTCAAAGTATTTCAAAACAAATTCAAGAGTGAACAAGTATCAACACTAAAGTAAACAAAATAATAGACATATATCCAGATAGATCAGATCAAAGAAAATAAACATGATGGTGCTCTGTACTAAATGATCTGATTATAAAAATCAGACAGTAGTTTTATTAGAACTGTATAGAAAATGGAAACAGTTCCTACTGAAAACTCTTTGAAACAAATCACATTTCTCATTGTGGCCTTTATAGTTGACATCATCAACGTGGCATGTATTTACAATATATATATATTTATAAAATAACATTTCGCATTCTGCAACAGGATGTTTGGATCAAAACGTGAACCAATCAGATCTGAGATCAGGTGAGAGCCAGGCGTTTCCCGTCATGCCCTCGGTTTTGCAGCCGGTGGAGAGCAACTGCAGCGCCTTGCTCCAAAATCGGCGTCTGCCTTGATCTCACGAGGTTATCGTTGACTACGTAGGCATGACATCAGAGCAAGTCGGCGTCAAGTCGGACAGAAATCTAACCGGCATGCAATGGGCGCGGATCACCGGTGATCGAATCTGCGCAGAACTGGCTCATCTCGAACGCACCTATTCAAACTCTGCAACTCTTCTTCTGCTGCCATTCCTGCTTCATATAATTACTGGTAGTTTTAATTCATGACCCCTGCTGTTTACAAGGAGAACTGCAGCAAGGTATTTCACACACTGGTGATGATCTTTGGTCTGACTAGTTATCACATAGAAAAGTCATTGTCACTAGAAGTGTGTTACACACACACATACATAATGTTTCGGTTATGCTTAAGGTTCGGAGTGTTATTGTGCTCCAGCAGGACGCTAGATGTGGGTTTGGGATGACTGACAGGAGGAACAAAACTTTAGTCTCATCACCTATGAATTAATATTGTTGAATGACAGCAATGAATGTAGAATATCTCCAGTCCCAGAGCAGAATATGCAACCACAGGATTCATAAAGTAAGACTCAATATCCCAAAGGAAATTTGCCCTGATGTTGTCTTTTATTTTCTTTTATAAGAAAAAATAAAACCAGTGGAAGAAAAAACAGAGAAATGGAAATAGAGACAGATTTAGGTCATAGGAGATGGAGCGACTTTATCAACAGGCTGATTATTCCTGCTGTGCTTCTCTGTCGATCTAATTACCATCATTGATTCTAAACACTCTGATTGTACAGTAATGTAATCATCAAAATGACAGTCAAATCCTCTGCTTGTATAGGTTCACACCGTGTTTTTTATCAGCTGATTTCCATGTAAAACAGACTCGGCAGCTGTGGAGGACGCATGGGAAAACAGGCTGCCCTCTGACCCCCATCTCATCTTGTTTTCTCATTATTATCCATACTGACAGGAGGTGCACCGGCCAACAGGAATAAATGTTACCAAGAAACTTCATCCACCTCTTAGTGAGGCTGTTTCATCAGCAACCAGCCAGTCGGTGTGCTGTTTAACAAACACCAGTTCAAACAAGACCACCGCGCCTAAAGACGTTACACCGCGGTCCCTGGCTCATCGCAGGGAGGACAGCGCCAGCCCCAGCTCAGGAACTCCTCTGGGGATTTAACCATACCAGACGTCTGATCTGACTTGGACCACGTCCCAGAAAACTGTGGAGTTAAGAGCCTCTCTCTATTGAATAATACTCTGAATGTGTAATGAGGTGCATACACCAGAGTGTAGCTTACTGTTCCTGCTCCATGGTGAGAAAGTTGTGTTATTTTTTCATATTAAGCCAAGTTCTAGTTGAAAACTATATCCACTTTCTAATTTAGACAGTCAAAGATCTACACCTCAGCATCAAACCGAGCTCACATTTCCCATCTTCTGCTTTTACAGGCAGGGAAGAGAGGAGAAGAGAGAAATGCTATCATGAAAAAAATCAGAGTGGTCTCACAAAGGTGCAAAAATGCCTGGAGGACTGTCCACATGTGGCTGTTGTGCAATCAATAAAACATTTCCCTGAATCTCACTGGGAAATACAGAGATGAATAAATTCATGGAATGAAAGAAAACACTTTTTACACTCTGGAATTTCTGATGACATTGTTCACCATGCAGTTCACATCCATGCCACACTGTACAGAAAATAGATGGGATAAATATAGAAACGTCAGTCAGGCTTCTGACTGGGCAGCTATATAGAGAGAGGCTGCTGCTGTTCACTATGAGCTTAAGCATGAGTCCAAAAAGATTAAAGCTCCACTCGCCACCAGCACTTCAGACATTAGCCTGCCTGACTTTAGTCACAGTGACGTCTGAGTTCTCTATAGGTTTCTACTGGCTCTGATGATGTCATAGCCCTCACTCTACCTACCTTTCTTTCTGATAGATTATATTGATAGTATGTCCACAGATCATGTAGTTGTTTCTGAACACTAAGACCCTTTGGTGAAGCTGGTATGCTGAGAGGAGTATCTAGTGACCACGAGTGTGCACTGTGCTGGATGTGACCAGAAGATGACTGGATGCAGCTTTTGACAGATAGATTACACAATAGGCAGAAATGTCATGCAGATGAACACTTCTTCCTCAAAGGCAGCGCTTTAAATTGGTTTGAATCCTATTTAAATTGTATGAAGTTTGCAGCATCTTTTAATTCCCTGCCCTCGTCTTTTATACCTGTTGAATGTGGTGGGCCTCAGGGATCCATATTGGGCCCCATTTCTTTTTGATTTATCTAAACCCTTTAGGTGGCATCTTTAGGAAGTTTAACATCCCATTTCACTGTTACGCTGATGACACACAGGTCTACAGTATATTCCTGTTCTGGAATTAGCCAACTTAAAGACAATGTTTTAGATCTTTATTAAAACAAGACAGCTTGTAACTGGTCCTCCAGCTAAAACTCAAATTAACTCCTTGGTTCTCTTGCTGATTTTAGTGAAGTTCACATCCGTAATGTGGGGGTCGTCTTTGATAGGGACCTCTCTTTTGAGAGGCAAATAAGCTCAGTAGTCAAAAGCTGCTTCTTTCGCTTTCAACTTTTATCCAACCTTAAACATTTTTAATCTCATATGGATCCTGAAAAAGCAACCTGTGGTTTTTTTTTTCCACATCTTGACTTCTGTAACTCTCTGCATTATGGAATCAACAAATCCTTAACACGGAAGTTACAGCTGGTACAAAGTGCTGCAGCTCACTTCTTAGACGGGGCTATGCAAAATGACTTCCCTATGTCCCCTATTTTAGCTTCTCTGCATTGTCTGCCCATTCATTTTAGAAGTGAGTTAAACATTTTATTATTGGTTTTTAAATCTTTGGATAGTAATGAACCGGCCTAATTATCTGACCTGTGTGTTCTCTATCAGCCATCCAGAGATCTCAGATCCTCTGGTTAATTGTCCTTGATCATTCCTTGGACTAAATGCAAGGCTAGAGGAGACAGGAGCAGACAGGGCCTTTGAGGCTGCAGTCTGTGGATCTCCTTGCCACTTCACATCAGGGAGTCTCCCTCAACTGATCTGTTTAATTCTAACTGCTGGAGGTGTTTTATTCTGTTTTTAGATCTCAGTGTTTTGTTTTTATTTGTCTTAATGCATGTTGTTAATGTGAAACACTATGCTACAGCTCTTCTGCTCCTGTAAATGTCCTATAAAGGTGCTACTGACATTGACATTGACATTTTGAGTGACATACCACCCACTGACATTATCATCCCGTCTCAACTTGTCAACAAAAATTCACACATCTCATTATGTTTTAGTCATCAAAGAGACAGGTGTAGCTTGTCACTGTCTAGTTATAGTTATGAAAAAAGGAGCATCAAGAAAATATTTTCATCATCCTCTACATTGACAAAAACAATGCTTTCAGTTTAAATCAGCTCTGATTGGCTGAATTTCTCTGTGACTAATGTAAAATGCACAAAACAGGTGCGCTGGTGCACAAGTGCTGTAAAATATAATGCGTGCACCAGTTACTTCTGCCACAACACTGCATACACCAGTGTGTTATGTTGCGGTATCACTGGCGTGTGATCACGCAGCCCGTGATCACACACTGACAATCTGCAGGAGAAACACGCTGCACCACCGCTATAGTTGACCTCTACAGTTTAATACAACACTTTTTAATAAGTTCATGGTGCTGCAGCAGGACGTACACTAGCATAGTAATCACTGTTTTGTCCAAATAAACTAACCAACAAAAGTTTTATAGAAATGGGAGTTTTAAAATAAAAAACAATAAAAAAAATTCTCCCTTCTAAAAGGGAAAGTACCTCAGGGGAGACAGCCATCTGCCACCACTGAATGGGGGATGGCAAAAGAGAAAACAACAGCAAGTGAGAAAAAGAGAAAGAAATGAGAAACAATTGACAATGGGACTGGTTGGCTGAGCAGCAGGTGCAGACCTGGAGGTGGAGATGTAGCGAATACACACAAACTACAGGAGAGAGCGAGATCAACTCATCCACAACAATACTGGCAGATAAATGTGTGAAAAAACACAGAAAGACGAGTAGAGCGATGCCCAGTACATCACGCAAACTCCCTCAGTAGCCTGAAGCTGCTCCTACAGAGATGTGGCTCAGAGTCTCCTGCAGCAGTCGGAGTTTGTTCCTAAGGAGGAGGGATAGATCTACCAAATCTGTCAGGTTTATAAAACCCAAATCAGTTTTTATGTTCAGCCTGAGTCCAGAAAACAGCCTCTGCTGTCACAGATGGATGTAGGTAACCAGTTCAGTCCTGGAGCTCTGTTTTAACCCTTTAACAGGCAGGTCAACCTCCTGATAGTCCCTTATTCAACTAAACTGAAAAAACCTACTAAACTAAAACAATCTGAACAAGATTGAGTAAGTAGGTAAATATTTCATACATTATGTTAGCATAACAATAGTACTATCGCGTTGGTAATTTAATCTATATCATTCAGGGCTCATACACAGATGCTAAAATTAAATTCATTCCAAGGTGAGTTTTTAAGATTTTCCAGCACCTAGTGATGATTTACACACAAAAACACTAAATATATACTAATAATTATCATTGAAATTCCTTTTATCATAAAAGGAAATGTTAGGGAATTTAACCAATTTCTGTTACTTCCATGCTCTTTCAAAACCTTCAAAATTAAACATCAAGTTTGATGTCTTTTCAGTGGTTTTAAGCCACCTGATTATAACCCTTTACTGCCCTAATGAGCAAAAAATGCAAAAATAAAAACCCAACACATTCCTGTCTTCCATGGTGTGGAAGTTAAAGGACTAAATGTTTTCTAAAGCTGGAACATTTTCCACTAATTTTACTGAAGACATTAAATAAAAACCACTCAGCAGTGGCAGCTGGTGGAATATTTTTGGGGTGGGGCGCATTTTTTCAAGTCAGTTTTCAGATGTGCAAAAACCCACATATCACCACTACATGTATGTCCTTGATCATGAAGTCCTTTTTTGTTGTTGTCCTGTCCTGAGTGTGAAGAGTTGACTATAAGACGGTGTGTTTTATTTGAAGTGTGAACAGGTTAAACTGGTTTCCTGAGCGCCGGTGACCCTGCGGTCCTCTGGTCTTGGTTGGTCCCCAGCTCGTTCTTGGCTCCTCCACGCTGCAGCCTGTCTGCCTCAGCCTGTCCACACGCCAAGCCTGACTGTCACAGCCACCTGTTGAAGTGCTGGGTGGCTAATTCTAGTAGAGATTTCAGACTCCCTCTCCATTATGCTCCATCTGACAGACCACCAGCATCACTCAGCCCACCCCACTCTAACCCCATCTATCTTGCGTGCCCCCAGCCAGCTCGCTGTTATGGCAGTCCCACCTTGATTGATGGACTATGTCTACTCAGGGTTAATTTACACTCCTGAATAATGCATGGAATGATGCCACCACACCATTCAGCAGCTCACCATGGGGCGGGGCTTCTGTGTTGGAGGAATCAAGATGTTTTCTGTTGTTTGTTTTAACCAAACGTCATCTGAAAAAGAAGCTTTCGCTAACACGCGAAATTACAATAACAGAAATACAAAATGCAATTAAGAAATTGAAAACAAAAAAATCACCCGGCAGTGACGGGTTCACCACAGAGTGGTATAAGGCCCTCAAGGACAGACTTGTTCCTTTTCTCCAAACCACCTTCAACTGGGCACTAAAAGAGACAGAGATACCACAGAGCTGGAAAGAACCTATTATAACCCTGATACCCAAAGAAGGGAAGGACCGTCTTGAATGTGGATCATATAGACCAATTTCATTTCTCAATGTAGACTACTGTATTTATACCTCAATAATGTCAAAAAGAATGGAAACTATCCTTCCAGACCTAATACACAACGATCAGACAGGTTTTATTCACAAACGACAAACACAAGACAATATCAGGCGTACACTACACATAATGGACCATATAAAAAGACACAATGAAAGAGCGATGATAATAAGTCTAGATGCTGAAAAAGCTTTTGATTCAGTTGATTGGCAGTATTTATATAAAGTATTAAATAAATTCCAAATAAACGACCTGATTATTGACAATATTAAAGCCACTTATGACAACCCGGTAGCAAGACTCAAAATAAATGGACACATGACAGAACTATTAATATTAGAGAGAGGAGTGAGACAGGGGTGTGCATGGTCCCCTCTTCTTTTTGCTCTATTTTTAGAGCCGCTGGCCCAATATATTAGGCAGACTAAAAAAATTAATGGTGTCACAATAGGAAAAATAGAACATAAAATAGCCAGTTATGCGGATGATGTTCTGTTGTATTTAACCAAACCGGAAACATCATTACCTGAAGTAATGTCATTTCTCAGTACTATGGGTCCATTATCAGGATATAAATTAAACATAGAAAAGACAGAAATAATCTCATATGGCCACTTACCTGAGACATTCAAAAATACTTATCCATTTAAATGGAAGACAGAATCTTTAAGATACCTGGGAGTGAAATTACATAAAAATCCATCAAAACTATTTGAAGAAAACTACAATCCCCTATACAGTGAAATCAAGAAGGATCTTAATAGATGGAATCTCATTCCCTATCTTAGTATGAGCGCCAGAATTGAAACTATAAAAATGAATGTACTACCCCGATACTTATACCTATTCCAAACTCTCCCCATAAACATTCCAAAACAAAATTTTAATGAATGGAATAAAACCATTTCAAGATTTTTATGGCAAGGTCAGAAACCCCGTATTTGGTTTAAAACCCTACAACTATCAAAGGATAGAGGAGGTTGGGGTCTGCCATGCCTTCAAAATGACTTTATATTGGCACAAATAAGGCCATTACTTTATTGGTGTGACCCACAATATAAGGCCCGATGGAAAGATATTGAATGCAATGTAATAACAGATATTCCCATGCAAGCAATACTGGCAGATCACAGATGCCTACAATCAGTCAGTGATTTGGAAAACCCCTAGGTAAAATCAACTCTCACTATTTGGAAAACACTAATAAAAACATATAATTTGGAAAGGGCAGTTAAAATTCTTGGATGGTGTGCATATGATTCAAATTTCCCTCCAAATAAAACAGATGCAAGATTTAAACTCTGGACCACAAAAGGGATAACAAACTATTTCCAAATAGTACAGGACAATCAAATATGGAGTTTCCAGACTATGAAAGAACACTTTAACCTGGAGAATCAAGATTTCTATCGATATTTACAATTACGGAATTACTTCAATCATGAGATTAAACAGGATGATAATGATGAAAAGAACCCACTAATTCAATGTTTTATAGAGGCGTACAAATCAAAGCTTACAAGGGGTATAATCTCTAGATTGTATAAAGGTATCTGTGGTCTGATAACTCCTCAACCAGATATATTAAAGACAGATGGGAAAGGGAGGGAGCTTTAGTCATAACAGATGAGGAATGGACACAGATTTGTTCGGCCCAATGGAAGAGTACAAAATCACACACTTGGAAAGAATACTGTTGGAAAAACACGATGCGCTTCTTCATTTCACCATCTCAAAGTACACACTATTCAGGAGTTACAGCTGGTTGCTGGAGAAACTGTGGATGCCAAAAGGCCACTCATTACCATATTTTCTGGGAATGCCCGAGGATCCAAAAATATTGGAATACGGTTAAAGAGAAAAAGCAACAAATTTTTAAGACACCTATTGACCTGGATTTTAAAATAATGTACTTAGGATGTCCTTCTCCTCAACTAAAGGGAACTGATAGATATTTGTGGAATATATTATTAACAGCGGGGAAAAAAGCAATAACAAAAAAATGGATGGTACAGAGTGAACCGACTATTGAAGAATGGTATGAGGTGATCAGAACCATTTACAAGATGGAAAAAATAACATTTTCAGAAAACTTAATGATGGATGTGTTTGTTGAACGATGGGGGAAATGGAAGGAGTATGCCAGAAAATGTATACCAAATGAGGACTGAAAAAAAAAAACAATAAAACTACCAAATGTATATTTGAATCTCATATGTAAATGCCGCTAAATGTACATGTATGAAAGTAACTGAGTAGATGTACACGAATGTACATTATAAATCTGTATAGACACATATTCTTTTCTTCCTCTCCAAGTAATATCTTTTAATGCAAAAGGTGAAATAATGCTACATGTTATTCCTACTCTGGTTTATGTTTAATTGTTCTTTTGTCTTAGAATTCTTTTTTCTATTCATTTATTTTTTCTTCTTTACTCTATTCATTCCACATTACTATTACTTTTCAAGAAGTGAAACTGTTGTAGATGAAGATCTGGAAGGCATGACATTGCTTTTTTACTACTGAAAAAAAAAATAAAAGTTATAAAAAAAAAAGAAAAAGAAGCTTGTCACGAAAATCAAGACAAGACCTTTTAAAAGCAGGGATCCGGGTCTTTCCTTTAGACAAGTCAGGCTTCACTTAGAACCTCCGCCTCGGCTGAAGGAAGCAGGACTTTACCTGACTTTAGTGAAGGATCCATCATCACTCCATGATTTGTGATCATGTTTTCCTCAGAAGGTTCAAAGGAAACAACTTCTTTGATTTATAGAGATAGTTGTTTTAAATACCAGAAAATTAGCCACTACTTTTATCTGCAGCAGCGTCTCTCCTGGTCAGACTAACCATGAGTATTTCTAGAGTTTCCACCCATAATGAGTGATGTCACCAGTGGGTGCGATCTTTACTGTATGAATACTAATAGAACAACCCAAATGTCAATTTAAACATTCAGCAATTTAATTTATTAACTGTTTTATAAACTTGCTCTTATTAGTGAATGGTTTATTTTTAACATCAGGACAGAGTCTCTACATCCTGTTTTCTGTTTACAGCAATTTGTTTATTTTAGTCCATTTCCACTTGCTTCAAACTGTTTTCAAGACAAACAAGAAACAGCTTCAAAGTTACCAAGCAAAATGGTAAAAATGGCAATTTCTCCAAAGATTTGGATGTGCCATAAAGAAGACTGGCTCTGGTGTTCTGACAAATGGTCAGAGAATTTATTTGCAACATTTATTTTCCTGCATGTTTGCCCACTGCTGCTAGCAAAACAAGTTCTCTTCCAAAGCTAATTTGCTTTTTCTCTGGCTGAATGCTGCCTGTGTGGCAGTGAGCGGTTGTAAAACCTCCAAATGAGGCAGCATATTTCCTGTTTCTTGTCACAGAAGAGATCATGGGAGCAGCAGACCATTCTCAGCATCGTGGGAGCAGACCTGGCAGAATGGGGCTCATCTGATGGTGGATCAATCAGTCCCTTTAAATCCACTGGCAGACACATTAAACTGATACTTAGAGCAAAATCAGTCCCTTATAAACAGGCAGGATCAGTTAAAGTAGACATGAACTAAAAATAGAACCTTCATTTGAAAGATTCATATAGAAAAGTAAAGGATTTGACTGTTTGGAATAATGAACTTCTACAGTTAGAACACTGTAGGGAAAGTAACTGTAATCTAATTATACTTTTTGCCATTTCAATCCCTTACTTTATTTGTTACTTGAAAAATGTAATTGGGTTACAGTAACACGTTACTGCTCATCACTGGTTATGATGGTGGGAATTGTCAGCCCAGAAAATGTGTCTGATGTGAAGACGTGTCAGCTGACACTAACCTACTGATTCAGTTTTTGTTGTAATGGATGAAGTCAGACTGTCCCTTTGATTTAAAAAAGTACAAATCTGCTGCTGGGATTGTTTTACTGCACTTTGTCTACAAAATGTTCACATAAAGAAAAATGCAACAACCTGCTGAACATAGACCTGGATGGTTGCTTCAGTCGCTCCATCATAACCCAGGACTGGCTGAGCTGGACTGTGAATCTGTTGCGTTGTTTTAATAAACCACCCTGAGAGGCCAGCAGAGCCCTGACACCTTCCACAGACGTTTACTTCTGACTCCAGTCTGCTGACAACTTTCTGTTTCCTGCTTTATATTTGCTTTACAATCCTGTTCAAACACACACTGCAGTAATATTAGCAGAAACAAAAATCCAAAGTGAGGCTTTTCATTTCCTTTTGCATCATGTCCTGCCCTTTGTGCTCTACTCAGGTGATGCTGATATCTTCAGCAGTAAGCCCGTTTCCAGCTGAGAATCCCCCACTGTGACGAGTCATTGAGAACAGAAACAGCAGTCAGAGTCCAGAATGGATCCTCTGGTAAATACCTGCTGCACATGTGTGAAAATGGCTCTTTTCAGTCAGCAGCACATTATCTCTCCTTCAGCTCTCAAGCATGTGCAGGTAGTGAACAGGTTGAGGGACCTATTTTTTGTCAAGCATGGGTTTTAGTACAAACACTTGAATGCATTGAAGTACACAGACTAGAGACCGAACACTGTTCTGGTTGGGGGGGGGGGGGG
>SSNR01000435.1:16008-59779 GCA_006937965.1 Callopanchax toddi | reverse complement strand
GGGGGGGGGGGGGGGGGGGTATGATTGTCAGAAGGGTAAAATCAGGTCAAAAAATGACATAATTATCTCTCTATGTGAACCTGGCTTTAGTGAAGATTATTTATCTAACCTTCAAACTGGTTTTAGAAAAGGGCCCAGCTCAACCACAGCGTTGTTAAAGTCATCAATGATTTGACTGAAGCTCTAGACAACATGCAGCACTTGGCAGCTCTATTCATTGATCTCTCTAAGGCTTCTGACCCAGTGGATCACACCGGACTACAGCAGACTGGACCCACTGTCAGGTGGTTGATAAACCTGCTGTCAGACGGCGTCAGTGTGTGAAACCAGGAGGCATCACTTCCAGCTTCCTTCATGTAGCTGAAGGCGTTCCTCAGAGATCAGTTCTGAGGCCACTCCTGTTCATTCTGTACATCAGCAATCTGGACTGTCAAACACTATGTCTGTTTCTATGCTGATGACACTGTGATGTACTCAGCAGCATCTACACCTCATCAGGCCCTTTCTCAGCTCCAATAATCCTTCACTACTGTTCAGTCACTTTGTGTAATTCTAAACTAGTTTTAAATGCTATAAAAGCAACATTTATGATGTTCTCCAACTCAAAATACACAAATCTTCCACCAGTCACCTCTGCATGGGTTGAGTGTGTGTCTAAATACAAAAACTTTTTCTGATGGATGTTTCTCTCTCCTGCAGGTCTCACATCCAGCAGCTGGTGTGACAGACCGAAGACATCCTCCAGAGAAACACCAAACATCTCATTGGTTTTATGTAGAGGTTTATTTTATAAACTCAGAAAATCAGGGTTGGATTTTTTTTTTTTTTTTGACCTGGAGGGAAGTAGAGAAGCATGCAAGGAGGATCAGAGCATAAACATAACTAACTAAACTACATAAAACCACGAATTCACAAAAAGGCAAGAAGAATCGGACCTCTCTCAGAGCTGTGTAGGGCAACCCAAACACACATTTATTATTTATGGAGCCACTTGTGCTGGATGTGTGTGTCTGTCAGGAAGAAATTATTACAGACACTTTTGTAACTTGTTAGCATTTGGATTCAACCTAATGCAAGATGGCAGCCGCAGCTAACCCTAACGCTAGGTATTGAGCTAAATGAGCTGTTAGCTAAGACTCATTACTTACAACATGCTGACTGATCATCTCTCATCATCGGGTGAGCTTAGTTTAAAGCTCTGGTTTGAATTCCTCATTTGGCTAGCTGCATCAGAGCTGATTTTATTTTATATGTATAATAATAATAATAATATGCAGTGAACAAAAACAAGCCAAGCAGATTTGCAGCTCAATAGCAGTAAAGAATCTGTTGACTGATTTAAAGAGGAGCAGTCGTGTTGGTACAGACTGCAGTGATCAGTGATGTTTTCTGACAGAGCCTCCATAAAGGTCTACAATAATGAGATGCAGGTTATGAGCCATGACCAGGACAGTAGCATGCATGGAAATAGATCAGTGGTGCACAGTCTCGTGAGCCATGTGGTAATTTCATGGTCACGACTGTAAAGCTGTGCACAGAGCTCCAGGTGTTAGAAGCTGCAGGTTTAAACACTGATACAGGAGGTGCATCGTTTGTACACCACTGATAATTACATAAAATAAAGTTTGATTAGTTAAAAATACATATTTTTAACTTTTAACAAGTTCTAGCAGCTGATCTGTGGAGGCGTTCTTTAATCTAGAAGCTGAATGTTTGCACACAAGCATGAATGAAGAAAAGTCAAAAACACAGCGTAGCACTGGACCAGCTGCATGGCTGGGAGGTCAACAAATAACGTCCTGGAAACATCTGCAACACGTTAGGCAGCTAAGCATGTTGACACAGCTAGATCAATAGAATCTAGTAGGGGACATGTCTCTGAGCACACCTAACAGGAGCTGAGTTCTGTCACAAGATCACTGCTGATTGGTCGATACGTCTCATTCTCAGTGTGGATCAATCTCCTAATGAGGCCAGGTCACACGCTCATGTAAGTTGCTCTGCTGATAAGCACACACTCATTATATGATTCTGATCAAGCTTCCCAATGGCCATTATGGTAATTACATAAGTGGAAATAGTGCTGAAACAGTATGTTTGCAGAAGTAGCTGAGAACAGTAACCTGGGGTTAAATAGCTCTAAAAGTTTTTACAGATATTTAGCTGAAATGAGCCGTCATCCAGTTTGTTTCAGCTTCAGTTTAATAAAAATAGCAGCAGTAACAGATCTAGTTTAAATAATCAACTCAAAGCTTTTTGCTTGATTGTTGGATGGATTGAAGGATGGATGGATGTGGTTCTTTCTGGTAATAAATAACTGATTGAAGTCAGTTTAGCCACACATTCCTTTAAGGCGGTTTTAAGGTGGAACCCAGTCCTCTGGTGAACCATCACCACCCTGATGTTCGATGGCGTCACTCCTCAGAATCCAGGAACACATGCACCAACATCCAGCACTGATTCAGACTGTAGAAACTGAGCATGTAGCACATGGAATCACTTTCACGCTTCAGAAACATGGAGACTTTTATCCTTGACACCCCCACACAAACACCCACACACCCCCACCCATCCTCTTGTCATGAGCTCAGACGTTATTGTCTAGTTACTCAGGCAGACAGACAGCAAGGTGAGGGAAGTGAGTGGGGAACAACTTCTTTATGGCTCTGTATTGAGATAAAACACCCACACGAGTGTGCTCCTCCTGGGTGGAGAGGAGCAGTCTAATAAACACAACATTTGCATTCACACTGAGATGTAATGACAGTAAAGGCTACACTGACTGAAAAGAAGAACATTAAAATGCATTGAGACATAAATTCGCCAGCCATTCAGATAAATGGTGTTGAATAATAGAATAAAGTGGTGCCCTTGGTTAGTGTTTCTCTGTCTAGTTAATCGCTAACAGGCGAGCTGCTGAAACAAAGACGAGTTGAACTTGATGTCAGGGGAAAAAGCTGTTTACTCCTGCAGTCTGAGCCGCGGCGGTGTCACCAAGTTACAACTCAAGAGCTGGATTTTACATAAACACTTAAACCAGATGCAGTTCATAAAAAACTATTAGGAATTTATGTTCCAGGATCACGTGTTGAGTGGGCCACATGTCAAGATTTTAGCACCTCGTTAAGAGTGGGACCAACATGAATTATGTACGGTGAAATATTGTTCCCCTGCCCCGTCTGCGTTTCAGGAAGATACAGCAAAGGCTGGGAATATTATATCAGATCCAGCCGAGCTGCTCCGTTTTACATACAACAACAGTTCTGGTCAAATTAAGATCAGACGTATATGAGGAACATAACAGAGGCGTAATAAATCCGCCATCAGTGACGTCTCAGACACGTCTGCCCTCAGCTGATAAGAAATGAAACAGTTTATAGTGAAAGTTCAGCAGCTGATTTCAGATCTCCTCACGCTGAGTCAATCACTCTGGGATCTGGCACGCACTAAAACACAGCTGCTCAACCTTTCCTGGAAGGGTTCAGGTTTGGAGGCTAAGCACCAGACAGGGACCCATGATCCTCCAGGTCACCCTGTTCGGTGAACTGGACCAGAGTTCCAGTGGGACTCCTGGATGCAAGTGGATCTCAGCTTCATAACTGGTAAAGCCTGTAGATGAGATCATCTTCGAGGGAATTTTGGTTTGAGGAATGTATCTAAAATAAGTCAAATCACTTCCTGCGTTTTGTCCTGGATTAAAAAAAAGAAACATTTATACATGTCTACATTTTACTGTATGTTGTGTAAATGGAATATTTGATATTATAAACATTAGTGTAACCAAAAAAATATGCTGAATAAAAGAACAACTAGAAGTCAGTGAGTTTCACTGCTGAAAGGCCAGTGTGACCAGCTAACCTTAGACTGGACCAAGGAGGCCATAACTCATTCAGATCTACTGATATGGTTACAACTGTTAGATGATGTCCCGACCAGGATTTATTCAGAACACACTCTGAGTGTTAACAGCCTGAGCAGGGTGTTATGTGCGATTGTGAATACTGTTATTTTATCAGCTTTTTAAATAAGATTTGACCAGAACAGCTCCATGTTTTCAAAACACCAGACTTCAGATTAAGAGTCTGATATGAAACGAGTGCTCTTCCTTCAGGCCTTTTTAAAATCATTTCCTCACTTAATGCTTTTGTACTGAATAATCAATGGCTTTTATTTAGCAACAAACTTTTAAACATACAGCAGGGTAAAGGGTTAAACTCATCACATGTTCTCTGTGTAAATCTATTTCTAAAGGTTCTGTTGATGTGAAATTCTCATCTGGTGTTTGTAACAACCCATTTTATCCACTCGTGTAAAAAACTTCAAACAACAATAAAATTAATGATACAGGGAAGAAAAACTGAGAGCATGAAGAAAGGAAGGTGCAAAAGAGCCTGGAAAGTCATGAAACCAGCTAGAATCTAAATAATTAGAAAGGAATTCTGACACTCAGCTGCTTCCGTCCCAATAAAATGTTTTAACTGAAACACTTCTGAATTACTATGATACTGAAAATACCACTATCAGCAGAAAACCGTGAAGTAAACAGCCCCATGCTAAACTGTAGAGGTTAGCTAACAGGTAATATATATAGGCTGTGTCTGGATTCAGGGGTAGGATGATTCTGAGGACGCATTTCGAGGCCGATGACGTCACAGCGACGCGACGAGTGCTGTCCGAATTCGAAGGATACTCATTCATGCGTCATCAAATGCGTCCTCGTTCCACCCGAATTTTGAGGATGGGTCTGGTGTATCCTCGCTGGCAAAGACTATCCCAGGATGCTTTGCACGCCGGCCGTTGGATTCCACTGATTCATCAAATTTGCAACAGTAGCAGAAAAAACCACAGAGCAGTACAGCTTTAAATGTCAGTTTTTTAAAAGATAGCGATAAAAGTGATAAAAAGCTTGCTTATTTTTATATAAAGTTTAATGATAAAATCTCCGCTAAAGAGGTTGAATGTTTTATTTTTCATGTAATTTAAGACAAGAAATCAATGTAAGCTAGCTTGAATGTTTTTAATGGAATTTTAGGAAATAAGTCACCATAAAAGGGCTTAAAGTGTTTCTTTAGATCCATTTATAAGCTTTAGCCTGTCTGCCGGCGCTGTCACAGTTGCTAAGTAACTGGACTGAGGGGCCGGGGATAAATATGAGGCTAGACCATCCGAGTTCAGAGCCGTTTATTTCCGGTCTTAGCGGTCGAGCAAGGACCCAACCTAGGTAGACCAGCAAGTACACGGCCTCAAGCATCCTAGCCCTGAATCCGGACACAGCCATAGTGTTCTAACTGATTCAAGTTTAGCTCCTATTAATATAAAAGTCACACAGGTCTAAATGTAAAATGAGTTTAATAAATAATTTGTGGACTGGAGTGCCTCTAACCTTTGTCTTAATTTATTTTTTGCTACTTTTTTTGAATTAAGTGCTGATTTTGAGAACAAAGTCATTCCCAGCTGCCTGTGTGTTTCATCTGTTTGGTTCTGTGCTCAAATACCAGAAAAGGACAGAGCCAAACCCCACTTTGCATTGTAAAACAAAATGCTCCTGCCTGTCAGATGAGATGTGGGGTGGGGAAGCTGTGTGGAGGCAAAACGGGGAGGGGGTGCTCCTCCAGTTGTCAGCGCCCATGACTGCAGAGAACCCATCTCAACAAATCGTTTGTGTCAGCTGAGGGGCGGGACATGAGGCTCTGTTGTGGTTTTGAAGTACAGATCAATGTCAGGCATGAAGTGTAGACTCGTTGCTGTGAAGGAGAAGTTGGTGGTGGTGGCAGCGGTGATGGGGGTTGAAGGTCTGCAGGAACAGGAATTTAAATGTAGCTGATGACTTCGACCTCCTGCCTCAGCTTGTCCCCTAACAAACTCTGATGCCTGACACCGGTGAGACCTACAGAGACGGAGCTTTAGTGTGGAAGAGGTGTCTGATTTCAGCTGCTCTGTCTTGTTATGAGGGGCCCTGGAGCACAGGATTTTCAGGGTCATGGACCAACATCTCAGGAGGACCCCCAGCTGCCTCTAGTGGCTGTGATGACCTCCTCACCCCCACTTACAGCACCGTGTGCCTTCATTTGTCTGCAGATACAGACTAAATATTCACTTGTGTTTTACTGGCTCAGATTGCAGATGTCTTGACCAGGTTTTTATGTGCACTATTGTCGAGTGTTATGATTAAAATGTAATAAAATAAAGCAAAACATTTTTTTATCATTCTTTAATCAAATGAAGAAATTAATATTAATTGCATGGTAATATTTAAGATGGTATATTGTCACTTTTTAAGTACATGTTTATATATTTTTTCAGTTTAGTGGGTTTTTCTCGTCTCGTCTTCTTCTGCCATCCGGGTCCAAGTCGCTGGGGCAGCATCCCAACCACGGAGTCCCACACAGTCCTCTCCTCGGTTACCTCCACCAGCTCCCCCGGCAGGACCTCAAGGCGTTCCCGGGCCAGATTGAAGATGTATTTTCTCCAACATGTCCTGTGTTGACCCTGGAGCCTCCTGCCAGCAGGACATGCCTTGTTCTGCTCCGAGTCTCTCCCGAATGTCCGAGCTCGGCCACCCTGTGGAGAAAAATCATTTTGGCTGCTTGTATCTACGATCTCATTCTTTCTGTCATTACCCAAAGCTCATGACCATAGTTGAGGATCAGGAGGTAGATCAACCGGTAAATAGAAAGTCTTGCTTTCCGGCTCAGGTCCCTCTTCACCACAACAGACCGGTTCAGCGTCCGCATCACTGCAGACGCTGCCCCAATCCGCCTGTCGATCTCCCGCTCCCTCCTTCCCTCACTCGTGAACAAGACCCCGAGATACTTGAACTCTTCCACTTGAGGCAGGACCTCCCTCCTGACCCGGAGTTGGCAATCCACCTTTTAGTGTTTATTTAAGGTAAAATTTTGTGAAAGAGAAACATGGATTAAATGTGTTCTACCTGCCAGTTTAAGGGTTAATCTGAAGGTTTGATTTATCAGAAGATCCATTCTAAATCTGAATGTTTCCAGAATGACAGCTAGAGACATCATTAACTCTCCACCACTGTGCTCAATAAGTGATGTTTTCACTCATATGCTAAGCTAAACACCCGTTTGCTCTCAGCTGTTTACTCACACACTCTCCTCTGCCATCAACGTGTTTCTGTGGTGAAAGATCCTCTTGATAGGGTTCTTACTTTAGAAAATCTCTAGGATACTTTCATCATCCGTCTTTATGAAGTATTACATTATATACCGTAGTGGAGCTGTTTTCAACATGTCTTCATCATGGTAGTTATTCTAACCCCAAAATCCAACCAGGAGCTTCAACCAGCCCATAACTCCACTGTTTTAGCTTTATACACATTGCATCAATCAAAAATTGTATTAAATTCTAGTCTCTGACTTGAAGGCGTTTGTTTAAACCTATTTTCTGCACATTCAACCAGATTTGATGAAAATAATCTTTCTTTCAATCATTCCTTGCTATTGTAATCCCTTACTTTACTTGTTTCTTAAAACTTGTAATATGATACAGTAAATACTCCTGGCCTGGCTTTGCCCTGACCTGTTTTTATTGTAATTCTGATGAATATTTATTATTTTTATATAAGTTCTGATCTTTAGCTCTACTAAAAAGAGATGTTTGGGCTCTTTGTATTTACATGAGCCTGTCATGTCCTGATGATTAGGAGAGGATATGTTGTTATCAGTGAGCACTACAGCAGAATTTCATCTTCAGAGGAGAGAAGAGAAAAGATTTCTGGTGAATTAGGAGAAATGTCACAATTACGTAAAAGATGATTCACTGGAAAAGTAAAAATATACACAATGTTAGTAAATTACAAGAAGATTTACAATGCGAGCAGCAACTTCAAAACTATCAAATTAAAGTTACAACCCTCTATGTGTTTTTAATGGTTCTATCTCGCCTCAAATCTGTTCCACAAACACAAATCACAAACGGGCTCAGTTAGGCGTCATTATATTCTGTTTATTTATAATGTCTCAGCTCTAATGAGGTACTTCTTTTAGTACAATTGGGAGACTTTGGCATTAAATTCTTGGAAGCCGTGCTATAAAGTTGTCACTTACTGCAGCTGATTAATACAGTAGGAAAAAAAGTACTATAATAAATAATACCTATTTAGACACTCCAGTTTAAAAATTCATAAAGGGAAGCATAAATGGTAACATTATATGTGGGAACCTCAGTTTTCCACGACTCTCACTAGATGACCAACAATCCTGCAAACCCAATCAGAGCAGCACACAGAACAGCAGCCTGATGTCTTCATTAAACCTTGAAAAGTCATAAGTCTGGCACTCATAACTCTGCTGGTCCCCTGCAGCATCTGAGTACATAATTTCACCATCGTTAAAGATGTGCACCCTCTCCCCCTCCCCACCCCGCTCATCTGCAACAAATGAAGACACACTGCCATGAATACGCTGGAAACATTATTCCGTCTCTCTGTGACCTTTACACAGGGGAACCTAGCAAAACATATGTTCTCTACTTTTTGCAGCTTTGATTTATCTCTTGAGCCTCATAAAGTCCTAGCCTTTGTTGTTTATGGTGACCCTTAACTTCCCAAGCCGGCTCCTCTGACAGCGTGTTTTGCAGCTTCATTATGGTGATAAAATAAAATGTGGAGCCAAAGCTTTGTGTGCCTGCTAAACTTCAGGAACACTAGCGTTCAGACTCGTGTTTACAGAAAGTAAATTCAAAGTTTGGATGAGTGGTTCGAAGCATGGCGCTTAAATTATTCAGAGTCCTGATGCTTCTCACACTGTGAAGTCCAGGTAAAGAGGCACAAGTGCAAACTGCTGACTAGCCTGGGTGGTCTTACCTGATGCAGAGGTTTAAATGGTCTCTTGTTGCTGAATCTAGTGATTCACAACATGTTGAGAAAATAAAACTATTACTATAGAAATAATTACATTTTGTGGATCTTATAACCGTGTCCCCAGAAGCACCCTGTTGCTCTCCTGAAACCCATACCACACTACAAAGACCTGCCCCGACCCGCACCGGACCCTGCAGTGGAAACGAGCTATAAGTCAGACCTGTTCCCGGTGAGGGTTGGACTGGTTCTCAACCAGCAAAGGGTCGCCTGCCAAATCCTCCTGGTTCTGGGGAGAGGTGCTCGAGTGGAGGAGTCACAATGTGTAATCTAGATTTATCTTCTGCTGCATGGTTGCACAGTTCATAGAACAGTTGCTGATTCCTGCGTTGTCCTTTCTGCATGGAGTTAGCATGTTCTCACTATGCATGCAGGGGTCATATGACCTTTTAGCATCACCTTTAGCAGCAACAACCTGAAGCTGATTAAAACAAGCCGCTCAGATCCCGGTCCGGACCAGCCCAAAGTCACCATAGGTCCACTGGGGAAATGTATGCCCAGTGGCCACATCAACACCCAGGGCATGATGGTGCAGTCAGCGGCTCAGTGCCGACCTCTGTCCAGGGGGAGGGGGTGCGCCTGGGAGCATGGACCACATCGTGCATCATGGAGCGAGGGGCCTGCCGGTCAATCCAGACACGTCTCTTAGTCCGGGACACAGGTCAGCATAACCTCACTCTGCTGAGCTGGACATGCAGCTCTATTTCTGCACACTTGCTGCATCTCCTTTTGTTTTCTCAAGGCTTCCCAAAAAAGTGTAAAATTCACTTATGTGCCATTAGTGGTAAATACATCTTTGAGGTCACCAGGAAAGGGGTGCTGCAGCCCCCCCAGCACCCCTACTTCCCACGGTAATACATGTAAGCATTGTTTATATTTATATATTCCATTTTGTTTGGCAGAGACCAGACCTCTGAAGCTCTGAGAACAAACTAAACATTAACGCTATTGGCTGAAAAAGCTAAATGTGTAAGCAGAATTACAGAGGGCACCGAATGTCGTAATACATTATTGATGAAGGGTAATTTTATTTTCTCAGCTTTTTTGCCCTCAAAGTCAAATAAGATGATGTGTAAAATCAAATATTCTTCTTATGAAGTCACAATGAATCAAGTTAAATGATCATGACAAATAAGCAACATTAGTTCAAAGAGCTGAGCAGTGAAGTCGTCTCAGAGGTTCTGACAGGAAAAAGACTTCAGAGAAGAAAACAGCAGGATGATGATCCTCAGAATTCACTTTACCTGAGAAATTATATCAAGTTCCATTGAATATCTGATTAATAATGAATTTACTAAGCATCACATAAATCTACAAAACCAACTAAACTTAAAAATCAACATTTGTTTATGAATAAGGAAACTTTAATCAACCAACACAAATTTAGATGTTTAGTGTTACTTTGTCACAACACCAGGGTCTTTTCAGGACTCAAGGACTGACACCAGAAACAGGGACTGAAAAGTTAAAGAGTTCATTAACAGTGAATCAAAATGTGACTCAAAGAGAGATGGAGGTAAACAGCAGAGGAGAACAAGGTCCGCTTCATTTCCTCTGTAGATTCAGCAGAAGGCGAGGACAGGAGTCCAAAGAATGAAGGTGGAGAGGTAGGAGCATAAGGACAAAACACCAGTGGTGACTGGTGAATGATTTTTGGGTGGGGCGCATTTTTCTGATTTTTCAGATGTGTTCTAACCTTTGTTGGAGCATCTTAATTTTTTGCGTTCGAACTCACTTTTCTGATTGAAACAAAACTAGTTTTCCAGACGGGGCTTGTTGTCTGCTCAGATCACAGGCTGCCCATGCTGGTCCGGCCCGGTCCAAGGTTACCATCGGCCCACCGGGTAAATGCCAAGTGTGCCTGATGACCAGACCAGTGGTGCACGGTGACGTCAGCCAGTAAAAAATGATCGTTTATCACCCACATATCAAGGCCCCGCCTAGAAAACTAGTTTTGTATTTGTTATCATCCTGTGGTCTCCTGGAGAACCTGTTTCATCTCCTGCTTTCCTGTAATCCTGGGTCTTTTATGTTTTATACATTTTGAGCTCACCTGCCTCCTCCTGCTGTTTCCCCACCTGGACTTTGGATCCATCACTTCCAGAACGTCTGGAACTGGAACTTTGCTCCAAAACAAAGTTTACTGTTTTAAAACAATCAAAATTATTATCTGAAACATGGAGTGGATTCTTTGTCACTTCAACTAGCATATTTAGCAAAAAAAATAAATAAATCTTAATTACCAAAAAAGTCTTTGTTTACATGTTTGAGCTGGTTTTCTGACTGACTCCTTTAGTCAGACAGGATGATATCAGTTCATCTTGAGGATTTGTGTTTGTTCTGTTTTAATTGGTTGCTAACAGCTTCAACAGAACTGGATTAGAAACAAATACTAAATAAACAAATACTAATACTACTAATACTAAATAAATACTAAAGCAACGAAGAAAGAGTGACTGATTCAGGGGACTGAGTGACATCAGCAGACAGAAAAGGTTTGCATTCCGAGAGAGAGAGAGAGAGAGAGAGAGAGAGAGAGAGAGAGAGAGAGAGAGATCCAAGGCTCTATGAACCTAGTTTCATCATTTCACCCTAAACTCATGTTTTTCTGAATTTGAATTAAATTAGTTTCCTTTTATTTTCTACCAGATTAAAGCCAAATTAATAGGAACCCTCTATGAGATTTTGTACTCTTTTTGTAATAAAAGAAAAAAGATATAGTTTAGTAATTTAAATAAAATAAAAATGATAAAGTCATTGAGTTTGGTGATAATGTGCACCCTGAACCAGGACAGCATGAGTTCTATTTGTGTGTTTTCTCTATTCGATCTAGTTTTTACAGATTTATGTTGTTTTGTTTTTCTGATATAGACCAGTGTGTCTGGCAAAAGGATCAATTATAGAAAATGTTTTGATGTGTTTCCAGTAGTTTTTTCTTACTAGTTGAGTAACTTTTAGTAAAAAAACATATTGCTTCTTTCTCCTGTTCCACAAAAACCATCACTTACGTGAACCTTCAGGCTTTCAGACTTTATTACAATCTAGAGCATTTCAGCTGCTCTATAAAACAGCTCTTGATACTGACTCATCTAGGGGACCGTGGGGTGTGGTTTGATCTGATTGACTCCACAGTGACGAGGCTGATTGAACAGAACCTCTAAATCTAAATGAATACTTGTCTGGAGTTCAGGTTTAAAGGAGGTTGATTGAATTCTAGGTGTTGCTCATCCAGGTGATTTGGTGCAGAAACTTCATGTTATTCACCAACTAGCTCCGCTGGTTAATTATTCATCCCCAGCACTAGCCTCCTCCATGTGTGCTGCATGCAGATTCTTGCAGGACTGACCTATATTGCATTTCAAAAGAAAAACGTTGGAGTTTTCATCAGCAGAGCCGCGCAGGATTTGTGCGATTCCCCAGTGTGACCTCATCGCTATGACCGCATCCTCACCTCATTATTATGAACAGACCTAGATTTCCACCGACTCCTGAGCTGGGAGAAGGATCCCTATTTATCAGGTCTTTGTTGTTGAGGAGGAGATGAAAGCCTTTCCCTCTGACTGACCATGTAGCTTCACACTCAGCTTCATTACAAATTAGTCATTGCTTCACATACGTTTAACAAAGACAGGCACCATCACACACAAGTAGTCCTTTGCTGGTGGAGGTAATGGTGGTGGAGTGGACGGGGTATGAGATCAGTGGTAAATCCATTGTAATCTCCTTTTAAGCTACAGACCTGCTCCACAGAGGCCTCATACGCAGGAGATGGCCCGTTATGACTGGTCTTTCATCCGGGCAAAGGAGATTACATCTGAGGAATGCTCTGCTCTCACTACTGAGCTCCAACAGCGTCTCATTCCAGTCACATCCACACCAAGGAGACGACTCAGACCTTCACAAGGTACATTTATATACTGTAATCTGTATGATACTAACAAATCCACAGAGCTGGAATGTAGTGTACAAGGTAAAACAGATGGAGAACTTCTGTACTCTGGCTTTTCTATGGTCCAACTGCAGGAGGCCATGGTATCCATTCCTTCATCCTCCAAGAACTTTCTGCAGACTCTGACCACATGAGCCCATCATCATGGACCAGGAGGAACCCAGGACCATCTGCACCAGTGAAGGTCTAACGATGGGTCTACAGTCTGAAAACGTGTCTTAAATTCACCATCTCACCAGCTGCTCTGCCAGGTTACACGTCTCCAAAATGTTCTTACAAAGAGTTCAAAGTTTGCTTCAGGTTTTCACATTTTTCCATCACATTTTTTTTCTATAAATCCCAGTTTGTGTAGAAAGTGACTTGCACAACTTTCAGGCCCATTTAGTGTGTAAACAAGTTTTATAAATGAGGGCCCAGATCAATACCCCAGAGGTTTAACTGGTCTGATACCAGACTCTGATTAGAAAGGATTTCTTTTAGGGGGGTTTGAACAGTGTCTGTACATCTGAAGAAAAATATCTTTCTCATGCTGAAAAAGATGATTACTGACTATTGAAATAAAAGTTTTATGATAACATCTATACAAAGACAGAAGACAAAGCTTGTTGCTCCAGGGAATATCCACGCCCATAGTACTGATGGACTGATTTTATAAATAAGAGCAATGATCGAGAGCTGTCAGGGATGATGGATGATGTTAGAGGCAAACGGTCAGACAGGTTCCTCCATCTGCCTCCAGAACAGCTGTTCTGCGTCTTGCCAAAAGGGGGTGGGGGTGCTGAGGGGCTCTGATGTGAGCGCTGCCTGTACCTCCAACGTTATTACAAGCTGTTTAAGGATGAGCCAGCTCAGCAGAAGCAGGGAGATGCTCATCCTCCGTGTGCTCGGCGGATGTTCCCCGTATCACTGTGGCTTTAGTGGTTTAACTCACAATTACTCTGTTCTGTCCAATTGGTCCTGTAATCACAATACTGTCATTTTAAGCAGCCTTCACAGAAAGTACTACAAAGAAACATCAGTCAAAACATATCGATTTAGTCTCTGCTGGATGACCTTCGTCGTAGACCTCATTGGAGAACATTTCTATGCTCATTATTAGACAGCTGTAAAAGGGATCTACTTCCTTAAAGTCTAACATCCTTCACATGGTCATAATGGGAGGCACGTTGTAATAAATGCTCATTGACACACTAGAAACAGCCAGTGATGGTTCATCCTCTCCAGGTCAGTCTGTCATTTTCCACATGAGCATTGAAGTCCACCAGTAGGACTATGAAGTCTGCAGTCAGACCATCAACTATCAGAGGCCTCCAAAAAGGAACTGCCCCATTCAGACTGGGTATTCTGGTACTCTGTACCCAGACTCCTTTACCACAATAAAGTGTTGGTACTGTAATACTTGAAATAATTGAATGCTAATCTTCCCCTGAAGACCTGATCAATACCCCACTAAGACCCCGATAGGACCATCCACATTCTGGCCTTATGCTTTACATCAGTGAGGTCCTTATCCAATGTGATGGGAGTGTAAAATAGTCAGGCTTGTTAAGAGTAACAGAAGGAGGGGAATGTTTCTATTGATCACTGAAGGAGAAGTTTTCATATCAATTCAAATAGAAAAACACTTATTTGATAAATACCAGTGTTCCCGTTTCTCTAGATTTCCTTCTTGTAAATTCTGTAAAGCCTCCATTCGTCAGCCCTGTTATCTTTTAGGCCAGGCTGAACGGTACTTAGTAGTCCAAATCCAGCAGTGCTTCCTTGTAGTTTCACTTTTCTCCTTCTTGCATCATTACCTCCTATTTGCATAAAAGTTAAAGTTTTCCAAAGGCATGACCGTGTTTAGTTAGTATCTTTTATTATGATTTTTTTTACATTTAAAACTGATGATTTAGCTTATTATACAAACTTCAGGGCTGTCTACATCCTGACATCACACTGTGTAACAAATAAACTACGGTAGCACCCTGGCTTTGTTTGTAATATTAGTGCAGATAGGATTATGACAGCCATGATGGATGGTGTAACAGGAGCACAGCAGCGGTCTCTGAAGCGGGAAGCCTGGTGGCAGTGGGGGAGGTCAGGGCTGAGCTGCTGCTCTGCACATGCTCAGTTTGGATGAGAAGACTCATTTCAATGTAGTGATGACACCTGGGAACAGGAGCCTCATCCAAGGATTTGAGAATGACAGGAACAAAATGAGGCAGAAAATTCATTAGTCGTACATATGTGATGGGTCTTATTTGTCATTTGCTGGCAGTCTGGTTTCCCTTCGCGCCGCAGACTGCCACAGATTTAGCTTTCTGCCCTGGAGACCACGAAGGAAAGTTGAGTTTCTCACTACCACATTCATCTCTGTGTAACTTCTGGTGGCTTTTCGTTTAACAGCTTAGGACTTTTTACTGATGTGAGATTGTATTGTCTTAAACTAGCTCAATTTTCTCTTTTCCCCCCTTTTTTCTACCGTATTGCAAGGTGTCATGCAGGGGCCAGATGTTTAAAGTGAAGAGAGAGCGGTTCTGAAGTGGCACTCAAGAGAGATGTCTGCATAATTCCACCAGGCAGATGAAGAGAAACTCTCAGTCTGCAGTGCTGTCAATCCAACAGCTTTGAAGTATGCCAGCTTCACAAGACATCCCAAACAATGAGACAAAGAAAGAGGAGACTGCGTGGGGATTTGGGGAAGGGAAAAGTTGATGTCTGTATTCCGCATTAAAGAATGATGCGGTTTTTCCTCAAAAATTTGCAGCAGGAATTTTATTTATGGGGCTAATGAGAAGCAGACACAGAGCTGGTTGAAGGATGTACTGCGCCACAGCATAGATTTTCAGATGGCTGTATTAAGCAGCAGGAGGTTAAAAAAAGCAAAATACACAGAACTGCAAAGGACATGTAACATCTACTCTCTAATTACTGATCCTTATTCTGAATGACACACAAAGAAAAAATAAATCCAGTAATCCATTTCATTCCATCAGATTCTGTTTTTTTATTGCTCTTTGTTTGCAAAGCTTGTAAAACAATCCGGCGCTGACTGCTGAGGGAGCAGACATTCAGCATCTGTCTTGAAACACCCACAGATGCGTCAGAGACAATGGGGAAACAAGCAGGGCGACCTTTAACACTCTGCAGAGGTTGCAAGGGCAATGAAGGGGATTGTAGCTGTGAAGGGGGACCATTTCTTCATTATTCAAATGAAAGTTACAGGTGACACATGCACAGAAAAAAAATCAGTCCCAAGATGCTGAAGAGGGAGAAGGGAAGAGGGGGCTACCTGTATAGCTCCTGAACACTGGGAGTTGTTCACGTCTCATTCAAGACGCTGGGCTGAATAGAGCCAGGACAAAAGTGTTTATATGTGTAGTGTCTTTATAGAAATAAATCACAAGGTTTTTTGCAATCTAAGCAAGTGAGACAAAAATACACAGAGGTGACAATAGAGTGATAGACAGAAGAGGAGATTACAGAGTCAGTAACTGATCTAGAGGAGTTCCACTGAGTCACTGGTCTCAGGATCAGGGGGACAGAGGTCCAGAGTCTGGGGTCCAAAGCAGCAGATGCTCTGTCTCCTTTAGTCTTTATGCTCTGATCACTGGACCTCAGGGACCTGTTGGGGGTGGAAGGATGTAGACGATCACTGATGGAACCTGGTGCTGGTTCATGTAGGACCCTAAAAACCAGAACCAGGATCTGGAAATGAACTCTGGAATTTCCAGGCAGCCAGTGAAGCTGGTAGAGCTGGGTGATGTGGGTGTGTCTGGAGGACTTAGTCAGAAGACTGGCACCAGCATTCTGAACCACCTGGAACCGATCCAAGGAGGTTCTGTTCAGACAGGTGAAGAGAGAGCTGCAGTAGTCCAGACCAGAAGAGATGAAAGCATGGAGAAAAACTTACAGTTAAGAGTGTGACTCAATGGAACTCAGCTTAGCAATATTCCTGAGATGAAAGAAGGAAGAAAGAACCAGAGAACTGACATGAGCATCCAGAGTTTGTTGGTTTGGAGCATAATGCTGGTGAATGTTGGGTAGACCTGCAGACTTTCACTGCTGCATTGGTTTATCCAGATTTAGACTCAATGAAAATGTTCAGTCATGAATAATTTACAAGCTCAGACAAAGATAAGATCCAGACAGAGATGGCTGTTTTTGTTTATGCGTCACAGCTGAATCCAGTCAAAGTAGGCCATCCTCAGCACCCACCCAGTTGTTAATGAATCTGATGCTGGTTCACAAAGTTAGGACTGAGTGTCACCATTCTTACTACAGAGCTGCTTTTAGAGAGAAACGTCTGGTCTTACCTTCAAAAACAGCTGACTTTAATGTCTGGCTGGTGAGGCGTTACCATTTCTAACTCCCTGCTGAAAAAACCAGCATAGACCAGCATATGCTGGTTCCAGCATATGTTGTGTTTTGGTGCTGGTATGCTGGTCCATAGTGATTCATTAGTTCAACCAGCATAGACCAGCACCAAACCAGCACAGACCAGCAACAAACCAGCATAGACCAGCATTGACCAGCAAAGACCAGCAAACAAATCATGATGGTCTTGATTTATATGCTGGTCAATGCTGGTCTATGCTGGTTTGGTGCTGGTTTAGCTGGTAGACCAACATGATTCAATGCTGGTCAATGTTGGTCTATGCTGGTTGAACTAATGGATCACTATGGACCAGCATACCAGCACCAAAACACAACATATGCTGGAACCAGCATATGCTGGTCTATGCTGGTTTTTTCAGCAGGGTTGTGTTATGGTGTTGGGGCTTTGGCTTTATTTGGCTCTGTTCTTTGCCTCACTGTTTGTGTCATATTCTGCCCCCCGGTGTCCAGTTCATGCCTGTGTTTCTCCTCCTGTGTCCTGCAATAATCCCCTCCAGGTGCGTCTCGTCTACTTAATTAGCTCCCTCTCTATAGATGCTGTTTAGTTCAGTCACTCCCTGTTGGATCCTTGTGTTGGATCCCCCCTTCATGTGTCCTGTGTCTCCTGAGTCCTGCCAGCAGTAAAGCTGTTTGTGTTTAACCTCACCTGTTCCTGCCTCTGTCCTCCTGCGTTTGGGTCCTGCACTCCCCAGTCCATGACAGAAGGAACCAACCACCATGGACCCAGCGGAGGACTTCATCCAGGAGGTAAATCGAGCCACTACAGCCCCTGGAATCTTCCGGTGCCCCCTCTTGGCTTCTGGGAGCCGCCATTGAGAACGGGGTACTGTCATATTCTGCCCCCCGGTGTCCAGGTCATGCCTGTGTTGTATAAAAACTTGTTCTGTTACCAAGAAGATTATGTTATAAACATTTGTGTAAAATATCTAAGACTTTACCAGAATCCTGACAAGCTCAGTAAACTAAATCCTCTTGAGAAACCAGAGGCTGGGGCCAACTCATCAGCGTTGGTTTAAATAATGAACGTCTGAAATCACAGTGCACAGCACGCTCCCAGTAGACAGATACTAGACTTCTATGTGTCTCTCACTGGTCCAACAGAACAATAACCTGGTTTCTGTCTGACAAGTGCAACGCTAGCAGCGGAGGGGCTGTAACGTTTACAGGCAAATTTGCAACAAACGCCAGATCCCACTCCACTTTTTTACAAATCAAACACTGCACTAGACAACTCAAGGAATTGAAGGCGCTGCAGCGGTCCGTCCGGTTCTGTCTGGACCTCACCTCATCATGCCCCTCACCTGCTCATGCTGCACTGGACAGAAACTGAGATATTGCTCCGTTGGATCAGTGAGACCAGGGGGGAGGTGGAGGGGCATCGAGGACCTAAAAAACAACAACAACACACAAACACAAAACGCACCATGATTGCTCATGGTGCAGAGGACTGTGGGTTTTTTGCCACTTTTTTGCCATTTAACAATTACTCAAGAATTGATAGAGAATTGTTAAGGAATCAGACATGTTGTGGTCAGTGTGAGAAGACCTGAGAGGAAACCCACTCATGCATGTGAAGAATACACTAACTCCACTCAGAAAGGCTGCAGCTGGGATTTGAACCTGTGACATTCTTGCTGCGAGGCTTTTATATGTACAACTGTATGGGGAAGAAAGAAACAATATTCGTGGAAAGAAATGACTCGTTTGTTCTTTTAGTTTAAAAATCTAATGAATGAAACACTTCCTACCTTCCAGGAAAGTCTCTCACAGAAAGTTTTCTTGGCTCTTGCTTGAGGGAAGACTTAAAATCAAAATCCAGTTACTTCACAGCATCTTAAAGTTTCTATCTCAGCATTTCACAGGATGGTTGGCTCTCCATTTTAATTCTGATAGTGAGTTTGTGTGGTGAAAAATGTGAGTTTGTTGTAAAGAGACAGACTGATTGAAATATCTAGAATTTAGAATAAAACAGAACTGATGTCACTAAAGAGATTGTGGTTGCATTATGTAAAGATAACTTGAACCCGGATAAGCGGGAGAAGGCAAGGCGAGTTATTGGTTTATGTTATGCATTGATCGATGTATTGATTTATGTTCTTTATTAGTGAATTTATGGGTTGGTGTGATTTGATTACATCTCTCTTTTCTTACCAGAAATCCTAAATTCAGTAGAGGCCTGTAAGTGTATTGAGTTGACTTTACATGAATGCTTGTGTCACTCAGACCATTACCCTTAGCTTGCTGTGCTGATTTTTCTAAAGCACTGTATTGTGTTGAAATCACTATGCAGTGTAAGAGCTTTTGTAAGGGTGTGTAAGAATATCAAACACACCACACACCGCCTGCTTTTAAAGGAATCCCAGCATTTATTGTGGCAGAGAATATCTACTATGTGTAATATTTACTACTTTAAAGGAAGTATGGTAATTTATCTTCGATTTCTGCTCTGTTACATTGCAGCCTGTAAAAGTACAGACTAGTTTGTGCCAGGACATGAAATAGTGATGAACGTTGTGATTCTGAGAAGAATCTGAGCCAGCAGGAGGTCTGAACGCCTGTCAGCTGCAGGCTTACAGCAGGAGTTTATCAGCATCTGAGTTGTTTCACTCAAAGAACGAAAAAGAATGTTGTCATTCACAGCTAGCTTAACAGCTCAGACGTTTCAATACAGACGTCACACAGAGGTTCAGACACAGGACAGACAGACTATTAGTCGGACATTTCCTGCAGACTGTTATTAAATTTGGTCACTTCGCCATGATATTTAACATAATGTCATAATAAACAAATGGACTAAATGATGCAGAAGAGTTAGAAGTGCCCAGGAGACTCGATGTTGGTGGTTTGTGGAGGCTGACCAGTCGGACAGCTTAAAGCAGGTAAGTCAGTGATCTGTAGGGGTGGGAGATAAACTCGTTTTTTCGATGCATCAAGATGCAGACAGGAACGATTATCAATCAACTGAAAAATATAAAAATTCGATTCTATTATTAATGTTTGCTGCCTTGGAATTTCACCAATCACCGCAACTTTCTCCCAAATCTGACCAATCATCTTGGCATTTGTTGTGCGTCACCTTCTTTTTTGACCAATCACCGCCATTTGAAAAAGTTTTGACCAATCCCCGTTGCCTCGAGCTGTGTTTACTTCCTGCTTTTGAGTCGAGCCGCTAAACGCATCGGCCAGATTCTATAATAGATTACAGCTAAAATACGAGCGAGTCAATTTCCCAAAGTAGCGATTACACAAGAGTGGTAGAAGCTGTTCTGAACCAAACATCATGTGATGGATTATACACGAAAATATTCGCTTGGCTGAACAGAGAGGAGCAGAGGGTCCGCGGCTGGGGGGGGGGGTGTCTGGTACGAGTGCTGAAAGAGACGAGGTGAGTTCTGTTTAAAGTCCGTATTCGGCCAATGTGAGAAACTATGTTTAAAAAGAACTGATCTGTGTCCTAAACTGTGCTGAGTCGGCGGTTTTGCTACTCCGTGAGAAAATAGGACCAGGGCGTCAGCGTGAACTAACGTGAAATCCTTTGAACGTCGTTTTTTTTTAAATGCGAACAACCACATGATGTGTGTATCCAGTGAGCGATCACGAGGAACCTCTTCCTGCTGAACCAGTGAACCTTTGAGGTGAACGTCTAAAAGTGAAAGTAAAACGAGTCGCTCACGCTGTAACACCTGAGTGATGCTGAGACAGTCAGCTCTGTCGTCATGGTGATTACAGCATCTTGTAGTCTTTGTATTATGATGAAACGGCGCATACAGTGTGTGCATATAAACAAAATAAAACCTTAAACAAAAAATGCTTGAAAAAAACTTGCAACTTTGACCGCAACTTTTGAAAAATGTTTTGCAAATCAGTCATTTTAGGATGAAACCATCACAAAAACCACACAACTTCCTGGAGGGACTGTATTTAAACTTATATTTACACATTTAAACACTGCTATGTTTTAATAATTAAATTATTATTATTAAATAATTAAAGATAATGGAAGTAAAATCATGTCGGGCTATTACAAATGCTTCAATAGTACGTCATAGTCACATGGCAGGAAGGTGAGGAGGAAGAACAATACGTCTTTCATCAATAATCGTTTTATAATCGCATCGCAGCTCTCTGAATCGTAATCGAATCGAATCGTGAAGACCCTGAAGATTCCCACCCCTAGTGATCTGTGTTCATCACTGTGCCCAGGATAGACCTCATAAAAAAAGGTGCTCCAGTTCTCCACTCCCATCGGACCAGTTGTGTTTCTAACCATGAGAGAAATCCATGAGTTGACCAGAGAGGAAACATCAACCTCCTCATGGTGCTGGAGGTTATAGGTTTTGTCTGTTCAACGCTGAAGCAGTCATAGGTGGGATGTTCACAGGTTCAGCTGCTGTAGCAGATCCCAATCAATAACTTTTATTTTCAGGCGTGAGTCATTGAGAGGTTAGAGAGAAAGAAGTTGTGATGAATAAAACAAATACTGACAAAAAGTAGAAGAGCTGAGTCCTAAGAACAGATAGGATCCTCAGGCTCCCAATTCATAGCCACAGACGTCAGAGCCATTAGGCCACGCCCACCTGGACGTCAAAACACTACTACACTCTTCTGCCATCCAGCCATCCTTCAATCAATCTCAAGCTTAACTTAGAATTAAATAAATATCATAGTTGCAGAGCTACTGAACACCCTGATCGATACTCAGACAAGCAAGGTGATTTTACAGGATTCCATCAAGAAAAGAAAATCTAGAGAGGAGCTGAACGATTAGAGCCCTGAGATTAACTTCTCTACCGGTGTTAGGATTTACATGACTGGTGTTAACTGCTGACCTTCATCCAATCCAATCCACTTTATTTATAAAGCACTTTTTTTTTTTAAAGGTTGCAACCAAAGTGCAGAACAGTGCTGCACAATGAACACATGTTCAAAAGATATACATGTAAATAGAGACATAAAACCAAGAAAAATAAATAAATAAATAACAAAAAACCCAGAAAAATGAGATAACCACATCTGGTAAGGAAGCTACAGTAAAATGAGGTGTTAAAAACAACTGAAAACAGAAGTGATTTTAAGCTAGATTTTAAAATGGTGAGCCGTTCGGGTTTAGCTCCATTCCAAATATGTATGTATGTATGTATGTATGTATGTATGTATGTATGTATGTATGTATGTATGTATGTATGTATGTATGTATGTATGTATGTATGTATGTATGTATGTATGTATGTATGTATGTATGTATGTATGTATTCATTAAAAGTTACAGATAAAGTAAGACTGAATGACACTTTATGCTTGTGCTGGCTAACCCAGATTGTTGCAGTGGCTCGTGGCGGGCCCCTGGGGGCCCCTGCATCTTTGCTGCATGGGATTTACTCCATGACAGTCAGGTCAGTCCAGGTCAGTGTAAATGGGAGGCAAACCCTCTAAGTTATTATTACCATGACTCTGATTATTATTGTTATCATTATTATATTTGATGGAATCTAGCTAATGATGTTGTGACCAACAGGGGTGGGGCCAGAGGGTTGGGCTTGGAACTCTGCTCATAGTTCTAGTTGTTACTGTCATTCCTACCATTATATTTGATGGAATCTAGCAAATGGCTAATGATGTTACCAACACACAAAGACACACACGTATATAAACTTTAATACAGGTGTGTATGTGGGTACATAGATAGTTTGTTTTATTTACTGATATATTTTATTATTATTTTATTTTCCTCAATTCGCTCTCTTCCTCTTATCCGAGTCACGGGGACAGCATCCCAAAAAGACCGTCCTCTCCTGAGCCACCTCCACCAGCTCCTCCAGTGAATCGACTCAGGTGCCTCCTGCCAGCAGGACATGCCTGAAACACCTTCCCAGTAAGACCTCCAAGAGACACCATGACCAGATGAACAACATCAGCTGGCTCATCTTGATCTGGAGGAGCAGCTGTTTTACTCGAAGTCCCTTCCAAAGGTCTGAGCTTTTCACCCCATCTCTGAGCCTGAGCTCGGCCACCTTGTGGAGGAATCTCATTTTGGCATCATCTCTTTCTTATGGTCAGCTGTTGAGAGAATAGAGAAAGAAGGTAAGGCTGTGTATAGGATTTATGTTTATGTTGTTTATTCATATAGCTGACACTTTTATCCAAAATGACTAACACTTTATACAGGAAACCACTATACACCCAGGAAACCACAGGATGGAGAGAACACGCATAAAGGCTGCAGCCGGGATTTGAACATGTGACCATCTTACTGAAAGGCAAGCCGCTTATAATAAGAATCATTAGAGTTATAAAATCCTCAGATGTTCCACGTTACTTCAGTCAACCAGCTGTAAAAGGTAAGGACCGGATCAAATTATAAGAGACCACACATGGTCATATTTTGCTGTGTGAACTGGCCTAAGCATGTCTTGATCATCTATGAGGAGACCCACGGGGTCCTTAAGACACGACAGGATCACCAAACAGTTGTCCCCTGTGTCCAGCCTCACCTCACCTGGATGCCATTCCAAATGGACAAAAAATATCTCTAATAAAACAGCCAGTTCCTGCTACAGTAGGATAAACTAATACAAGGTGATACTGTCAACAGCAAATGTCATGCCCAAATGAACAATGATGCACTCACTGAGGATCAAAACACACTGAATGGTGCACTTAACAGCCAGTAACCAAAAGCATTATTAACCCAAGGTCACTAAAACACAACCCCAAATTAGCAACCAAGAATCTGAACCAATGTGAACTATTACCACCAACACAAAGGTCACAAACACAGTGACCCCACACCGCATGGGGTTTATAAATCCTGTCTGCCACACCCACACAATAATCACTACTCAATATCACAAAGAACTGCTTGGATCGCAATAAAGTGTGTTTTCATGTGATGGACCCTCACTGCTCCTGGTGACCTGGTTCAGATGACAGTGGCTGAAACACTACAGCACACGGAAAGCGTTGTGTTATTGTAATTTTATGATGAAACACAGAGAAGTGAGGAAGCTGTGGATACATCACAACCAATATCATTATCGCAATGTACAAGAGCAATAATGCAGTTTTAGGATTTTTATTTATTTGTTTTTTTTTCCGTGTCCTGTCCAGCAGTATATCAATCAGAATGGATGTCTGAATTCCAAAAACAAGCCTTACAGATTTACTATCACAGGTGGGGTGTTACAACTGCTGCTATAATGCCCCATCTGGTATATATTATAGAAAAAATACCTTAAGTAGATCTGTTGGGGTTTTGTGTGTTTGTTTCATTTGAATTCCAATGGACAGGGAGACAGAAATGAAGGAGAAGGATAAAGAAAGAGAGGTGGGGAAGAAAGTTAACAGAGAAAGAGATGAGTACAAGAGGTGGAATCTGCTTCTAGACCTGCAAAGAGAGAAAACAAACAAGCAAAACAGAGGGCAAAGATACCACATCAATAAACAACATATGAATATACAACAATTACAATGTCCTTGAAAAGTACACAGTAATGATTAATTCAAGGTGTGTTCAGTGTCAACCACAGCCCTAGTTAAGGTTTCTGGAAACACCTGAGTACATGCTTGTGTGAACACCTTGTGAGCACCTGTAAGACTTCTCCATAGTGTTCAATAATAAGTGCGAGGAGCCACAGACCCGCCTGAAATGAAGGAGACCTGAGTCCCAGATATCTAGAGGTCACCCAGAATATGGGAACCCCAGGAAGACCACCTCTGACCTCCAGAACCTGAATGATCTGAGGGTCCTAGAGCTGTGCCCTTCTCTCTAAACAGATCTCAGTAAAGAAGTTGTTTAATTATATTTATGGTTTTCCATAAACTTGATTAGTAGAATCAAACTAAAATCACTGTACAGTTGTACTTATTTATAACATCTAACAGGAATGTGAGAAAATGTCTGTCAGACTGAAGACCTCTAGTGATACTATGTACTGCACTGTGAGGCTACAGCCGTCTCTGAGGTTCTGCCTTACTAATTTAACAGACAACAATGTGATCTCAGGAATTCTTAAATGTGAGTCAAAACCTCAATCTATGTAGGGTAAATAAATGATCATTTTCTACAGCTGTAATCTCCGCTGGAGCAGAATTTGACCAATCAATACGTTCCCAAATAGACAACAGCAGCAGGTATATTTTGTGGCATTTATTAACCTCTCCCAGAATTCAGCTGGACTGAAAGGAAAATGCAGGGATGAGGTTTGGCTAATAAAATATTTGCAGCTCACTCAATCCTTCACTCAGCTCACTTCATTATCTCGCCCGTGGCCCAGGTTGGCTTAATGTGACCGCCGATTCCATCTGACACCTGTGACGTGATCGGCTGACATTCTCTGCCTTTCAAACGCCTGCCTCTATTTATATGAGGTGTTTATTCTTGTCAAGATCCCACTTTTAGTCCAACCTGCAATTAGTTGCCAGGTCTGAAATGGTTCACCCCCCATTTTCACCACTGTTTCTGGCAGGAGGAAAAGAGGAAATACAATTACAAGGTGTACAATTTTATCATAACCTCCAATGAATAATAAAATACTTAAACTGACATACAAGATGTGATTTAGATTCCACCTGGCTACGTTGTCAGCAGGCTGTCCGGCAAATCGCTTCTGGGTCCAGAGTGTTGGTTTAGATGTGAGCAGTTTGTTCTCAGTAAATACAAAACACCAGGAGTAGAGAATCAATGAGCAATGGGCAATGAGATCAAAGAAGAAAAATACATGAAACTATCAAATGGAAACAAAAGAAGAAGCTGATGAAATAAAACTGGACAAAAATAAACATTATAAACATAGTAATGAATGAATAGATTATGGAATTAAGCATCTAATTTACACAAACTACAAACCTTCAGCCATGGATGTAATTTGGGGGGTGCAGGGGGGACATGTCCCCTGCCCATTTTTAAAGTCAGTTTTGAGCCCTGTAGTTTTTACTGTCTAAAACAATGTGGCACTATGATAAATGGATGCTGGCTGTTGTTTTTAGGTGTAGGGTTGATACCATGGCACTGTTTAAACAGATCACTTTCACTTCACCTTCACTTTATTATAGAAGTCCTCGTAGGGAAATTTGTCTTGCAGACAGGTGAACATGAAACACAATCCCAGACACATTAGCAAAAAACAATAAAAGCATTTAAAAACATTAAAAAAAAAATTTAAAAAATACAATCGTACCTAATCCCGTTTTAAGTTCAGTTGAATAATGGCCTGAGTTATAAAGGAGTGTTTCCATCTGTTGGTCCTCGCTTTGGGCTGCCGGTACCTTTTTCCTGATGGGAGGAGCTCAAACTCTCCCTGCAGTGGATGATGAGGGGAGTGGAGGATGACCTTAGCTCTCTGTGAGACTCTCTTTAAGAATGTCTGTCCCAAATCAGGTAATTTGATACCCATAATTTTACTGGCCACCTTTACTATTTGTTTCATCCTGTTTTTTTTCTCCTTCAGATAGGTTCCCAAACCAAGTGATGAAAGCAAATGTCAGGACGGATTCAATCATAGAACAATAGAACATGGTCATCAGTTTCTTACACACTCCAAATTGATTTAATTTGCGGAGGAAGTACAGCCTTTGACTTGCTTTTTTGATGAACTTGTCTGAGTTTTCTCTGAATGCCAGGTTCTGGTCAATGACAACACCCAGGTACTTATAGTGCTGAACACGCTCCACCGGTTCTCCTTTGATGATAACTGCAGGTGGTGGACTGAACTTCTTCCTAAAATCTACACACAGATCTTTAGTTTTAGTGACATTAAGTTTTAGGTAGGAATTTTCACACCACTCGACAAAGTCTTCCACCACCTGACCCGGTGAGTCGTCCTCCCCCTTCAACAGGCTGACAATACCCCTCTTCTCCATATCCAACACACACACACACCTTTAAAATCAAAATGTTGTCCTTGCCTTCAGTAGAACTAAAACCAAGACTCTTCTGCCTGAACCAGTTGGGTTCTGAGGTGACCTAAAAGAGAAATGGACACCAAACCATTCGACCAAATCTAACACCTGTGTGGATTGGTTGGGAAACTCCCATGACGCCTCCATCACCCTAGCAAGGGTAAGGTCCACAGTTCTAACCACATTCGAGACAATTGACCCTCCTTTCCATTACCCTGGAGTAGACCTTTCCAGGGAGGCTGAGGAGTGTGATCCACCTAATACACCCTTCAAAAAGCGGACCACCACCCCAGTCTGCCACTCCACAGAAACTGCCCCGGATGACATTCAATGTTGCAGAGACATGTCAACCAAGACAGACCTACAACATCCATAGTCTTGAGATGCCCAGGTCAGATCTCGTCCACCACCCGGGGCTCCGCCACTGTGTAGTTGTTTAATTACCTCAGTGACTTCTGCCCCAGAGATTGGACAGTCCATCCCCAGGTCTCCCAGCTCTAATTCCTCATCCTCAAAATATTCCTTCCACCGCCCGACTATAGCCCCAGTTGATGTCAGCTGCTCTCCATCCCCACTGCAAACAATTTGAGCAAGTTGCTGCCTTCCTCCCCTGAGGTGACGATGGTTTGCCAGAACAGTTTTGGAGCTGATCGATAGTCTTTCTCCATGGCCGCAATAAACTTCTTCCATGTCTGAGATTTTGCATTGATAACTGCCACTGCTGCACCCCACTTGGCCCAAAATCCTTTTATCTCCAAAAACGCAACTTCTCAAAAAATGACCCCAAAAAAAGTTTCTTCTGTCAGTTTGAATCTTCACAGCTGTACAAGCTCTTCCTGACACTTTTCTTTGACAAGTCATCCATAAAATCACAGATAACCTGAGCTGATTTATGTAAAAACATTAAATTGATTAAAAAAAAAACAGTGATGAAACATCATTTACTGTTTCAATGCTTTTTTCTTGGTGTAAAATTTACGGAGTTAATTAAGCTGTTATTTATAATAGGAACAACAATAAAGTATAAAGTTATATCGAGGTTATCCAGCATGTAACCTTTAGAAAACAAACTGAAAACAACCCTCATAACAAATAGTTTGTTATAATCTTAGAAAGGATTAGTCAAAACTCATGTTCCTTCTGGCAAGTTTCCGAAACACAGAATCATCAGCAAAAGTGAAGAATCCAAATCTTGATCCACAATAGAGAAAAACTTATTTTCTTGTAACTCAATCCTGTTTGCTGGCAAATAAATCCACCGTCACCCCTCCAGTCTCTACAGCTCCTCCTCCGATTAACTCATTTAGATGATAAACACATGATCAGCACGGATACTAAATATTACTGTCAGTCCTCAAAAAAAAGCAACTTTAGCTAAATGTTCCAGTCAAATAAAGAGAAAGTGGGTCCAGTTTGAGAGTGGAAGGAGCTGCCTGACCTGGTGAACCTCAGCCTGAAACTAAACATTTTTTCTCTCCACCCTGATCCAGCTGGCTGCTGTCAACCTCAGAATCTTCAGTCTTTAACTCTAAGCTGAATTCTGGTACTAGGGTCATGATGCTTTACTTCTGCTGAGATCAGGTAGCTGTGGGCCATAATACTGGATGTAACATGAATGGTAAAGTTGTACTGAGTTAGTTGCCCAGGTTAATTAGTTATGAGGTTATCAGGGTTCTCACACCTTCGCCAAAATCAAACTCAAATTCTTTTCAAGCACTTTCAAGAGGAGCATTCAAGCTTTTTCCAGCACCTTCCATGATTTTCACACACATAAAAAGGAAGCACTTCAAAAAGTCAATAAAAAAGAGCTAAATGTATAGTAAAAATTAGAAATAATTTTGAGTTATGATGTGGGGTTGTATATTTTTAATATTTAAATTATTAAATGCATTAGGAAAAACAGACATGTCTGTATACATATTAGACAAGGTTCTGGCAGAAAATTACCAGGACATTATCTGTTTGACTAAGGACATTTTCTTATTCCATATTGGTCCAAATATAAGACGAGCCTGATTAAAAGATGATTATGATTATAAGACAAATTTAATTATAAGACAACTGATTATAAAACAACTCATTTTAAGATGGCCCAAATTTTTATGATGAACCTAATAAAAAGATGACACCAATACTAAGACACCCCTCTGTCACATCCTGTTCCCTTTTGGTGCCCTCTGGTGTCTTTTGTTGGTATTAATCTTTCTCCTCTTGTTGTTTGCACAGGTGTTCCTTGTTGTCATCCAGCCCACCTGTGTCTCGTCCTCGTGATCACCTCCCTTCTTATTTAAGCTTCCCTGTCTTGTCATTGTTTGTCGGTTTCTACTGTACTGTGTTCTTCGTCTTCATCGTCCGCCTTGCTTTAATAAAACCTGATTTTTGGATTATAACCTGGCTCTGCTGCTGATTCCTCCTCTCATCCTGCATCTTGGGTCCTCCTACAAACCTCAAATCCTAACACCCTCTGATTATAAAACAACTATGATTACAACTAGGATGACACTGATTATACAACAACCCCAATTGTAAGATGATCACTATTATAAGACAAACCCAGTATAAAGATGACCCTGATAATAAACAACTATGATTATAAGACAGCCTTAATTATGAGAGAATCTGATTATGAGATGACTGATTATAAAATGACTGATTATAAGATGATTTGCTGCTAGTTTTTTCTGATCTACGGTAGTGTCTCTCCAGATCTGACTATGAATATTGCTCCAGTCAAAGGGCTACTTCCTGTTTCTAGAGTGTCACTTTGAGTGATGTCACCAGTGGGTGTGGTCCTTACTGTGTACTGATAGAAGCCACTTCAGAATGATCCCATTATTTCTGCTGGAAAAAACATGATTCAAACTTGATGGCTGTGTAAAGATTTATATGCTTTTATGATCTGCTTCAGGTGATGACAACTGTTTAAGATGGCAGCAACACAGTCAACTATTTCTCTGAACTAAAGCTGTTCAGAAGGTTGTTTACAAAGAGTAACAAAAACAACAACATTTATGGGATTTACTAACATCTTGTTTAGATTGACGTTGGACTCAGTGCTCAGGCTGCAGTGAAACTGGGGTCATTCTGCTGAAAACAGCTTATTTTCTTATTGTTCTGTGGAGAAAATGGTTTATGGCTCTTTGACTCCATGATGTATAATACTGCAAGGCGTAAACCAATGATATCTCTCACCATCTGAGCATGATGGAATTGTTGTGTTAGAGGTTTAGGTGTATCAGTGTGATCATGATCCTGTGGAACATGAGCCTGACGTTTATTCTCCATCAGTTAGCGTTTTGAGGAGGCAGGACTGCTGCTGTTCCACTTACGAGCCCACTGATCCTCTTGATTGACTTCGTGTTAGGACCTTAATTCCAGTCAACGCCACAGAGCTCCATTTCATGGGGATTAATTGTTGTTTGGCATTTCAGACTGAAGACTAAAGACCCACAAGCCTGGAATATTCTGAGCAGGTTGCTGTAAATCCCCTCTGAGTGAGGCAGTGACTTTAATTCAATTTGAAAATCTGATGAGAGGCTGAGATTGATGAAGGCTTGGTGGGATTCAGTTTACTGCCGTGAATTATAGGCATTAAAGTGGCTGAGGACTGCGCTTATCAGTCATAAATTAGCTTTTAATAATATCTGAAGGAGTGAGTCGTAGTATAAATACAGAAACAGATATTGTTAGGTTAGGGAGAAATCAGTGCATCAGATCTGTGGATCTTAATGCTGCACCTGTTCTCTGAATGCCAATGAGGATAGTAGATTTACCGTTGAATTATGGGTTTCAGCTTCATGGAGACACCTGAAATATTTTTTAAAGTGTTGCTGGAAAAGTTCCATATTACTGATTTCTGTCACCTCTTTACCTTTTGTATTTTTATTTTAAGTGTTTATTTTGCTACTAAGTTTAAAGGCAGGAAAGAAGACCTACATTTCAGAAGTGTGTGAGCACAAAGCTTAATGCTGGTGGCAGCCTCCTCTTGAGTTTCTGACAGGTGACGCTGTTGCACGCTGGGAGTGTGTAACATTTCACAGCCACTTGCATCATCTCCTGACAAGCTGTGCATTTTAAAAATGAAGACATAATCAGTGCAGCTTAGAGCTGAAGCCTCTGGGTCATAAAGAGGTCACAGGTTTCATTTCAGCAGCATTTTCCTCTGTTTATAAAATTTTATGCACATACATATAGAGTTGAACTGGGACCAAAAGATGCTGAACTTTATCTCATACAGGCCCTGTAACTGCTGTAGTCACAGATCCTCACCAGCCAAGACATTTCCCTCTGGTTGGAAGGTGCCCTCTGTAAGCTACATGCAACATTATGAGGAAAAAAACATATGAAGACCTAAACAGAGGAACACATATTAATGTACTTTGTGTGTTATTAAGAAAAATGATTGATTTTCTTCAGTATGCATGACAAAATAATTACTTTTTTATCCAGCCTCAGTTTTTATCAGATAACTGTTAAGTGAGTTTGGACCATTCTCACTCCACCTGACAGCCAGTCAGAGGGTTTCTCTACCAGTCTACTATCTCAGGTCTTGATCAGCCAAAGGGTTTCTCTACCAGTATACTATCTCAGGTCAAGTTCAGTCATATGGTTTCTATACCAGTCTACTATCTCAGGTCTTGATCAGCCAAAGGGTTTCTCTACCAGTCTACTATTTTAGGTTGAGATCAGCCAGAGGGTTTCTATACCGTTCTACTAGCTCAGGTCTTGATTAGCCAAAGGGTTTCTGTACCAGTCTACTATCTCAGGACAAGTTCAGCCAGAGGGTTTCTCTACCAGTCTACTATCTCAGGACGAATTCAGTCAGAGGGTTTCTCTACCAGTCTACTATCTCAGGACGAATTCAGTCAGAGGGTTTCTCTACCAGTCTATTATCTCAGGTCGAGTTCGGCCATATGGTTTCTCTACCAGTCTACTATCTCAGGTCGAGGTCAGCCAGAGGGTTTCTCTACCAGTCTAATATCTCAGGTCGAGATCAGCCAGAGGGTTTCTCTACCAGTCTACTATCTCAGGTCTTGATCAGCCAAAGGGTTTCTCTACCAGTATACTATCTCAGGTCAAGTTCAGTCATATGGTTTCTATACCAGTCTACTATCTCAGGTCTTGATCAGCCAAAGGGTTTCTCTACCAGTCTACTATTTTAGGTTGAGATCAGCCAGAGGGTTTCTATACCATTCTACTAGCTCAGGTCTTGATTAGCCAAAGGGTTTCTGTACCAGTCTACTATCTCAGGACAAGTTCAGCCAGAGGGTTTCTCTACCAGTCTAGTACCTCAGGATGAGTTCAGCCAGAGGGTTTCTTTACCAGTTTACTATCTCAGGTCGAGATCAGCCAGGGTTTTTTTATACCAGTCTACAATCTCAAGTTGAGTTCAGCCACATGATTTCTATACCAGTCTACAATCTCAGGTCTTGATCAGCCAAAGGGTTTCTCTACCAGTCTACTATCTCATGTCGAGAACAGCCAGAGGGTTTCTCTACCAGTCTACTATCTCAGGTCGAGATCAGCCAGAGGGTTTCTCTACCAGTCTAGTACCTCAGGATGAGTTCAGCCTGGTTTCTCTACCAGACTACTACACAGCAAAAAGTTGAGTGTTGATTTAACTCCTACAGAGTTGATTTTAACACTTTTTCCGGGGTCATATATCTCCACACTCTTCAGAGTTAAATTAACGCTTTTGAAATAGTTAAATAATTAACACTGTGACAGAGTTCCTTTTTTCACTCCAAAAATAGAGTTAAAGTAACACTGCAGGATTAAACGGGTAACTCTGCTCTGAGTTACTTTGGTAACACAAAAAAACTACTCTACTCAGTGTTAAATTAAACTCCCTTAAGTGTTAACTATCTAATCTAAAAAAGTTACCTAATTATAATAATTTATTACAATATGCAAATTAGTTTTAAAATGTTTATTTTGCATGTTTTAACGTGGTAAATGACAGTAAAATATACAAACTTTTATTAGTAACGCAGTGCAAGCTTTAAATGTGAAATGGGTTGATAAATCTGAGGTTAAACATTTTTAAAACACACATTTCTTCCCTAATCACTCTGTGTGCATAAAGACCATCAACTAAAATCTGTAAAAAGCTTCTGTCAACATAAAAATGATATTCTGCTGTTTGACAAAACACTGGCATTTCTTCTTAAATCATACAGCAGATGAGTCATTTTATGTACTTTACACCACAAATTTGACAAAAGCGGTCAAATTATCTTTTAACAAAATAATATCTTTACTGACCACATCTTTATTTCTGACAGAAAACAATGAAAAGGTTCAAACTCAGTTAGTTGGTTCCTATCCTTAAATATGTCATCTACTGAGGGCAGCTGAGAGACACTTTCTGACAAACAACATGTTTTATCCACTTATAGGATGAGAGAAGACCTGGCTGATAAAGCAGCTCTAATGTCTCTGACTCTGGGTGATTTCCTGAGCTTCCCAACAACAATATTAGACACTAATGTCTGTAGAAATGTAAATCCATTAATGACAAACATTTATAAAAATTTTGTAAAATACTCCAAGATAACAGTTAACCTGACATGGGATGAGACACTCATCCATGATGATGTAGAAGCTGCTGATCTCATCTTCTGAAGCCTGCCAGTGAGGAGGTTTGGTTGTCCACCTGCTGGTTCTGGAGAGGTTCCTCAAACTGCAGCAGAGTTAAGATATGGAAAAACAGCTTTAGACACAATGAAAACATGCAGCTACAGAGAACCTGTATCATCAATTTAAAACAGATCTAGAAAACTGTGACTACAGATGAAACTTAATCTTATTCAAAACTTGCTCACCAGTCATTCAGTATCCAGGGATCTTGTGAAGGTGGAGATGACATCAACACTTGTGCTTGCATCATTAATAAGTTCTTGATAGAGCTGAAAAGTCTCTCGTGTTCTTGAAAATTATGTTATTGTCCGTAGTTGGGTTCAACAGAGACATGGCCTCATGGTGAACATCTACATCAAGTCATCTTTCAACTTTAACAGTCCTTCGGATCAGAAGCTTCCAGATGAAATGTCAGTTTAGCTGCTTGGTGGCCATGGAGATCCTCTGCACAGCTTCCTCTAGTCTAGGTGGTTTTCAGATGCCATCAGGTGAATCCTGGACCACTTCTGCATTAACTGCTCCTGAAAATTTTAAAAAATAAATCACAATTATTTATCTGTAAAGCTAGATATTACAAAATGCAGGCGAGTCACTTAATAGAGCTAAAGTGCAAAACCCCAATTTCCAAGCAGTCTCTCATGCACATGTGAGGGCTAACATGTGGAGGCTAACATGTGGAGGCTAACATGTGAAGGCTAACAGGAGCCTCCTTCAGTCTAAAGCATCATTTTAAATGTAAAAAAAAACACAAAACACACAAAGGTATACTTTTCACAAGTATAAGCTCCCTTATAAACTGTTATTTCATCAAAAAATGTTACATTAATTGGTATTAGCATGCTACCATGAGCAGCTCGCTAGCTACTCACTTTATGCAATTCAACAAACCAGGCTTTTCGCAGCAAGTCAACAGTTTCCAACTACAGATAGTTATATTTTTACTGCATCAATTTAACTGTTTGATAAATGCTGGAGAAAATTGTACTGACCATGTTTAGTCATTGTGTAGAACACAATGTGAAGCGGGAAATGGAGCCATTTTTAACAGTTTTCAAAGTTCAAGCAAGTGGGCGGAGCTTATTTACCTCTCTGTAGAGTTAAAACACACTGGTGCAATCAACTCTTTGAATTAACTCCAACACTGAACACCATTTGACTCTGAATGTGTTAATTAACACTTGGAGAGTTTAAATCAACTCTGAAACATAACCCTGAAATTTCAACTCTCCAGTTTTTGCTGTGTATCTCAGGATGAGTCCAGCCAGAGGGTTTCTCTACCAGTCAGGTTGAGTCCAGCCAGAGGGTTTCTCTACCAGTCAGGTTGAGTCCAGCCAGAGGGTTTCTCTACCAGTCTTCTATCTCTAGACGAATTCAGCCAGAGGCCAGGTTAATCTGGTCTGATCCTGAAGCTATACCAGCATCCAAGTGAGATGCTCCCTCAGAATGGAGCAAAGCTTCTATACAGCGACTTGATCACATAAAGTTGACTTGGTTAAGTAAACGCCCAGCTATATGCTAACCTTGTGCTAGATTTGCTAATTATCCAAAGTTAATTTATTAGTCATTCATTTTAGTTATGACATAAATTTTATTACATAAAAAGAGCAGGAGAAACAGGAAGTGTTGATTAAAATGAGCTGCTCAGATCACGGTCCGGACAAGCCAAAAGTTACCATAGGTTCATTGGGGAAATGTATTCCCAGTGGCCAGTCCAGCCCGGTCCACATCCACACCCAGGGCATGGTGCCATCAGCATGAGCGGCTCGGTGCGGACCTCTGTCCAGGGAGAGGGGGTGCACCTGAGAGCATGGACCGCATCACAGAGCGAGGGGACCTCTGGTTGATCCGGACACGCCCCTTTCCCCGGGACACAGGTAAGCGCACAGCAGAACCTCAGTCTGCTGAGCTGGACATGCAATACTTTTTCTGGGGATGCAGCGCTATTTCTGCACCCTCACTGCATCTCCTTTTGTTTTCTCGAGGCTTTCCAAAAAAGTCTCAAATCCGCTATTGCACCATTGTGGTAAATACATCTTTAAGGTCACCAGGAAGGGCGTGCTGCAGCCCCCTAGCACCCCTACTTCCCACGGTAATGGGTGTAGATAAAGATGAAGAGGAAGAATAACTGAACTCCAACTTTGTAAATTAACCAGAATAGTTCACTGTAGTTCACTTTCTTCATGAAATCCAAACTTTTTTGCTTGGACTGCACTTTATAAGTCTGCCTTGTGAATCTCGAACAATCTCAAAAAGATTTCAGGTGAAACCTAAACATCTATCTTTACAAAGCCAGAGTGAGGCAGGTTCATGCCAAGGACTGCCTGTTTTATCAGCACACTCCAGCTTTGATGCTTCCAGCTCTCATACGATGTTTATTCTCAGGAGAGCAGGCTGCCCTTTCTACCTCTTAATCCACCCAATATATTTGTCACTTTATTTAAAGGGCGATCTGACTGGGAGATTAAATAGATTACTCACTCCCTACAAAGGTAACATTTGGTGAAATTGTTCTCTTCCACACGGATCTCTTCAAGAAGCAAACATCTCAAGCAGCACTTGAGACACAGTGGAGAAATGTTGCATCATCAGGGTTTCCTCCTGACCTGATGATTGATGCGTTCTGGTTGGTGAAGAAAACTTTTAAATATGCTGGTGGACACTTCTTCATAGATTTGGTGCAATCAAACCACTCACTCACTTCATCAAATACACTAAAAAAAAAGCAGCTTTTTTCCAAATCACTGATTAAAGATGACTCCAGTGCTAGCATGGGCCTTTAGCTCCTGTCAGGTTGAATGGATGTACGTTCAGGACAAACATGGAATGGATGGAGATCAGTAACATTCTGTCCTCCCTGACAGCCATGGAGGACATTTGACTCAACCATGTGCTGATCACCAATCACAGTGAGGTGTATCATAGTTCATCAGAGGAGTCAAGTTCAGTCTGTTCTGCATAAAGGTAAGAATTTAAAATTTCAGAAGCTCACATTGCATGTTTGTGTGTACACTGATCGTACTCCGTATCATGTAATAGTGAAAGTAGAAGTATGTGGTTTTTACTAAGCCTACATATGATTTGGGAGGGAGGAAGTGATGTGTCACATGACACCCTCACTAGATCTGCGAAGACTTAGGCTGGTAGCTAGAAACATCTCACTGCTGTGGGGTGTAGAACAACTGCTGCACCATTTTTTTATTGATGTGCACACAAAGTTCACTGTAGGTTTCTGCTTCCCTGCCTGCTCAGAAGGAAGTCAGATGTCCAGCTGGACTCCTGAGTCAAAACAAACGAACCCATGAAAAACCTGCCTCTCTCTGTGCTGCACGTAGCAGGAGGAGAGTTTTACAGGGAGCAGACGTTGAACTGGATGCTCAGTCAGGGCAGTGTGGGTTGTTTCTGGGCTCTTCCTACACTCTCCTTTAAAATTGTCACTTTCTATATTTTCTTCTTCACTCAGCTCCATTGGGAGGTCAGCTCACTGTATGACTACATAAAGGACAGCCTGTAATCCTCCAAAGTGTTTTCAAGGTGCCACTTGATTTTCAGTGGGCTGCATCTGAACGTATGAAAGCAAAAAGATGACTTTTATCAGGAGCAGCAGCTGCCAGAACAGCACAGTATTTAAACTGTGTTCACAGTAAAAGTACACACTTCATGTTGTGTATCTGATTTGACCCTTTCCCTAGTTTACAAACTTCTAGTGATGTGCACCTATTGACCAATATGCACACATTTGAACCTTTTCACTAATAGCTCACAGCAGAATGTGTTTTCTCATGACCAGACTTTACCGTGGGCACAGATTATTCATGTAGTCATCAATGTGTTGGATGAGGAACCAGAAGAACCTGTCTGCAGACAAAAAGCAGCAGCACAGTTCACAGAATCAGACCATCATGCAGTCTGGATACGAACAGCGTGTCTCTAACTTAATAGTGTTGTTATTAATACTAACAGTCAGGTACTTTTAAGAATCTAAAGGAACATAATCCTTCAGTGATCACCTTTTCATTAGGGAGATTGAAACTAAAATCATCTGATGTCATTTCATTACATTTTAAAAATAATGTGATGTCATGCAATATTCTACAAAAATCATTAATTCATTCTAAAGAGTTTCTGTGTTACTGGTTAGTGTGTGCACCACCCTAAATCACAGCTGAGACATTGACTCGAGTTTCCTTTTCTAGGTTTAAAATGTTGTGGCGGCCATCTTTACGTTGACTCTCAAACATTGCACACTCTTTGTCTTGAGGTGGCAGGTCATGATTACAGTATACTCAGACAAAGATAGCATTTAAAGTTTAGCACAAAATCACTGCTTTACTGTCGTAATTGTAAAAAAGAAAAAAAACAATTTAATCAAATCATGAGTAATTCAGTTTCTCTGGTCTGAATCAGGTCATAACTTTATTGATTTGTTGTTGTTGATTGTTGATTCTCCAACAATCTTAAGGACACCCAGATTACGTAATGTCTCTAAAGATAATCTGATCAGATATTCCTGTCGACTGTTAAGAGAGCTCTGGTCAGCTCTGAGAAGGACCTGTAGCCAATCAGAGAGTGAGGTGACACACAAACTGCACAGATTGAGGGGAATCCCTCATCAAACAGCTGTTTGTATTCTTTGTTCTACCTGGTAACTAAACTGTCAGAATTCATTGTTTATAATAAACTAAAAGCTGTCATGTTTGTTTACTCTGAAGTCACGTTTGATTTGGAGAAGTTCTGTGAGATTTAAAGTCTGACCTGAGAATGTTGGAGGGTGAAATCAGTTCCTGGGTGATGTGTCGCTGCACACCACACACTGTAGTGTAGGAGCAGAACAGTGAACGTCTGTGATGTTTTTATCACTACGTGGTCTCTTATGATTTGAAATCAGCTGACAATTTGAAAATCCTGCTGTGTGAGCCCGTCCTAAGAGGGGTCATCTGGCAACTGGAGGGTTGTCTGTTGTTCTTAGTTCCATCCTAGAAGAATCAATTCATATCTCGATACACTACCAGCGTTATGATGCATTAACGATATAGTGAAGCTGTTCAGTACGATTCATCCCTGCTGATGATTTGACTTCAGTTTAATCCCGTTCGATACGATTCATGATGCGGTTTGAAACGATTCAACACATTACAAAGAATTTTCAAGTCCACATCTGGTTTTTAAACATCGTCACAATGACTTTTTCCTCTCTCTTTCTCTGTGAAAAATGTGATACTCTTGTTTTTGATAAGTCAATAAATTCAACTTGAGAAGAAAACACACTTCACTATGGTTCAGACAAAAGGATTGTTTTATTTCTAATAAACAATTAAACAAATGTTTTCATTACATTTGTTGTAAGTCTCATTCTTTAAACAATTAATTGACTGATTTAATAGGCCTCCTAAAAATAAAACAACAAAAAACGAGAACCATTCACAAAGTTCTTTTCTCAGGTCCTCCTTAAACCTAATCTAATAAACATTTACATCCAGGACTCCCTTCTCAATGGGACTTTCCTGGTTAAATAAAGGTTAATAAATAAATATTTCTTAGCATAAACAATGTGCACTGTGCAAATACACAGAGATCATTCAGATTCACCGATGTTGCTCATCTCCTCCTCACCTGTCACCTTACCAGGTTTTCTATCTGCGGCTGTGCACCGCCTGGCTCCTGTAGGTTTTACTGATGGTGCGTTCAATGTGCCTCAAAAAAACGAGGACTTAGCAGATAAACTATGAACTGATCGACTGAAATGCGAAGGAATTGCTGGTAGATGACTGGACGGTTCTGTGCCACAAAACCTCCATTAAACAAGTGCTCACTCAGTGGGTGAACCCCCCCCCCAACGAGATGACCTCATGAAGTGTGTAGATCATGTGGACCTGCTCAATCTAAAAGTGGCTTGGGAGATGAAGAAAGTTGGGCAACCCTAAACTAATTGATGTAACCATTGTTTTTACCGATGAGATACATTTAGCCGCTGAAGCTACCTGGTAAATCCTCAGTGTATTTTTGTTGGAGTATTTTTAGATGATATAAGCTGCTGCATTCAGTCAAACAAAACACAAAGCAGCGCGGTCGCTGCGTCTTATGAGCAGGAAAGAAGAAGCAGCTATGTGATCTGAACCTGGATGACATCTTCACACAGCTTACCGCTCTAATACGTTTAAAATAAAATCAATTCAGACTCAACGTCACGTCCCTGCTGACTCAGCTGTCAAAACACAAGAAACTCTATGGATGTTTGACTAATTAATGTCTGACCCAATTGGATATTTAAGTTGTGTTGTTTATTGTGTCATTATTTGTGTTTTTAAATTGAATGTAAAAAAAACAATAAGAAGAGCAGCGAATACTTGCTTGAGAGAGGAAGTGATGACATGCTTCCAGCTCTCACTGCAGGGAATGAATAGGAGGCAGATCCAACACGATGCTCCTCAAGTGATAACTAGGGCAGCGCACTCCGAAGCCAAACATCACAGAGAATGTTTTCATCTGGCATGAAACGATATCTGAAGATCTATCTGCAATCAGCAGCTATTAACGCACGGAACAAAAGAGAATAAACCCATGCAAACATTTGCTCAAAGTGGTGCAGGAATTTCCATTTGCAGGCGCTCAGCATCAAGGCAGAGCGCTTACATTTGATAGCATAATTCTTTTCTGCTTTCATTTGCAGCATCTGGTTGCGTCTGTTACGAGAATGTCACAGCGTGAGATGGAAATGTTTTCAGATGTTTTACAAATTGAGATGTCTGGGAGAGGAATTCTGACAGCTGATCCAGGAGGGATGTGTGGGTGCAACAGCAGAGGAAAAATGGAGAAGTTTGGCACGAAGGACAGTCCTCAGAGGAACCCTCCTAATCTCTTTTTCTGCCTCCCCAACCCTCTGAAAACGATTCTATAAATATATGATGGGAGCAGGCACGAGAGCGAGGGAAAAAGTCAAACATCTCTTTCCTCTCAAAGTCACAAGTTGAAAATGTGTGTGGCCATTCAGCAGGAGCGTGATGCATGTGAATATATTCATGTTCGGTGCAGAAGCTGCACTTTCTTATCTTTGGGTTATGGATTGAGACGTGCAGCACCTGGACAGCCCAGACGCCGCTGCACCTGATGTTCAGTTCTACCTGAACAGGAAGTCAAACCTTTCATTTCGCTCGTAGATTCAGCCCGTCGTTTTAGGGAATCAATTAGAGCTGGAGCAGCACAGTGCTGTGCGTTAAGGGGATTAGCCGGTCACTCGCTCGGCTGCATTCAGCTCCGCCTGTTCTCGCAGCTTTACATGCTGAAACAGGCTTACTTTACACACTGTCAATATGAACAGATATGACAGATGGGAAGTGGAGATGGCTAGCACTGAGCCTACTCAACTTCTCAAGGCCATAAGCTCCACATTTCCTATTAAAAACAAGCTTGCCTGTATTTTTAGCATAAACAGGATCAAAGCTGTACCTGCTTCACAGCAGCATGAATTTTCTTTATTATGATAAATTCTAAGTGGAAAAGGATTAAGGGATTACAGAGCGGTGACACGTGTCTCCAAGACAGAGGAGGTCAAAAGTTCAGCTCAGCCCAGAAGTGTCAGGATGGTGGAGCTCGTTCCAAGAGCGAGGCTGTGAAGCTGTGCCAGAGAGACTGAGCTCCCCGACAGCCTGCCACAGCGCGCGCGTGTGTGTGTGTGTGTGTGTGTGTGTGTGCGTGTGTATGTGTGTGTGCGTGCATACCCTTTGTTTTCAATCGGCATTTTTTTAAAAGAACCAATCTGGTCTGAATGTGTTCACAGGCCAGTTCTTCACCTTTACACATCACACCTGCAAACCAGACATACTGAGGACTATAAAACTGCTTTATTAGGACCAATAAATGAGCCAGATTTATGCAGTAAATCAAGAAATTAACAGGTGTGTTCTTTCATCTAGAAAAAAGGCACAAATAAAGAACACACACATACTTCCAGCTATATGACCGCTCCTTCACAGCACCACAGCTGAATGTGAAGTTCAGCAGTGTCTGATGATCACGGGCTGCGTGATCGGGACCGTTAAAGTCCGCAAAGTAGAGTCCTCAATTTAGACCCGAGCCCGAACCCAACACAACCCGATTCAGGTCAAATATTTAAGTTTGGGCTGCGTCAGGTTTGAACAGAGAAGAGAGAGGAGGGAAAGCCTCATGTCTATAACTTGGATAAGCGCCCTGTCTGACGGTGTGACAGCAGCGTGCAGCAGCGTGCACGACAGGCAGTTTTGCGCAGCCGCTCATAAAGAAGCGCTTTTTATGCAAGTATTACATTTTTATCAGTATTTCTCATAGCTAACTAGTGAATAAAATAGTGCACATTTATTTTCAGGTTGTGGTAAAAGTGTTGACTCTTTGTTCCAGTTCCAGCTGGCTGATCGTCTGAATAAAAGCGGACTTTAAATTGTGACATCATCCTTATTATTAGTAGTAAATAATTTTCACGTTTGTTCATGTTCTTAAAGTACAAACAAAAAAAATTACCAGACATAGTCTGACAGGCCCAACGCTGTCTGCAGCTGTAAAACAGAAAACAAAACCTTAGCTTGTCCGTGGGTTACCGCTCTCCTGTCCTCTCGTCCTTTGATGGCAGTCTTGTCCCGCATGTCCCCTGACTATCATTATCGCCGTTTCTACGGGATCTTCAGGTTCCTCGCCTTTCTGAAGGTTATTCCTCATCCTGATCATTGTTGTTGATGAGGGTTCCTTTGTGGTCACTGTGGTGAAGCTCAGGCATCTCCACTGGAACCGTGATGTCACCGGATATGTCAGCATGAATCTCATTCCCTTGTGCTGGAGTTGTTGCTTCACAGCCTTCTTGTTCTCTACCAACTCTTTGGTCATGTCGGGAAATATGGACAGTCATCTTCCTTCCCATTTCAATCTTTGTTTTTTTCTTTTCTTTCACTGCAGTGATCACCTTGTCCCTTGCTGATTGTCATACCCTGTTTGACCTTTGGCCTGTTTTGAGATGAATTCTCTTCTTAAGCAAGCATCTTCTCCCTTCCGGGTTTCTTCTTCTTCTTCTTCTTCTTCTTCTTCTTCTTCTTCTTCTTCTTCTTTGCAGTTCCACATTCAAGAGTCCATGTATTGCATATGCATGTACAATCAGAGGTGGTTCTAGATGGGGGGCCAGGCTGGGGCCAGTTGCTTTTTTTAGAAGGACATCTTCTGTGACTGAAAGCATCACACAGCGTATGTCCAGCTTTAGGAAGCATATGACCACTGGTATTAGCGTCTGTCAGTGTCTGCCATTGGGGCAAGCAGTCCGCAAGCTCTCTTGATCTCAAACTCACGAACAGTTTGAATTTCAAGTCCTTCTTCTAAGGTTTTCTGGATACAACTCAGTAATGTTCAGGCTTATCAGTCTCATGGTTTTGTTGTTGTTGTTTATCTGTGAGTGTCCATGCTTCGGATGTGGTCCTACCTCTATAACTTTCTCTTTTCTCCGCCAGCATTCAGCTGCTCTGAGGTCTCCTCCAGGAGGTCTCCTCCAGGTGGCCAACCCACCTTTTGGTCTCAGCCAGTTTCTCCTGCATAGCCTCCACTGCTGTCTTCAGCTCGGTTGTCATTTCTTTAAAAGTTGAAACATCCACAGCCATGATTTGGAGGTCAGTACTCATTTTAGTAATTTCCATAAACACGGTATCAAGAGGACACTGTGAGTCATCTGTTGGTCCATGTCCCTCATGTAGGGGACTTTTCCTTGTTGCCGTGGGACCCACGTCTTTGGACTGTTTTGATGTCATTTCACCAAACTTTGATTTTCCTAACAGTTTCACGCTGCCTGTTGATAATGTTTAGGAATTAGGTCGTTTTACGTATAGTGTGAGCCTATAGTTTATTACTTTGTCTGTCGGGGGAGAAACACTTCTTAGGCAGCTGCCATCTTGCTCACCGTGCCCACACGACTCTTAGTCATTCATTGTGTTTTCTAGTTATTCCTTTTTTTAATCGTGTTTCTCTGTTCCCCAGTGGAAGATTTAATTTGCTTCTAAGACCTTTTTCTTTTTTCTTTTTTT
>SSNR01000434.1:434203-462051 GCA_006937965.1 Callopanchax toddi | reverse complement strand
CTGCTTTTCATAACTATAGTTTCTAATATAAATGATCTCTTATTATTCAGGTGTCAGTGTGGAGCGATGGACAGCAGCATCCAGTGTGTGCTGTCTAGAGCTCCAACCCTTCAGGCAGCTGCTGCTGACTCTGGATCCACCAGGATTCCTGGACCTGAACCCTCATGTTCTCAGGCTGGCTGCAGTATTCATTCATTCGTTTATCTTTTGAAGTTTTATGACATTTTAATACCATGCTTTATTTATCATGCATTCTTACCTTATCTATAATATTACATCAACTAAATAAGCAAAGCTACAGTACATCTCTGAAACTTTTATTTTTGAAGGTGAAAAAACATCAGTGAACTACTGTATATACATGAATGGTATAATATAATATGATATAGTACAACACATATATACAGTATATTTATATAGAGAGAGTGTGTATAAAAGTAATAACTATGAAGCTGGACACTACAAGGACTTCCACTGGCCTGATCTGGACTAGAGTGGTAACTGTTTTTATAATATAAAACAGTGTTTGTATGAACTGTGTAAAAAAGATAAAAATTCTGAAATAACTTGTTGCTTAGTTTTTAATGATAGTACAAACATTATTATATACACCAAAAACTGCCTAAAGTCCCTGTGGAGATGGTTTACACCCAGTAGGGAGCAGAGTCTGTGACATCATCCATCCTGAGGCTCCAGACAGCAGCAGGATGCAGATGGACAGGTGTCCTTGTGGAGGACTGGCTGGTTCTACCAGGGTCTTGTGTGACCACAGTAACAGCATGTCTGAAATATATATAGAAAAAAAATCTCCCATGTAAACTGTTGATCTGTTGTAAACAGAGATAGAGACTTTCAGTAAAATGGACTCACACAAACCTGTTGAATTTCTATAAAAGTGCCAGATGTTTTAGTGATGAAGGCCTCTGCTCTTTCACCACAATTACAGAATGAGAACAGCTCCATCAGCTCATCATGACAAGCAATATTTGATGGTTGGCTAAAAGACAAAATATATAATGTTTAACAAACATTCCAAACTTATAAAGGTGCTTATTGTTGGTGGAAAGTGACACTGACCAGCCTTTTCTATCCATGTATGGTTCTATAATCTTGAAATAATAATATTGAAATTTACCTGATGATCGGTATGAAATGAGTCATCTGGAGTTGCGCTGCGCTGACCGAGGTCAGCTGGTGGTGATGTGTAGACAGACTGTCTTCTATCACATCGTGGTGTTCATCAGCAGCATCAGGAATGACTTCAGCTTCACCTGCTCCATTATGGAAGTTACATCTGCCATTCTTTAGAAAACACAGGTACACAAATGCAGATTTATTACCGTAAACCTTACCTGACTAAATATAGACATGAAATAATCCAACTGGAATTCATGCATCTTTTACTGCATTTACTTGCATTTACATATTTACTGCAGCATTTCCTGTCACATGTTTGTATTATAGAGTTTCAGTGCTTCAACTGAAGCCAAACCACATTTCCTAAAGTCAACCGTTTTTTCAATCTCATCCTTTTTGTAAATCTGAATAGCAGCAGCACCTCTCTCCTCCTCCTCTCCACTCCAGATATCCTCATCATGTCTTCAGATTCTGTCTTGTGATTTATTTAAAATGTTTCATAAGGTCACATGACTCAAAATCGAGACTGTCCTGGGTAAAATGGGACGTCTGGTCACCCTAATTTACATCTATAGGATAGCTGGTTTATAGCTACACAAACATTAGCCGTTAGCTCGCCCCGCTGCTGGGCTACTTTTTGGAGTAAATAGTAATAAATACCTAAAGATTTCAAATAAACGAGTCGTAAAATCACAAGTCTACATTACTACGATATATCAGAGGTAAACATATAGATGTAAAAGTAATAATTACCGGAGAAAATTCACGTTTCCGAACGCAATTCCTTGTTGAGCTGCTGCGGCCTGCATTAGCTGCTGTGATGGACCCGGTTTCTCCTCCTTGTTCCTCACGCTGCTGCTGGCTGACTCTGCTGTACTGACGGTACAGCGGTGGGCTTCAGCCTGACCTTATCCTGGCTTTTAAAACCCGTCTTCAGCTCATTCAAGTCACTTTCATCGTAGTCCTCCTCACGAAAACGCGCACCGCAAACTACGGCGCTAGTTGAGTAATACAATATCCGCTGTTCGCCTCCAGTGACGCCATGACATCACGTGACAGAAAGACACTAGCTTTTGGCCGGAAGCTGCATTTTGGTACATCTAAGGACAAATTCAAGCATTTGCGTGTCTTTCAAACACAAAAAAATGTGATCAACTTTATTTTTTTCAACAAATTGAAAGATATTATGAATTAAAAAATAACTTAAAAGATTGACTTTAAGTGATCATTAGGTGGTACATTATATCAGTGACAAGGACATTTTTCGACTTTGTCTCCAGACACGGTTACAGTAAATACATAACTAAGATGGATGTTGAGGATCTGTGGCTCCATATTTCTTTAATCATCCTTATATTTACAATAATATCACACATAAAGCTTCTGGCTTCCTACTGGGACTCCAGTGTGAAGGGTTTCTGTTCCAAAGATAGATATTTATATTTATGTGATCAACCTTTAAAACTTTGGAAATAGAAAGAAAACAACAACTTGTTTCAAGCTGACATTAAAGTGTTGCAACTTAGTTTGATAGACATACTTTCACTGAATCTAAACAAAACAAATGTTATATTATTTAATACCAAAGAAACAATGATGTATTATTAAAAATAGACTGGATAAAAATTCTGAGTAAAAAAAACTTTAGGAGTGATAATTGATGAAGATCTGACCAGGAAGTCACATATTGGTTATATAAAAGGTAGTTGCCAAAGCCATTGCTGTAGAGTCAAGTTTCTGCTGAAAAGTTCTGGGTTGTTAACATTGTATAACTCACTGATTGTTCCATACTCATGGGCGGATCTACTGGGTGGCATAGGGTGGCAGTTGCCACCCTAAAAGAGAGCCTTGCCACCCCAGCCGGCAGCTACGAATTCAAGAAGTATTTACGTAAAATCAAACATGGAGCTCCTATTTCCGACAACAATGAATGCAGCACAACGTAACTGACACTGACTCTCCTGAGCGGTGGGAAGTGAGAGGGGCACAGAAGGCAGCGGTACCCCGGGAAAGAGGGGGAAACTGAATAACTATGCCATTTTGCCACAAAATTGATTATTATTTCAAGATTGGTGCTAGTTGTGAAGCAAATATTGAGATAACACAACGAAAAACTTTATTTTGCAACATGTGAAGCAAGTCAGAGAAGGAGAAATTGTCCAGGAAAACCACCACAACTGCAGGTTATTTTTAGAACGTAACTCCCAGAATAAACGAGGGATCACTGTATAGACACAGATCTGCTTAAACAAAAGTGACATTTACAAATACACTTATTTTCAATTACATTTTTGGTCCCACCCATTTTTTATTAGGCCCGGCCACGCTACTGGCTTGAGCGTGTGTGTGTGTGTGTGTGTGTGTGTGTGTGTGTATATAAATTCCCGCATATGGTGCCACCCCTGAAAAATTCTTGCCCCTCCTTTGCCACCCCATAAATATTTTTCTAGATCCGCCTCTGACCATTAACATACCTGTATGTATGTTGAAATGCATGTAGAAATCTGGGGATCAGCATGTAAAAGTTATACACAACCTTTGTTCATTCTACAAAAAAGAGCATTGGGAATTATTAATACTGTAATAGTCACTTTATAGATCCATCTAACCCGGTATTCATCAAGTGTAAAATATTGAAATTTCATGACATAGTAGATTGGAAAATATTACAATTTATAAAGCTAATACAAATACTTTACCAACAAATATTCAGAAAATGTTTGAAAAGAGAATTAGTGGTTACATGTTGAAAGAAACTGATGTCTTTAAAAAACAAACAAACCCCGATTTAGAACTAACCGGTTCGGTCCGGTTCTGTTTAGTTTGTAAGGAGCCTTCTGTCGGACCTCGGTGATTTGGGATTACTGGACCCACTGCGGCTGCAGTGTTTTCAGCGTGAGCTCTGTACATTCTTCCTCAAGTCTGAAAAACACCTGAGAATCCAGCTCTGCCTGGTGTCCACAGACAGGACCCGTTTCTGAAGCTGCGCGTCTCGTGTAATTATAGTACTGGCTCGACACACACACACACACACACACACACACACACACACACGTACGCACGCACACAGTCTCAGTGAGAGAGAGAGAAAAAGAGAGGGAGGAGGGAGGGCCCACTCGACCAGAGTGAGGAAGAGAGGAAATTGACCGAGCTTCTTTTTTCTCTTTTTTTCCAATTGACTGAAATCTATTGTCAGAGAATTTTAATTCCTGTCTGATTAATAAGCAAATATTAAAGCAGTCTGTAATTAAGGTATCATATAAATTATTTTCTCAAAATGTAAATAAAAATAGTTTCTTTATAAAGTGAATTTATTCTTTTTTCTGAAGATCAGTCTTGAAAAATGGGGGTCGTCTTATAATCAGGGTCGTCCTATATTCGGGCAAATACGGTATTTTGCAGCACTTTGGGTGTAAAGTCTGAATCCCTACTGACCGTATCTATGGTTATAATGTAAAATGTTGCAAGCTGAGTAATATCCTGGTTTATATCACAATAATATTGGTTGTGTATAAAAAGTAAACAGCTAAATGAAAAAAAAAAACAATCACTTTTCCTCTGAAATCAAACCAGAATCACTTAGTGGAAAGATATGTTTTCAATCAACTCCACCAACTTCCCTTCTGGGTAAATTAATTTGGGTTTTTATAATTACTGAAATGAGTGAGAGGATTCACGAGTCCAACAGCTGCTAATTCACTTTCTGCAGAACTGATTTCTGAGGTGTCAGAAGGTGATTTCAACACATTCAACATGTAAACAAGGTCATGCTCACCCAGTTTCATCCTACAGCCCAGACACAGCATGAAGCACAGTCACATCTACACTAACGTGTACGTATTTAGACAGTCCCTTTATAAAGAAATGAGATAATGTAGACATAAAACATTGACTGCTGTTCATTTTGTTCTATTGAAATATGTTTAAAACAGAATTAATAACAGCAGCTGGCTTTTTTCTATAGTTTCTACAAATTAAAAAGCAAACTGAAGAATTTATTACACACCGTTTTTGATTCTTTAAAAATGTAAATATTTGACTGAACTTTATTCATTTTTTCAACTCAGCATTGCAGGTCTAAAGACTTTAAATCAAAGTGACAAAATGTTCCTAATCTGAAGAGGTTTGATCATTAAACTGAGAGCTTTAACTGATTTTATTTGATTTTAGCAAAGATTTAAATGTTTACATCAGGTTCAAGGTTTATCTTAACAAAAACTCAATTAATTAAGGAAAAAACACATGAACGCAACATGTTCTTCACATGTGAGCCCATGTGGAAAAGCAGCATGTGACCACATGGGCTCAACATGTTTAAAGTGACACAGGAAACATGAGCAGAACACGTTTTACATGTTTTTTTAGTCTTCTAAAGTCACACATGAAACAAGTAAAAAACGTGTTTTTTACATTTTTACATTTCATTTCAAATGTTATTTTCACATGTGAAGGATGGGAAGGGATAATGTATTTTGATTTCTAAAATCTCTATACAGGAAGGATCTTTATTGAAGCTGTTAAAGTTAACAGTAAATATCCTGAACATTATTACTGAACATCACTCATAAAAACACACTAAACTCCATCAGCTACTCTCAGCCAACATGTTCTCACTCCCCACTCGTCAACATATTGACGCATGGTCAGCGTCCCTCTGCGGCGCATCTCAACGAGCGGGGTACACCCCTCCCGTCCAAAAATGACGTTCAGGGTTCGCTCATTGAAAGTTATAGAGCTCCCTGAATGTCTGTAAATAACGACTTGAGAACGAGGACTAGGAGCCTGTTTCATATTTTAGAACATTTTATAAAATGTACTACGATCCTTTTACAGCTGATACTTGAAATTATTTGAACCTTTTTGTTCATTAGACTTCATCTTTAACATAATCTGTTCTGCCTCTCTAAATAAATGCAGTAAATTGTAGAATCAGTTAGGGTTAACCCTAGCTCTTTTTTTTTACAACATAAACATAACTATTTTAATTAGGAAGAAAAGTCCGGTGGCCCGCGGCTTGAGATTATGTATGGATAAACGATTTTTTTAATAAAGTTTTTTTCATCACCGTGGTGACGTCATCGAATGTGACAGTGCCACAGGTGGGTCAAAACTATATTCCTTAGCTCTTTTTCGTACCATAAAACACAAATAAACACACGTTAAAGCTCACTAAGTTGCTGATGTGTCAGGTTCTGTGTTAGGTGTGTCTCTCCCTCTCTCTTTAGGGTGTGACAGGCACAGCTGGGTCGCATCAGCTGCTAATCGGGAACTGCTTAAAAGGCTCAGAAGACCAGAAGTCTGCACCGGATTGTTTTGCTCGCTTGAAATCTTGCTCTCCTGTGGAACCTGAGAACCTCAGCTAACTCCAGTCACACCGGGGCTCCAGCCGTTTCTGCCTGCCTGTCCACCCTACAGACACACATGACCTTCCACCACCCTGTTACCAGACTGGAACCTCCTCCCTTCAGACCACTGCGGCTTCTCTGACAGTAAGACCCTCAGGCAACCTTTCATCATCCTTTCTCCACGTTCTCTGGACAATATTAACCTCTCCACTCCTCCCCTTAGTGCTTTCCTGTGAAATCCAGACCTCCTGAATCCAGGTTCCATTGGAACTCCAGCCCTCACCTCCTTAATAAATCTTTAAACTCATTCTGCTGTGTTGTTGTTGTTGCCGCTTTAAGATCCGTCTGTCTCACCATGACATGATGTTACTTTTATGAGTTAATGGAAGCAATTTTGTGGAACAATGAGTGATTTAGGACATTTATAAATACGTATTTATCCTATAAACGTGTGGTTATTTGTGTTTTATGGTACGAAAAAGAGCTAAGGAATATAGTTTTGACCCACCTGTGGCACGGTTGCATTCGATGACGTCACCATGGTGATGAAAAAAACTATTAAAAAAATCGTTTATCCATACATAATCTCTGTCGTATCCTGAGCTCCAGCAGGCACGCCTCCTCCACCCTAACCAGCTGGACAGCTCTCAACCACCCTCAGCTGCCACCACTCGGCTCATCACCACAGCTGCCACCGCTCGGCTCATCACCATCAGCAAGATAAAAGGATCAGCGTCCCACCAGGAAGACGCCAGTTCATTACGTCCACTTCCCTGTGGTAACTATGGCCTTTTAACCCTAACCTCCTCAGTGTCCACGGTTTAATCCTGTCGTTCCTCCCTCCAGTGTTTCCTCTCGGTTCCGTCATCCTGCTCCGGTCTGCTGCCATTATACCTGGATCTCCAGCCGGTCACTCCTCCCTCGTCTCCGCTCCTCCTGGTCTCCCTGGCTGCCCTATCATCATCCTCCTCCTCCTCCTCTGGTCACCTGCCTGCCTGTCTCCCCGCCGGTCACTGGCTCCGACCCCCCTCCTCGCTCAACTCGTATGAGGTGGCGTACGGTTCCATCCGGGACGCTAGGGCCTCCCAAGGCCCACACCTCCATCATCAGCACCACTGCCTGTCTCCCTGTCGGTCGCCAGCTCCAACACCCCTCTTCACTCCACTCACAGTAAGACTTTTCCGTTTCATCGTCATCCATTCATTCCGTGTCCCCTGCCTGTGCTCACTCTCCTCTCCTCCCTGCAGTGAGGTGGCGTACGGTTCCGCCCGGGACGCTAGGACCTCCTAAGGTCCACACCTCCAGCACCAGCATACCGTATTATAATAAATTCACCTTTACACTTACCTTCCAGGTTCCTCTGTTGTCTGTGTGCGCTCCAGGGTCCATCCGCAAATCATAACAGAATGAACTGGCCCACAGGACCCTGCGACACAGCACAACACAGCCATTTTTGAGCCAGGCGACCTCCCGGGGTGTTGTGACAACAGGCACAGGCATAGTCCTCCAGCCCGACGTCATCCATCCCCGAACCCTTCCATGGGCTCACGGATCCCCGGAATCGCCCACATCTACCAGTCCTCAAGCCATCCCCCCGGCTCCAACCTCCCTGAGCCCCTCGTCGGCTCTAACCTCCCTGAGCCCCTCGTCGGCTCCAACCTCCCTGAGCCCCTCGTTGGCTCCAACCGCCCTGGTTCCTCCAGTCCCTTTCCGGCCTGGTTCCTCCAGTCCTTGTCCTAGTTCCTGAGCTTCTCAGTCCCAGTACTCACCACTCCTCTCGGGTCCTCTGCTGTTCAGTATTCACCCCCACCTCGGTCATAGCTTCTGGTCTCTCGGTCTTAGCTTCTGGTCCCTCTGTCCTAGCTCCCCTCTGGCTTAGCATTCCGCGCTCCTCTGGTTTTCCACCGATCCGGTTCCCCGTTCAGTAACCGTCGGGCTGGCCTCTGCTCCACCACCCTTCGGCGTAGCTCCGAGCCCCAGTCCTTCGGTTTTAGCAGCTGGTCCCTCAGCCCGCTCCTTGCCTCAGTACTCATCGGTTCTCATTCGGCACTCGCTAACCCAGTCCCCGTCTAGCTACCGCTAGCTCCTGGTTCCCGTTTTCCCTTGTTGTTCAGTCTTTAGCTTCCCGGTCCTTCCGCCGTAGCTTCCGGTCCTTCAGCCCTTGCCTGGTTTTCTGGTCTTAGTCCTTGGTGTCCTATTTTAGCCTGGTCCCTCAGGTTTCAGGTTCCCAGCCTTGTTCCTGCAGCCGCTAGCCTTTGTTCGTTGGTTTTTCCCCTCAGCACTTAGTCCCGGCTGCGTAGCGTCAGTCTCGTTTAGCGTTCACTAGCTTCTGGTTCCTGTTTTTAGCAGTCACCAGCACCCAGTCTCCGGTTCTGCACTCACTGGTTCGGCCCCCGTTTTCTTGATCCTTTAGTTTCTGGTCTCCTCGGTTCTTTAGCCCTCGGTCACTCGACCCTCCATCTCTCTACTATTACCCCGACCCGTAGCTTTTCCCGGCTCCTAGCGTCAGCACCGGCGCTTTAGCTCTCGGTCTCCCCAGCCTTGGCTGTCGTTCCCTAGCCGTCACCCTCGGTCTTTTGGCTGTTTTAACCTCGGTCTTTTTCTTTGGTCTGTCTCTCGAGTCCGGTTCTTGCTCCCGGTCTTTGGTTCCTTTGCTTGGTCCCCGGTCCTCAGTTTGTTTTCCTGGTTCGGTTGTTGGTCCAGCCTTCAGGTTTCGGTCTGGCCTTCGGGCTCTGGTTTTGTTTTCTTCTCAGCCTTTAGCATCCGGTTTTTTTCAGTTTGTCTTCCTCCCGGCCGCCTCGGCCTGGGGCGGTTCACAGTCGTCTCGGTCCGGTTCCGGGTTTTTCTTCCCGTCCCGGCCTCAGTCCTGTTCCTGCTATCTCAGCCTCTGTCGTTTTTGCCCATGTATACTCGTTTTGTTTCCTACAGTCCTTGTCGTGTCCCCAGTTAGCTCTGCTGTTCGTTTCTGGTTTCTTAGATTTGTCCTCATTTTGGTCCCTCTACCTTCGTGGATCCCTTAGCTCCGTTTAGTCCTTTTCCGAGTCTCCTGACCCAGTCCTCCCTTCCAGTCTTAGTCTCTGGTCCTTGGTCTCGGGTTTTAGCCCTGCCGTTGTGGTTTTTGGTTTTCGTCAGTCCGGGTCATGTCACATCAGGGTTCCTCTCACAGTCACTAAGGATTACCTGACACCGTCCCTCCTTTCAGTTCAGACCTGGCTGCCGGTCCTCCTCTCAGTCCCTCCTTTCGGTCCAGACCTGGCTGCCGGTCCTCCTTTCAGTCCCTAGTCCCTGTTCCAGAGTTCAGTCAGTCTATGTCCCGTTCCTAAGTCCAGCTTCGCTGCATCAGCCCCTGGCAACCCTTCCAAGTCCAGCTTCGCTGCATCAGCCCCTGGCAACCCTTCCAAGTCCAGCTTCGCTGCTTCAGCCCCTGGCAACCCCTCCAAGTCCAGCTTCGCTGCATCAGCCCCTGGCAACCCCTCCAAGTCCAGCTTCGCTGCATCAGCCCCTGGCAACCCTTCCAAGTCCAGCTTCGCTGCTTCAGCCCCTGGCAACCCTTCCAAGTCCAGCTTCGCTGCATCAGCCCCTGGCAACCCCTCCAAGTCCAGCTTCGCTGCACCGGCCCCTGGCAACCCCTCCAAGTCCAGCTTCGCTGCACCAGCCCCTGGCAAACCCTCCAAGGCCAGCTTCGCTGCACCAGCCCCTGGCAACCCTTCCAAGGCCAGCTTCGCTGCACCAGCCCCTGGCAACCCTTCCAAGGCCAGCTTCGCTGCATCAGCCCCTGGCAACACTTCCGAGTCCAGCTTCGCTGCATCAGCCCCTGGCAACACTTCCAAGTCCAGCTTCGCTGCATCAGCCCCTGGCAAACCTTCCAAGTCCAGCTTCGCTGCACCAGCCCCTGGCATCTCCCCTCCAAGTCCGGCTCCGGCGTTCCCAGAGCCCCCCTCCAAGTTCGGCCCCGGTGTTCCCTGGGTCTCCCTACAAAGTCCGGCTCCGGCGTTCCCAGAGCCCCCCTCCAAGTTCGGCCCCGGTGTTCCCTGGGTCTCCCAACAAAGTCCGGCTCCGGCGTTCCCAGAGCCTCCCCTCTAAGTCCTGAGCCCTTCACGGGCTCCAACGGCCCTCCTGAGCCCCTTCCGGCTCCACCGGCCCTCCTGAGCCCCTTCCGGCTCCACCGGCCCTCCAGAGCCCCTTCCGGCTCCTCCTCGCCCTCCAGAGCCCCTTCCGGCTCCTCCTCGCCCTCCAGAGCCCCTTCCGGCTCCTCCTCGCTCTCCAGAGCCCCTTCCGGCTCCTCCTCGTCCTTCGGAGTCCCCCGTGGCTCTTCCTCACCCTCTCCGATGGTGTCGACCTTGTTCCCTGCCACCTTCTGTGGCTCTTGGTCGTCCCTCCTCCCTGGTTCCGGGCCGCTGTCCTGTTGGTGTGCGGTCTGCTCTTCCTGCTTTGGCTCGTCCGCCAGGAGGCGTCCGTTAGGGGGGAGGTACTGTCGTATCCTGAGCTCCAGCAGGCACGCCTCCTCCTCTCTAACCAGCTGGACAGCTCTCAACCACCCTCAGCTGCCACCACTCGGCTCATCACCACATCACCCTCATCAGCAAGATAAAAGGATCAGCGTCCCACCAGGAAGACGCCAGTTCATTACGTCCACTTCCCTGTGGTAACTATGGCCTTTTAACCCTAACCTCCTCAGTGTCCACGGTTTAATCCTGTCGTTCCTCCCTCCAGTGTTTCCTCTCGGTTCCGTCATCCTGCTCCGGTCTGCTGCCATTATACCTGGATCTCCAGCCGGTCACTCCTCCCTCGTCTCCGCTCCTCCTGGTCTCCCTGGCTGCCCTATCGTCATCCTCCTCCTCCTCCTCTGGTCACCTGCCTGCCTGTCTCCCCGCCGGTCGCTGGCTCCGACCCCCCTCCTCGCTCAACTCGTATGAGGTGGCGTATGGTTCCATCCGGGACGCTAGGGCCTCCCAAGGCCCACACCTCCATCACCAGCACCACTGCCTGTCTCCCTGTCGGTCGCCAGCTCCAACACCCCTCTTCACTCCACTCACAGTAAGACTTTTCCGTTTCATCGTCATCCATTCATTCCGTGTCCCCTGCCTGTGCTCACTCTCCTCTCCTCCCTGCAGTGAGGTGGCGTACGGTTCCGCCCGGGACGCTAGGACCTCCTAAGGTCCACACCTCCAGCACCAGCATACCGTATTATAATAAATTCACCTTTACACTTACCTTCCAGGTTCCTCTGTTGTCTGTGTGCGCTCCAGGGTCCATCCGCAAATCATAACAATCTCAAGCCGTGGGCCACTGGACTTTTCTTCCTAATTAAAATAGTTATGTTTATGTTGTAAAAAAAAAAGAGCTAGGGTTAACCCTAACTGATTCTACAATTTACTGCATTTATTTAGAGAGGCAGAACAGATTATGTTAAAGATGAAGTCTAATGAACTAAAAGGTTCAAATAATTTCAAGTATCAGATGTAAAAGGATCGTAGTACATTTTATAAAACGTTCTAAAATATGAAACAGGCTCCTAGTCCTCGTTCTCAAGTCGTTAGGTACAGACGTTCGGGGAGCTCTATAACTTTCAATGAGCGAACCCTGAACGTCATTTTTGGACGGGAGGGGTGTAACTCGCTCGTTGAGATGCGCCGCAGAGGGACGCTGACCATGCTTCAATATGTTGACGAGTGGGGAGTGAGAACGTGTTGTCTCAGCTCATCCTGCTCTACTTATCAGGCTTGATTTGGCTGCAATGCTGAGTTCCTCTCCTGGATGTCTGAAATCCTCAACCTGAGGCTGAACCCAGACCCTATAGAGGAGTTGGTTTGGTCACCTCCCTCAGTGATCTGGTTTCTTTGGTCCTTGCCCAAAGCTCATGTTCACAGGTGAGGGTTGGAATGTAGACTGACTGTATTGAAACCTGTCATCTACATGTACAAATAAAACTATTGGATTTAGCTAAATGTGTCCTTTGACCCAGTATACTAGGTTTTATTTGTGCTATCCAATGTATTTGGTTTGGATTGTAAGCAAATTGAAACTGAATTTATTTGCTTTGAAATTGGATTTCATCCTTTTAAAAACTCAGCTCTAATACTTTCAGTGTTAGTTCTAACCATTTTATTCCAGTTTCACTATTTATATTCGGTCTTCAGGGTCACACACCTGGGTCCTCATAAAGCTACAGAATAACTGACCAAACTACGCTTAACTCTAGCGAGCCGACAGCAGCAGGAGCAGGACACTTAATTGGCTTTTATTCGTTCTAAAACAATAACACTAACTACCATCCCCAGTAGGCAGTCACGCTAACCCTAATAAATGACAAAAGTCAGAGGTAACCCTCAGTGTGAATATACATTTAGAAAGAAGCATCACAGTTGTACTGTCTGTCTGCTCCTCTTCACTAATTAGACCATCTCCTGCTAACAAGGCTTCTTTCTCTGTGGAGGTATAGAGTTAGCTTGCAAAGCCTGACAGCTAATCACTACATTCTCACAGATCAATGACGGATTAAAGAAAAATGCCAAATGAGCAAACAGCTAATGCTTACTTTTAAGAGTTATATAGAGGGCCTTGATATACACATAGAGGATTATTTCCAAGCTTTCTTGACAACATTGATAGTTTGTGAAACTCTTTCTGGTGTGCAGCCAGAGAGATGTATTGATGTTTTTTTCAAAGAGGAGTATAATCCTTATGAAACGTGCATGTTTTATGATCCTATTTAATACATTGAGATGGTTGTAATTCATCCAGCAGGTCGAGCTTCCTATCTATTCATAAAAAATGAGTGTGAGACATTCTTCTGCCTGATTAACAACTCCTTTCGTTGTCTTCTTTAATTACAACAAACTCAACAGCTCCATTGCTTCCCTTCCGAACCATCTTTCATCCATACCTCCTCTAAGGATGTGGGAAATGAAGAGTGGGCTGTAGACTCATCTGTAGGTCTACTCCCTCAGCAGAGCATAATCTGCATTCAGAGGGCGACAAGGAACCAAGACATCAACCATAACGTGTATAGGTGGCGCTTGGTGGTAATTAGAGATCTTTCTACCGGCTGGGCTCGGTTCTCAACAGGAGCTACTGCCTCTCTCCTTAAAATTGATTTGCTCTGGGTCCAGAGAGAATGTCGAACGACAGCCAGTCAAATGGTAAACCAATCAGTCAGTCAGCAGCTCAACCATCAGACAGCTAGTAGGGGAGCTGTTCATGTCAGTGGGTAAACAGCTTCTAAATGAGGAGTTCAAAAAGTTATCTAGTGAATAAAGAAGTCAGTCAGTCATTTAGACAGCTTTTCAGTCAGACAGCACATCTACATGCAGCCCAGCCAGTCAGCCAGTCTGGACCTGATTCTTAAAGACATATCGGTCCCCCTCTTGTGTTGTGGTGGCTCTTCTAACACTGAGAGGCTGTGGGAGGAGAATGATGGATGACATGATGAGCATAACAAACGATTGGCTCTGATAAATGCAGTTCTGTAGCAGCAGAGTGTAACTGCTCACCATTAATGACATAACATTTAACTACAGCTGTAATATAACTGAGTAGTGTGGATGGAACCACATTAAGACTCATGAAGATGATAGTGGTAATTTATTTTCGATGATCTCCCAACAGGGGATAATTTGGGACATTATGCTTTATCTAAATTGGAGCAGCTGTATGTTAGAGGTTGTAGAAGCAGACCTATGATTAGAGGGTCAGGGGTTACAGGAAGAGGAATGCCAGATGGAGGAAAAGAAGTCACCAAGGAGCAGTTTTAATTCTACTATTGGAGAGATGTTAATCAGAAAGCCAGTGTTCAAGGTCCATCTAAAAAAAGATGTTACTTTTAGTCTATACATTTTAAAAAGCTCATGATTCAGTTCACCTAGTCTTTGTCATGTTTGAGGCAAGTTTCCTGACCCACATGCAGAATCAACTCTAATAACAAGGAAAAAGATTTAACAAAAGATTTATTTTAAGAATATGGACAATTAAAGGAGGAGGGATCCGAGTTCTGGGGGAGAATCGTCTGGATCTATAAGACAAAGGAGCTGTTAGATGAAGTGGAGAACAACTGTGATCACGAGAGAGAAATGATGAAGATGGTCTTACGGTAACTGGATTTTCTTAGAACTTGAGAGGGCAGGAGATCCCGGTGGAGTGTGTGTGAGAGCTGGAGATGTAGAGATCCTGATGTGATTGGAGCAGAGCGTGAGACTATTTTTACTATTTTTACTATCTCTGTGAACACACAAAGACAGAAGCTAGGTGCTAATGACAGATTTCATGACCTCATGTTCAGAAATATACAGAGACAAGAACATTTAGATGCATTATCCATGCCAGAGGAACACTTCTCATTTCTCCAGTGTTTGTCCTGAATGGATGAGTCTGTGTCTGCTCATGCTGTTTCTCCTGGCCTTCATTCACTCTCCCTGACCACGCCCACTTTACCTCCACCTGTCAGGTCCCTATTTATTTGTCTCATGCCCTCAGACTTGATCAAGCCTGCTCCCATGTTCATGATGCAGTTCATTGACCCTGCCTGACCTTTGACCTTTGCTGCCTTGCTGGTACTGAGTAATATTTTTGACCCATGGTCTTTGGACCTTTGTTTGAATTTTAACCCTGCTGTTTTACATATTTTGGATATTTTTGTGGATTTGTGTATGTTTGACCCTGGACTTTTTTCTGACTAACCAGCCTTGGATTGTGGATTCCTTCATCCTTCTCCCCCCAGAGAACCAATCAGATCATCCCTGGGAATTTGGACTAAGACCCCCTTCAACTTCAGAGGAGAGAGATGTATTCCTGCTCCTCCAGAGAGGTCCAGGACCTGAGAGACCCATAGTGCCTCTATGTGCAGTGTTCGTATTCATTTCTAATAAATCTTTTGAACCTTTTCCTTGAGATGTTGGTTGAGTTTGGAGTTTGGATCATACAGAAAAACCTGTAATCTCTTCAACAGATACAGTATGAAGTGATAGTTCTCCAGACATTCTTTAAAATGTTTCTCTGGACTTTCTGTCATTTTTAGACCATTTTGTAACATTTTATACAGCTCAGAGGCTGTTACGACATGTTAACACTATGAATTGGTCAAGAGCAAAATATGCATCTAAAGTGTCAACATGCCACTGTTGGATCTATAAATATCAGACAACTTTAAGAAACAGTCTACTGCATAGACATAAATTGCTCAGATTTGTTTGCTGAAATTACAGAAACTGTCAAAAATGTTAAAGTTTGACAGAGTTAAATGTATTTAACACCAAGTGCTGAGTCAAAAAAGAAAAACACGCTAAAAGTTTGACAGGATGTGCAGTTTTTCCTTTAAAGGTTTAAAAAACTAAACAACAAACTGGACAAGGAGGACAATAAAAGACACGTCAGGGTTTAAAGGCTCCTACAGCAGATTAACGAGGTCTGAGAGCCATGCCTTTCAAAACTCACAAAGCAAAAATCTTTAAAAATAAGGGAAAGAATTTCTGTTTGTCCCTGTTATGCATTTGAAAACCAGATGCCAGGACAAAAGTGATAATAACTTTCATAAACAACAGCTTATACATTATTGCTTGAACAGCAATTATGAAAAATAGTTTAACCTTTTAAAAATTCTGGATCAGCTGCTGAAGACAGAAGAAAATTTTGATAAAAACTTTGACCGCTGCAGACAGGCCTAATTTACACATACCTGCATGCTTTTCTGGCTAAAAGATGGCTTAAAAGGAGAAAACAGAATAGTCGCTAATCTATCAAACTGTGTTAAAGCTTCACTGAGGAATCTTCAAACAAGCTAGGTGTTGAGGTGCCAAAGTATAAAATCGGGAAACCAGAGATAAAATTACAATATTTATTATCAAAGTTTAAGTATTAAAAACATTCCATTAATAACCTGCAGTGACAGATAAGGCAGGCTGTGGAGGAAGTGACCCCAAACAAACAAAAAATATAAAAGACTAGTGTAGCGGACATCGACGTTATTTCTAAGTTTATATTTTGGATCAAGAAATGGATTATTATTTGTGTGACATTTAACCTTTTTTTCATAAACAACCTCACACCCTGGAAGGATCGACAGCTACAGGCAGTCGTAAATGCCTGTCCTGAGGAAGGACCCCTCTTTGCATCTTTCTGTTGACAGTAAAGATAATGCTGATGCTAATTTACAGCTTGGTGATACTTATTCAAATAACAAACTTTCAGGATGGTGATCAAAGGAGTTTCGATAACCCACAGACGAGATGGAGCCAGAAGACCCTCACCCCACCTTTTCTCACCCAGTGGGGAAAACTGAGGAATTCCTTTGTCTCTCCTTTCCTTAAGAAAAAAATCTGTGCTAACCTCTCTCCACCCTCACAGGCTTCAGATGAAATAAACTTCAATGTGATCCAAATTGATATAAAGAAAGGTTAATATCCACAGGTTTACTTTTAAAATGTGTTTACAAGATAAAGTTTGATTTTTCCCTGTTTGATTTACTTAGGTAAAAGTTCTTTGGTTAATTTTCCTTGAAGACTGTTCATATTGTTTATCAATATGATACCAAAATATCTAGGTGTTTTTCTCTTTTAAATCTAATCTAGTCAAGAAACTAGAAATGTTATTCGTCTAATGTACTCTTAAGCTAAGAGTCACTGATTTCTCTGATGTGGGATTTAATGTGTTTCTATGCTTAGAATAAACGTGATGCACGCAGTCTAAAAGGTGATTCTGAATAAATCTTCACGTTTCAGAGAGAAAAGTGGTAAAGGTTTATTTTATTGATTAGAAACTTTATTCCTCTCATCAAAAATTAATCCCCTTTAAGCCATTCCTAAGTACTTCCCCTTTATGCAGATGAAGGTGGAGTCAACCACACCATTGGCTGAACCAGACTCCACCTCTACCCCTTTAAAACCAGAAGGCGCTAACTGCTAGCTCTCTTGCCTCGCCTCTTCTTCAGCCTCTCTTGCTTGCTCTGGCCTCCGCCTCTTCGCCTCTTCTCTGCTCAGATGACCTGATGACCTCGCTAGCTTGCCTGCATGCTGGCCCTGCTCCCCCCCACCAGGGAGCTAGGATGCAGAGCTGCGACATGAGGCCTCCCCGGAAGAACAGACTCCAAACCTGTAGTCTTAGAAACTTTCGGCGTTAAGCTTTTCTTTTATTTTCACGTTACATTCTTCTCAACCAAGTTTAGACGTTTTAAAGCTTATTTTTCTTTATCCGTCGTTAGAAACCAAAAGTTAGACGGCGTTAATCTGAAGCTAAACTACTGAACATGAAGACATCCTCCTGCCATGAGAGAGATCGAGCCATGCTTGCCCAAAGCCTGGAGATCTGCATCCATCAGCTTCTGATACCCTTCCACACTTGAGTCACCCATCGAGCGTTCATGCTTTGACTGCCTTCTCTTCAAGCTGGAACAGGAACCACTGTGACTGCTGGAGGAAACAAAGCCATTCACAGGCCTCAACGTATCTCGGGGATTCAAGTTCAGTGGTTCGGTGAGACAATCAACCTATGTGGTTATTGCAATATGATGCAGTTTGGGTAAAGCAAGCTAAACCTAACTCTCTTCATCCATCCATCCTCCTTAAAATCCTTTAATCTTCAATTTCCCTTCATAGGTCAATAAATTAGCTTAATTTCATTAGTAAACCATTTCTCACTCTGAAACACTAGTCATTAATATTTATTTAACCTCAATAATTCATCTTGTCAATAACTTGAACTGGTTACAAAGTCAAATTCCTAACTTTGCTGTGTTGCTTGTTATAACATGTTCATTTTGAGGTTTCTGTAAATAAATTTATCCGTATATAATCATAAATGGGCTTCCAGTGATTTGTATGTTTTCATATCGAAAATGGGTAAAGAGCTTACTTCCTTCAGATTCAGACTGATAAATGATAAATAACAATAAAATACAAATAGGATAATATTCAAGGTTGTCTCAGCTTACCTTCCAAAGAAAACGCTGGGTGGTGCCCTAATTACGGGGTTTTGACTATTATTATTAATTATTAAGAATAATTATAATAATAATATTCAATATATACAACTTTACCCCTATATAACGCTACACTAGTTAGCCCGCCTTTACAGGTGTTCCCAGTTCATACAATGAACAAGCCCCACAAAGGCGAGGCGGACCAACTAGAAAAAAACAGATAAACCCAACAAGGACAGCAGGCAACAATGCATCACTGTAAAAACAAACATCAAATTACAACCACAAACTACCCCTTTTAAACATTTAATATCGAAAAGCTTAAAAACTTGTGTAGTGTCAATACCTGGCTCACAGCCACTCACAGTCCAACTGGTATCCAGGTTATCCAAACTGTGTGACCCGGTCTGCCCATCAAACACTTTGTGTGAGACCAGCCAATGCCTTGGCCTCACTGACAAACTAGAAAACATGTCAACTTACAACCACCAACTACATTTTATCTAAACATTTACTTATCCAAAACATAGTACTTGTGTAATGTAAATACCTGGCTCAAAGCCTCCACAGTCCACCTGGTATCCAACTCTGTGACCCAGTCTGCTCAAACACTTTGTGTGAGACCAGCCAACGCCCTGGTCTCACTAACCAACTGGCAAATTACCAGGCAAACAGCTGGCTCCAATTTAAATAGCTGCAGAGTCACAGCGACCCCCAGTGACCACACCGGCTACATAGGTATCGCTATCTATTTTACAGAAACACGTCTTAGTGCTCTCACTCCTCCCGTCAGGTATAAATCTTATGCCGTGCCTCACCCGGACATGGGACTGCACAATGCCACAGTAACAATAGAAAGCAAAACACCAGACGTTGAAACGCTATGCTAATGTTCCCCCAGGTTTTTCCTCTTTCTACATCCAAACATTTTTTGTTTTCTGCAGCTGAAAAGGTGTCTTCTTTTTGGCATTCTGGTATTTTTTTTCTAAAATTAAAGTGCTAACAGCCAGCCGTTTCTGTCCTTTTCCCACTTCTGAGATGTTCTGCTTTAAAATGCTCCAGGAGGCATTAATGGAAGATCTAAGCAATGCAGAAATGCAGCGATTCCGCGAGACAGACAGCTAGATTGGCTAATGGTTGCTTTCGGTCTGAAACGTATGATTGGCTGAGGATTTTAGAGAACTGCGAGGGAACCACCTTATTGATGTCTTTTGTTTTCTTTTTAAAATCACCACAGTATATTTATAACTATGTTAGAATGTTGTTAAGAGACATGAAAAAACCAAACATTTTAAGCTACATGTTTACCAAATTCCCTAATGTTCCTTTAATGGATGATGGTGTAACATGATTAAACAGGTATGGATGGATTTAAAAACGAGCTCTTTGTTAAAAACAAAACACCAAATTCAACATTTAGAGCTGTGTTACAATGATTAGGTTATAAGAATAAGAATGTGAGCATTTAATAGTTTATCTGTTGTAGCGCTGGCAAAGCGTTACTATCTCTGATTTCTGACATCTGGTTCACCACCACAATAACTCATCTTTTTCCTAATAACTTGGATTAAAACGACTCTTTTATTATGTTGTAACCTGAATCAACATTCCTTCCAGGACCGGTCGTGTCGGAAGACTAAGAAGATTTCCTTTAATTAATAATTAAACTTAAGAACTCTTTGATGTCTCATTCTAAAAAGACACCACCTTTAATCCACTGTCCAGAAATGTCTTAATATGATTAATTCATTTTCTTCCAGTATTCATGAATGTTGATGTTGCATCAGTATTATTTTATGATTTCTACTTTTGCTAAAAGGTTAAAACATATTAGTAATCCATTAAACTTCCTGGGTTTCTAATGACGAGAACCACGTGACTTGGTAACTCTCTCCCATTGGTCCACGCGTCCAAAGCGTGCCACGTCCCAACTTCCTGCCTGGAAGAACTGAGTCTCCTCAGTTCTCGTTAACCCCACGACGAGAGAACACGGCCTCCGTTTTCCTCCGCTACACGGAAGGCCTTGATGCCGACCGAGCTCGTGAGTAACCAGCCTCACCGGTCGAGAACATTGCTCCGGCTAAGAAGCCAGACACCATCTGCCTGCTTCTTTCCACCTGCCATGGGAAGGCCGGTTAGCCTCTGCACCAGCCGATCATGGACCAGCTAGACCGGCTCGACAGACTCCTCCGTGCCTGCGGTGACGTCACGTCACCGGGGATAACTCTGAGGTTCGTCAGATCAACGATCACACCGACGAACCTCCACCTCCACCTCACGCCGAGGTGATCTGGAGCGGTCTTAGCAGGTATCAACTCCGATCTGGTAAAACCGAGGCTATTGATAAATAACACTCGATCCAGTTAGCTCAGCTCCCCTCCTCACTAGCCGAGATCCCTAGATTAACATATCACGGGCTCTCGTCATTAACTCTCAGCTTAATAACATCAGAAGAATCTCTTAAGATGCAACTATCTACCTCACATCTGTCTGTTTATTCAATCTGTTTTCTTTAATAAAATAACTGAAGTCTAAGTCAGCTTTTGGGTTATAACTTTCAAATATACGTACGTAGGTCTCCCTTTGAATCAAAAGAATCTAGAAAGCCTGCATAACCATCAGTTTAGTGAAGGTAGCTAACAGTGATTAGCATTAAAACCAACAAAACTAAGCTGATAACCTTGCAGAAGTGTGTTCGTACTATAACGATAAAATCAGGTTATATTACGCTACACTGTTGTTGTTGTTGACAGAAGGAGAATTTCAGACCAAACTGTGAAATCACAGATCAGGATGGATTACTGAATTCATGAAAATGACTTTTGAATAAACCTTTACACTTTCAGCTTCACAACACATGTTTTTATATAGATTATTAATATGATTATTTACAGCATATATGACCACATCCTGTCTAAAATTCATAATATATCTGAATCATGCTAAAATGACAACAGTGTAAAAGTTTAAGGCAAAGGTTTGCTTTTTAGTTGTTTTAAGATGTCAGTGAGTGACTTGGCCCCACTGTGACTCGCTGTGATCAGTCAGGCCAGAACTAATCTTTAATTCACCAAACTGAAGTCAATCGAAGAGTTACATATCTACAACACAAAGTATATTAATACTATAAAAACTTTTCTACAGGAACTAATTTCAAATATCTGACCTTTACTTTCAAAACAAGAGGTAAAAAAAAATCTTTATTTATAAATCTAAAGCTCAGGACAGCACATGTTATTATATAGGAGCTTAAAAAACCTTAAATACCACAATCACTGCAGGACAAACAGGAACGGAAATGTCATTTTTAATATTTTCATCCAGATACATCTGCTTCTAATATGAAGGACGTTTGGTTTTATGAGATTCAGAAGATTCAGAAGGTTTTGCAGCAGAAGAAACAGCTTGTTTAAATGTCATTATTTTCAAATTCTGTAATGAAAGTTGGGAAGAGAGGAATTGAATAAATGTTTTGAACAAAGCAGAAACTTTCAAGACTTTTTTGTGAAAGTATTAAGAAAAGTGTTATTCAATATAAAATCAGAGTATACTGAACTTACAGGACAAAGGGCACAAACCCTGAATTCATGATCTATTTTAAGGTTTGTAATGATCCTCAGTGCAGAGACAACAACATCCAGATTATTGCAGCCTTAAAAAGATGCATAAATAATTACCCGTATTTGCCCACATATAAGACGAGGTTTTTTTCATTGAAAATAATTTGAAAAAGTGGGGGTCGTCTTATTATCGCGCCCTAGTTTTTCCGGCGGAGGGCGCAGGCTTTTTGGTCAAAGCGGCAGGAAGCAGCTCAGACCGCGAGCGGTTCCAGAGGTCCGGGCCTGGCCTAGTTCAAAGTTACAGGTTTACTAGTACTGAGGATTAAAATGTCCAGAAAATGTCCAGACCCAGCAGGTGCTTTCAGCAGTAGACTGTACAGGTGAGGGCTCGCATCGCTCGCTCGATTCACACACGCATTCTCCCTCAGAACCTCATTCGTCTCACCGTTCTTTATATGCACCCGACACACACACCTACACACACACTCCCTCACACATGCAGCGGGTTTGTGTGTGTGTCTGCACAATAATTGCACAACAGCGGGTTTGTGTGTGTGCACGATCATGGCGCAACAGCGGGTTTGTGTGTGTGTCTGCACAATAATTGCGCAACAGTGGGTTTGTGTGTCTGCACGATCATGGCGCAACAGCGGGTTTGTGTGTGTGTGTGCACGATCATGGTGCAACAGCGGGTTTGTGTGTGCACGATCATGGTGCAACAGCGGGTTTGTGTGTGTGTGTGCACGATCATGGCGCAACTGCGGGTTTGTGTGTGTGTCTGCGCGCAATCATGGCGCAACAGCGGGTTTGTGTGTGTGTGTACGCACGATCATGGCGCAAAAGCGGGTTTGTGTGTGTGTGTACGCACGGTCATGGCGCAAAAGCGGGTTTGTGTGTGTGTGTGTACGCACGGTCATGGCGCAACAGCGGGTGTGTGTGTGTGTGTGTACACATGGTCATGGCGCAACAGCGGGTTTGTGTGTGTGTGTGTACGCACGATCATGGTGCAACAGCGGGTTTGTGTGTGCACGATCATGGTGCAACAGCGGGTTTGTGTGTGTGTGTGCACGATCATGGCGCAACAGCGGGTTTGTGTGTGTGTGTCTGCGCACAATCATGGCGCAACTGCGGGTTTGTGTGTGTGTCTGCGCGCAATCATGGCGCAACAGCGGGTTTGTGTGTGTGTGTGCGCGCAATCATGGCGCAACAGCGGGTTTGTGTGTGTGTGTACGCACGATCATGGCGCAAAAGCGGGTTTGTGTGTGTGTGTGTACGCACGATCATGGCGCAAAAGCGGGTTTGTGTGTGTCTGCGTGCGATCATGGTGCAACAGTGGGTTTGTGTGTGTGTCTGCGTGCGATCATGGCGCAACAGCGGGTTTGTGTGTGTGTCTGCACGATCATGGTGCAACAGCGGGTTTGTGTGTGTGTGTGCACGATCATGGTGCAACAGCGGGTTTGTGTGTGCACGATCATGGTGCAACAGCGGGTTTGTGTGTGTGTGTGCACGATAATTGCGCAACAGTGGGTTTGTGTGTCTGCACGATCATGGCGCAACAGCGGGTTTGTGTGTGTCTGCGTGCGATCATGGTGCAACAGTGGGTTTGTGTGTGTGTCTGCGTGCGATCATGGCGCAACAGCGGGTTTGTGTGTGTGTGTGCACGAGCATGGCGCAAGAGGGTGTTTGTGTGTGTGTGTACGCACGATCATGGCGCAAAAGCGGGTTTGTGTGTGTGTGTGTACGCACGATCATGGCGCAAAAGCGGGTTTGTGTGTGTGTGTACGCACGATCATGGCGCAAAAGCAGGTTTGTGTGTGTGTACGCACGGTCATGGCGCAACAGCGGGTTTGTGTGTGTGCACGATCATGGCGCAACAGCGGGTTTGTGTGTGTGTCTGCACAATAATTGCGCAACAGTGGGTTTGTGTGTCTGCACGATCATGGCGCAACAGCGGGTTTGTGTGTGTCTGCGTGCGATCATGGTGCAACAGTGGGTGTGTGTGTGCGCGATCATGGTGCAACAGCGGGTTTGTGTGTGTGTGTGCACGATCATGGCGCAACAGCGGGTTTGTGTGTGTGTGTCTGCGCACAATCATGGCGCAACTGCGGGTTTGTGTGTGTGTCTGCGCGCAATCATGGCGCAACAGCGGGTTTGTGTGTGTGTGTACGCACGATCATGGCGCAAAAGCGGGTTTGTGTGTGTGTGTACGCATGATCATGGCGCAAAAGCGGGTTTGTGTGTGTGTGTACGCACGATCATGGCGCAAAAGCGGGTTTGTGTGTGTGTGTACGCACGGTCATGACGCAAAAGCAGGTTTGTGTGTGTGTGTGCGATCATGGCGCAGCAGCCGGTTTTTGTGTATGTTCGTTCATAGCGCAGCTGTGTGTGTGTGTGTCTGTGCATTTTGCCGCAGCAGCGTGTGTGTGTAAACAAGCTTCCCCTACATGAAAACTCCATCTCAGCTCCACAACTGGATGTGAAGTTCATCAGTGTTTGATGATCGCGAAGTTGCACAATCTGACCGTGAAAGCTCCTGTCAGCAAAGGTGCGTTCGGGCAGAGAGATCACTACAGTGGACTAATGGACTTGTTGTGTGCACCACTGTTAATAAGCAAATATTAAAGCAGTCTGGAATTATTAGTAGATTAGTTAAATTATTTTCTCAAAATTTCAATAAAAATTGTTTCTTTAAAAAGTGAATTTAGTCTTTTTTCTGAAGATTAGTCTTGAAAAGGGGTGTCGTCTTATAATCAGGGTCATCCTATATTCGGGCAAATATGGTAGTAACGGATATGAAAATGGAAAAACAAGACATCACTAAGTTAAAATTAAAAGAAGTGGTGCCAGGACTGATGTCTGAAAACAAGAGGGAACACCTCATATCTATATCTGAAATCTATACAGATCAATTTGTTTTATTGTTACACTACCAGTCTCACTGAACTCAATGACAGAGCCATCACACGTATAGTGCAATCTCAATAGAACAGGACCACACACACCCACTCAATAAGTATTTAGTTCTTCTGCCATCAGGATGCAGGTACCGAGCCATGAAATGCAGGAGGGCTCGTTTTGGAAAGAGTCTGGTTCCCACTATGATAAAAAAATCCTTAACAATAGACCACGCTGAGTGGGATCATATCTGTCCATGTGAAAGGGTGGAGAGATGGTGCTGTTTGAAGTGTACGAGTGAATGATATTAAGTGTAATTGTTGTGTTGTTGTGTATCTTTGTTAAGCAAATGTAGTGTCGTGGAAAAGAATTTCCCCCTTGTCAAATGAAGTACCAGCTGGAAAGATTTACACAGAGCAATAAAAAAAAAAAAAAACAGGCGGTAAATTTCTGTCTGAAAATTTAAAATGATGCATGAGATCATTTTCCATTTCCTTGCATGGCCTGAAGGTCCTTGATCGGTCTTAGGGTTAGGGATGGACATGGTGACACTAAAAGCTGATCTAACCATCTGAACATTGAGGCTGCAATTGAGACTCATCAGATCAGGAAACATTTTCCAGTCTCTTTACTGTGTTCATTATGTCTTCTTTTCCAGATAGTTTATACGTTCTTTTTTTCAGACATGTATATTTTTTTGTAAGTTTTTACCTTGACATGTTTCGACTGCTCCTGCGGTCTTCATCAGAAGTGTCACTGGTGTTGGTGTGACGTGTCGCTTATCAGCTGTTCTTCCCGATGGGCGTGGCCAACCCCGATCTGTCAAATGTGCGGGGTTGGCCACGCCCATCGCCCATCGCCACGCCCCCCCAAAAAAAAGCCAAGAAAAAATCAAAAACACCAGACCAAAAACACATCAACACCATCACAGTACCGTACATCCGAGGAGTGACAGAAAAAATACAAAGAACCATGAAGAAACACCAGATCCAAACCATAGTCAAACCATACAGAAAACAAAGACAGCTGTTAGTTCACCCCAAGGACAAGATACAACCGGAGAAAAAATGCAACGTCATATACGAAATACCCTGCATGTTGTGCAATAAAACATACATAGGGGAAACAGGACGGACATACAACACAAGAAAGAAAGAACACCAGACGGAATGTGAAAAGGAAACAGCAGAACGACTCACACGAACCACAAAAAAGAAAGCAGAACAGGAGAACCTAAAATCAGCCATCACAGACCATTGTAAAAGAAATAACCACATCATGGACTGGGAACAGGGGAGAGTCATACACACTGAGGAAAACCGATACAGACGTTGGATCAGGGAGGCAGTGGAGATAAGGAAGCGAGCCAAGTGGTCCATCAACCGGGACGAGGGGGCCTACCAGCTGTCTCACACCTGGGATTCACTGCTCCAGGGACCAGCCGGTGGAGATGGGCGTGGCCAACCCCGCACATTTGACAGATCGGGGTTGGCCACGCCCATCGGGAAGAACAGCTGATAAGCGACACGTCACACCAACACCAGTGACACTTCTGATGAAGACCGCAGGAGCAGTCGAAACATGTCAAGGTAAAAACTTACAAAAAAATATACATGTCTGAAAAAAAGAACGTATAAACTATTTTCCAGTCTCTTCTGGTCCAGTTCTGGTGATCCTGTCTCTTTTGGTCCAGTTCTGGTGATCCAGTCTCTTCTGGTCCAGTTCTGGTGATCCAGTCTCTTCTGGTCCAGTTCTGGTGATCCNAAGTAGCCCCTCTAAAAGCCTACCTGGATCTCACAGGCAGTCACCAGGTTGTGGATGTAATAAAATGCCTCCTCCACCGTTTCTCCTACTGACACCAAGCCATGGTTTCTTAGGATCAGAACCTGAGAAATAAAAAATCCTGAGCTTCAATACCACCAATTATCTCCTTTCATTTCTTTCTTTCTCAAAATGCTCTTACTTTGCTTGTTGGCCCAAGATTCTTCTGAATGAGAGCCCTTTCTTCATCGTCCACCAGAATACCGTGGTAGTCGTGGTATCGCACCTCACCCAGGGACAGCGCCTCAGGCGAGATGGGCAACAGCCCACATTTCATGGCCGACACCTGCAACAAAGACAAACAGGGTCATGCTACGCTTTCTTTAACTCGAGGGTTGATGTGATTTAGGGCTGCAGCTATCGAATATTTTTGTAATCGAGTACTCTATCAAATCTTTTTTTGATTAATCGAGTACTCTAATAAATTACATGTATGTATATATAAATATACTAGGGCTGAAACGATTCTTCGAGTACCTCGAATAATTCGAGTACAAAAAAGCCTCGAGGCAAATTCTCTGCCTCGAGGCTTCGTTTAATTCATATTTAATTAATTCATGGCTTTGCAATCGCCCGCGGTCATGTTTCACCCGGACCGAAATAAGTGGCGCACATACACACTGCAATGAATGCACACGCGAGTAGCGAATGTAACTTAATTTTATCTTAAGCCATGGTGGACAACTAGACCGTACTATTACTACTAGTACTAGACCGGTACAGACTGAAAGATGTCGGTAGGAACCGGTAGCGACAAAACACGGTGCCGACTTTGGTACTGAGATGCTTCATTTATCCGCCTGCGCAGCTACACGGGTGGAGACACAGATGAGACGGAGGAGCAGAGAGCCCCTCCCCTTCCTCTCAAAACACCGTAGCGAGTTGCGGGTTAAAAATTCCGAAAAACTCTAAAGTTTCGCCGCATTTTGGAAAGGTAAACAGGAACAGAGCAAAATGAAACATATGCTATGAGATTTGTGCCGCAAAAAACAGGCATTCCAGCAATTAGTCGAAGCCACGCATTGCGTATGGAATTAACTTGGTGCTGCAGCCATGATATCTATGACTGCAGCTCTTTCACTTCAGTCCGACTGAAAAAAAGGTGTGTGAGGGGAAGACAGTGACATAACAGAAAGTTCCGAGGTAAGCAATAAATACCAGTAATAATAGTAAATGCACTTA
>SSNR01000434.1:352921-423788 GCA_006937965.1 Callopanchax toddi | reverse complement strand
TTTATCCTCCCAATGTAACATGGTTTTAGAAACATCTGAAAATGTGTGTCTACCTGAGGAAACACTGGACAGCTTTGTCCTGGTTGAAGCTGTTATCCTTGATAAAGTTTTCTCCTCAGTGAGGCCTACCACATGTGTTCTGGACCCGATTCCCACAAGGTTTTTTAAACAATTTTATGATTATTTTAAAAATGAGATTTTAACTCTGATGAATTGCTCCCTTCAGACAGGGGTCTTTCCTGCTGCTTTTAAATGGGCAGTGGTGAGACCTCTGTTGAAGAAGAGCAATTTAGATTTTAATGATTTAAACAACTTCCCACCGGTGTCCAACTTGCCATTTTTAAGCAAAATTTTTGAAAAGCTTGTGTTGAACCAACTCAACAATTTTATTAACACTAATAATGTCCTAGAGAAATTTCAGTCTGGTTTTAGAGTGAACCACAGCACCGAGACGGCCCTTCTGAAGATTTTAAATGATTTTAGAGTAAATTCTGATGCTCGGAGGGCGACAGTGTTGGTTCTGCTGGATCTAAGCGCTGCCTTCGATACCGTAGACCACACTGTTCTTTTAACCCGTCTAAAACAGATCGGCATCTCTGGTGCTGTTCATAGATGGTTCACTTCCTATCTCACAGACAGGACTTTTATGGTGAGCATGGACACCTGTTTCTCCCGGGTCCATAGCATCACATGTGGTGTGCCCCAGGGTTCCACTTTAGGCCCAGTGCTTTTTAACCTTTATATGCTCCCTCTGGGCAGCATCATCAGGAGACACGGGGTGAATTTCCACAGTTATGCTGACGACACACAGTTGTACATCTCCGTGTCTCCTGATGACACACAGCCAATGGATGCACTTTTTATCTGTATTTTAGACATTAAATCCTGGATGGCAGAAAACTTTCTCCAGCTCAATCAGGGCAAAACTGAAGTTTTAGTCATTGGTCCTGAGGCTCAGAGAGAGAAACTTTTACCCAAACTACAATCACTGTCTTTTAATCCTTCCTCAAAATTTAAGAATCTGGGCGTGATCTTTGACTCTGACCTGACTTTTATCCTCCATATTAAAAACGTCACCAAAATAGGTTTTTATCATCTCAAAAACATCGCCAGAGTCCGCCCCATTCTCTCTCTATCAGGTTCTCACTCCCCTCCTCCACCTTTCATCACCTTCTGCTGCTCTCACCACTAATCATCTCCAGCTGCACCTCATCATCTCATCACCGGAGGAGCTTAAGAGGAGTGGAGCTACAACAGGACGGCGTCAGCCCGTTCCACGACTTCTGTGGTACACAGGTTTACCTTTTTCTCTCTCTGTTGTTACTCCATGTGCTCATCCTCTGCTATCTACTTTCCCAGTTCTTCTCCACGACGCCGTCCTCACTCCTCGCTCCTCCGGATCCATCCACCCAGTCCTCAGTCTACCTGGATCAACAACCAATTCCTCACCAGCCTCCCTCCAGCCAGTCCTCAACCCTGCTCCAGTACTCTTCCAGGCTCCATTACCTCACGGACACAGTAAGCCTCTCATGCTGTTATTATCATCGCAAGATCATCTACCCTACTCTCGTTCAGCAGCCTCACCTCTCTTTAAGATCCTGACCGGCATCGAAACCCATCAAGATCCAGCACAATCTTTTAATAAAAACGCTTTCACTTACCTTAACTGTGTCCTCAGTTGTGTTGGCTCCAGGATCTGGTCTAAAATATGACACTCTCGGGCCAATACGGAGACGCTGATGCTTTTATCACCAGTAGAATTGATTACTGCAATGCCCTGCTTTCTGGTCTTTCCAAGAAGAGTACTTCAGGTCTACAACTTTTACAAAACTCAGCAGCCCGTGTCCTGACGAAGACCAGGAAGCGGGAGCACATCACTCCGGTTTTTAAAATCACTGCATTGGCTCCCTGTATGTTTTAGGATCGATTTCTTTTTTTTCTTTTTTTTTTTTTTTTTTTTAAGATACTGTTAATGGTTTAAGTGTCTTAATGGTCTTGGCCCTTATCTTTCTGAACTGCTTTTGCCATATGAACCCTTGCGGTCACTGCGCTCCTCTGGCAGCCGTCTCGGTCCGTGTACTTTCAGGCAGTTCGTTTTTTTTTTCATTTTAAACAAAAACTGAAAACAAACTGACTAGTATTTTTCATTTTCCGTTTTTAAAACCAAAATGAAAATCGGATAACGAGTTCAATCCGTGTACTCTTCGTTCTTTCCATTTTCAATTAAAACCAAAAATCAAAAGAATTTTTTCTTTCATATTTTGTTATTTGTTTTTGAAACGGACACAAAACGCAAAAAAAGGTCTTGTTTATCATATTTTAATCCTAGTCGAAGTTCAAAAAAACGAAATGGAAAAACGGGCTGTAAGGAAGAATTCGATTTTCATATTTCATTGCTCCGGTTTGTGAGTCTGGTAAAGTTTAAGAAATTGGCAGATTCGAAGTTTGCCGTTCAAAAGCTTCCGATCAAATGGGTGTAATAACAAATACTGCACCTCATGAGAATCGTAGGAAGGTGGTCTACAAGCTACAACCTCGTTTTTATAAAAACCATCCCTCCTCCGCTGCAGTTTTACATGTTTGATCGCTGGTCCAGTCAGCTGAAGGCTGCTGAGCGGGCAGGGACCGTCTACAAATTACCACTCTGTTGACAGCTCTTATGTAAAAATTAAATAACTACACTCTTCTACACTGTACTTTCACCAAACTTATACATAGTGTCAATAGACATCTTCTCTTCAGATTGCATTCTAAAAATATAATTTTGGGGGATTTTTGTTTATATTTTAATATTTTTTTTATATTTACTAGGAACTCTAAACCTGTACACTGTAATCACCATATTATCTACTCTACATACTAGAAGTCACCAAAATCACACAGATGATCACAGTACATATATACTACAAGTCTCAGCTTCTGGAAATGTATTTTTCAATGATTTTTGGTGAAATATTGTTTATTATTTTTTTCAATAACCCCACCATTGTACACTCTGCTGACACCAAACTCACAGAGATGATCACAGGACATCTCCTCTCTATACTACAAGCCTTAGTTCTGTCGAAAAACAATCAGCTGATTTTTGTGTAATTGTTTTGCCAAAACTATTAATGATAAGAGATTTGGTTTGTTTTTTGGGTAAGTTGCTTCAATAACTCCACTAATGTACACTCTACTGACACCAAACTCACAGAGATGATCACAGGACATCTACTCTCAATACTACAAGTCTTAGTTTTGTCATATTAAAATTAAGTTGACAGTCAACTTCAAACGCAACAACACACTCAGACAGAAACTGGTTAATCTAAACTGAACCATACAACCAAAAAGAAGCTTGGCTTCTTTGTTTATGCAGTCCTTTACAGTGAGGACTGGCCAGACTCTTACATCAGAATAAAAACCAACAATTACACAAGTACATGGCACAACACAGTAGAGTCACCTTTTCAGGTCATGACTCAGCAGTCCATTTACATCTCAAGGACAATGACAGACCTTTGAAAATGACAATGCCCACATTTTGGACAGAGAAGGTAGATGTTGTAGAGAGGATCTACGTCAAACATAAAAGACCTACACTAAACAAGGGAATGCCTCAGGTTGCACTTTTCCAGTACGACCATTTTTCTCTGAACCTGATTCCAAACCTGCTTTGATCTAATTTACACATTCCTGCATTAAAAAAAAGAGAACATTCAAGGACAATAGGCTAACGACATCTACAACATCTCAGGGATTCAGGAGGAAGGTGATTCACAGGTACTTTCAGCTCATGTAGAAACAACAGACAGCGGCAGTTAATCAGGTAGACTGATCCAGGTAGACAAATCAGCTGATTGTTTTTCGACAGACAGCCCGTTTTTCCATTTCGTTTTTTTGATCTTCGACTAGGATTAAAATATGAAAAACAAGACCTTTTTTGGCGTTTTGTATCCGTTTCAAAAACAAACAAAAAAATATAAAAGAAAAAATTCCTTTTTCGATTTTTGGTTTTAATTGAAAATGGAAAAAACGAAGAGTACACGGATTTACAAGGACCCGTCTCCTAGTCATCCCTAAAGTCAGGACACACACCCACGGCGAAGCTTCTTTTAGTTATTACGGCCCTCGCCTCTGGAACGGGCTGCCAGAGGACCTCAGGACCGCAGAGAACGTTCAGGTTTTTAAGAATAGACTCAAGACCCACCTTTTTAGATCAGCTTTTAACTGATTATTATTTATTTAGCTTTTTATTCACATTTTATTGGTCATTTTACTATTCATATAAGTTCTCGTTATTTTATATGCTATGCATTTTAATCCTCCAGTGTTTCCTCTCTGGAACCCTCTGCCTTGGGACGGTGGCGGCTCGAGCGCTCCCCGGTAGGGCCCGGGCAGTGGCGGGGGTTGCCACCTTCCATCCCCGGGTGCCCTTGGTTGGTGTGTTGGCTGCTGACCTGGTTCTACAGCTGACGAGGCAGAGGGCCCACTTGATGGCGTGTTTCTCATTACTGGAGCCATCTGAGCTCAACATAGTGTTTACTGTGGTTTTTATGTGTATGTGTGGGTGTATGTGTGCCTGGGAATGGGTTGTGGACTGGGAGGGGAGAGTGTCATAATTGTTCTATGTGTGGGAAAGGGAGGGAATGTTGGTTGTATGGGTCATTTTAATCTGTCAAGCACTTTGTGTTGCTTGCTCTGGTATGAAAGGTGCTATATAAAAAAAGTTTGATTTGATTTGATGCGCGCTCATGGCAATCAAGGCCCGCAGTGCGCCGCTCAGAAACTGAAGTGAACTGAGAAGTTTTGTGATAAAGAGTCACTCTAACAGACTATATTATTCACATCACCGGTTGGAGAGTTTGCTTTCTCTCGCGCAGAGAAAAGCGCACGTCATGCAGCGCCTGCTACAGGAGGAGGAGCAGACAGGTGGAGGTAGGAATCAAACTAATAAATACGGACTCTCGTGCACAAGCTGCCTCAGGCATATATATATATATATATATATATATATATATATATATACATACATATATATATATATATATATGTGTGTGTGATTAGGGCTGTCAATCGATTAATTTTTAATCGCATGAGTGTCCTGAGTTAACTCGCGATTAATCGCAAATTTTTTAAATGCTCTCAACTGACCTAAATTTATTTTTATTATTTCAAATATTCTTTAATACAGGCTGTTTACCATTTACTTCTCTTTCTAAGATGTGATAAGAAATCAGATGTAGCATCCATTCTGACTCTGACAGGTTGAATCAGCCTTAATATCAAATGATTTCTCTCCTATAGAATTAGTTCTACTCATCACACTAAGACCTTTTCATCACCCTATTAAACCCCAAAATGTCTAAAGATGGACTTTTTCTGACAGACTATTATTGTCATTTACAAAACCTAATATGCTGGTGAAGGTTCTTAGTCATCCAGGTTATGATAATCCACTACCGCTCATATATTCAGAACTTCTCAAAGATTGCTCAACCACTATATGAGCTACTACAGGGAAAGTCCTCAACATAAACTCAAAACCCCCAAAGAAAGAGCAAGGGACCCCAGTTACCATCCAGAACACCCATTGTATGGACTACTCACCATCAAAATGTCCTTGAGCAACTTATCAACATGTTGACACAACCTCCAATCCTAGCATATCCAGACTTCAACAGACCGTTTGTACTCCACACGGATGCATTGGAGAAAGGCCTTGGTGCTGTTCTGTACCAGGAACAGGGAAGAAAGTTGAGTTATTGGGTATGGGTCACGGACCCTCACACCTGCTGAACGAGGATACTATCTACATAGTGGCAAGTTAGAGTTTCTGGCTCTAAAGTGGGCAGTGTGTGAGAAGTCCAACAACTACTTATTTTATGCTCTACACTTTACTATCTACACTGACAACAACCCACTAACATACATTATGAGCACCGCCAATCTCAATGCAGTTGGTCATCGTTGGGTTGGAGAACTGTCTGATTTTCATTTCAACATCAAATACAGACCAGGAAGAGTAAATGTGGATGCAGATACTCTGTCTCGTGCCCCCCATGACATCAACCACTATGTATCTACATGCACAGAGGAGTTGGCACAGGAGGTGGTCAGTGCTGCTTGGGAGGGTACCAGGGCTGCAAAGAGAGATGATGTGGCCTGGGTGGCTGCTCTCATGGCTTCCTCGCATGATGTCATCCTGCAGCCTCATCCACCCCTGCAGAGAGTAAAACATGATGACTTGGTCAAAGCACAGAGAGAAGACCCAACAATCGGAGAGATTATAAGGCTGAAAGAGTCAGATACTAGACTTAGCGATGACAGCCGGAGGTCGTTAAAACGATCTGCCAACAGACTTCTCAGAGAATGGGAACGGCTTCATCTGGAAGATGGAGTTTTGTACAGGAAAACACCAGAGAGAAAACAGCTGGTTCTGCCCATCAAATATCAGTCTGTGGTGCTCAGACACCTTCATGATTACATGGGCCATGTTGGTACTGAGAGGGTGCTGCATCTAACTAGAGAAAGATTCTACTGGCCTCAAATGAAGAACTGTATAGAGGACTATGTAACTAAGAAGTGCTCATGCATAAGCCAGAAGAAACCAACCATCCATGTACGAGCACCCATGAGTAATCTATAGTCCAACTCACCTCTTGAGCTGGTCAGTATTGACTACTTACATCTTGAGAAGTGCAAAGCGGGCTATGAGTATATCTTGGTGGTGGTCGACCACTTCACAAGGTTTGCGCAGGCTTACCCAACCAAGAATAAATCTGGTCGTACTGCAGATGAGTGGATTTATAATGACTTTGTTCCTCGTTTTGGATTTCCCAACAAACTGCATCATGACCAAGGGCTGGAGTTTGAGAACGAGCTGTTCCGAACCCTCGGGCACCTTTCTGGAGTTGGTCATTCCAGAACAACCCCATACCATCCCCAATGCAATCCAGCCGAATGGTTCAATCGGACACTATTACAAATGTTACGTACCCTGACAGAAGGAAAAGGAGGCATGGAAGGATCACCCTCACAGGTTGTTCATGCCTATAACTACACTCAGCATGAGTCAACAGGTTATTCTCCTCACTTCCTACTCTATGGTCGACACCCTAGGCTTCCGGTGGACCTTCTGTTTGGCTTGGCAGAAGAGGATGACTTCATGACACACAAAGGATATGTTGAAAAGTGGCAAAAGAGGATGACTGAAGCCTATCAGATTGCTCAAAACAACAGTCTGTTATCAAGTGCCAAAAACAAAACCTATTATGACCAGAAAGTGAAAGGAGTTGTCCTGAAACCAGGGGATCGAGTGCTTGTTAGGAACCTAGGAGAGTGGGGAGGACCTGGCAAGTTGCGTTCCTACTGGGAGAAGAAGATATACACAGTTAAAGAACAAATCCAAGATAACCCAGTGTATATCATTTACCCTGAGAGTGATAACAAGGGAAAAACCAGGACCCTACACAGGAATCTGTTATTAGTAAACAATCTACCAGTGGAATTCCATTCACCATGCACCAAAGAACCACAGAGGAGAAAGAGAAATAGTATGTATGGCTAAAGTGAATAACGACAAAAGCAAGCCCATTGAACCAGAAATGTCTGATTCAGATGAGGAATCAGGGGGTGGATACTGGCTAAGGGCACCAATAAGTTGGACTGAGCCACAGATGGCTACAAACTTGGAAAAGCGGATGATCTCAGAAGAAGAAAGGCTAGAGCCTCAAACATCCTGTTCTAAGGAGAGAGTGAATCAGAAAAACCTTTGTTGCCATTGTCATTGAATGTAATTCGCAGACTAGGAACTTTTTTCGACAATAAGGTGCAGCATACACACACAGAATAAAAAAAAAACACAAGTAGCAGCAGAAAACAGTGCAAACATGCTGTTAAAGTGACAGTTAATGAGTATGTTGCTAATTGTTCATGAGCCAAACGGCAGAGGGAAAGAAACTGTTTTTGTGATGAGAGGTTCTTGTCCTGATGGACCGTAGCCTCCTGCCAGATGGAAGTGGCTCAAACAGACCATGTCCAGGGCGAGAGGTGTCAGCTGCTATCCGGCCTGCTCGCCCCCGAGTCCTGGAGGCGTACAGGTCCTGGATTGATGGTAGACTGCAGCCAATCACCTTCTCAGCAGAGCGCACAATACGCTGCAGTCTCTGTCTATCCCTGGCAGTGGCCCCAGCGAACCACACAGTGATGGAGGAGGTGAGGATGGACTCAATGATGGCCGTGTAGAACTGGACCATCATCTGGACCGGCAGCTTGGCTTTTCTCAGCTGTCGCAGGAAGTACATCCTCTGCTGGGTTTCTTGATGAGGGAGCTGATGGTCGGCTCCCAGGTCAGGTCCTGCGTGATGCAGGTTCCCAGGAAATGGAAGGAATCCACGGAGGTGATGGGAGTGTCAGTGAAGGTGAGGGGGGCAGAGGGGCTGTGACTCTCCTGAAATCCACTATCATCTCCACTGTCTTCTGGGTGTTAAGCACCAGGTTGCTGCTGCAGCACCAGGACACCAGCTGGTCTACCTCCCTCCTGTAGGCAGACTCATCGCCATTCAAGATGATCCCAATGAGGGTGGTGTCATCCGCAAACTTGATCAGTTTAACGGAGTCGTGGCTGGAGGTGCAGCAGTTGGTGTACAGGGAGAAGAGCAGGGGGGAAAGTACACAGCCCTGTGGTGATCCTGTGCTGATAGATTTGAAGTCCGAGACAGTCTTCCACAGCCGCACGCACTGCCTCCGGTCCGACAGGAAGTCAGTGATCCACCTGCAGGTGGAGTCAGGCACGTTGCGCTGAGCGAGCTTGTCCTGGAGCAGAGGAGGGAGGATGGTGTTGAATGCAGAACTGAAGTCCACGAACAGGATCCTAGCGTAGGTTCCCGGCGAGTCCGGATGCTGAAGAATGTGGTGAAGGGCCAGGTTGATGGCGTCATCTACAGACCGCTTAGCTCTGTAGGCAAACTGCAGAGGGTCTAGGAGTGGGGAGGTGAAGGATTTGAGGTGATGCAGGACAAGGCGTTCAAACGACTTCATGACTACAGATGTCAGCGCCACAGGTCTGTAGTCATTAAGTCCAGTGATTCTGGGCTTCTTGGGGACAGGGACGATGGTGGACTGCTTGAAACAGGATGGGACGTAACATGACTCCAGAGATGTGTTGAAGATGTCCGTGAAAACAGGAGCCAGTTCCTCAGCACAGTGTCTAAAGTTGTTTTCATAAAACAATGCCGGCAAATTGCCGCAAACCTGAGCAGGCATCTGGGAGCCTTTGGTCGTTTATAAGTGGTCAGACCATGCTGGTAATGTTGCGCAATCATGTGCGTTTCACAAAAGATTTCTCGGTGGCAGGATAAAGGAGGTATGGGGGCGGTCTTTGCGCTGTCGATGCGCATGGTACAGAGACGTGAGACAGAAGTGCTCGTACAAACATACAGGCAACTTCTGCTTCGGCCAGAAGCTCCCGGATCTCGGTGTCACTCCAGTTTGTCATCTCCACTGAGTGTTTACAAATGCGCAACAGCTTTCCCATGTTTACATCGTCTCGTCTTCTTCCGCTTATCCGGGTCCAGGTCGCGGGGGCAGCATCCCAATTAGGGAGTTCCAGACGATCCTCTCCCCAGCCACTTCTACCAGCTCCTCCGGCAGGATCCCAAGGCATTCCAGGGCCAAACCAGAGATATATTTTCTCCAGCTTGTCCTGCGTCGACCCGGGGGCCTCCTGCCAGCAAGACATGCCTGAAAAACCTCCCTGGGGAGGCGTCCAGGGGGAATCCTAACAAGATGCCCGAACCACCTCAGCTGGCTCCTTTTGACATGGAGGAGCAGTGGTTCTACTCCGAGTCTCTCCCGAATGTCCGAGCTCCTCACCCTATCCCTAAGGCTGAGCCCGGCCACCCTGCGGAGAAAACTCATTTCAGCCGCTTGTATCCGCAATCTTGTTCTTTCGGTCATTACCCAAAGCTCATGACCATAGGTGAGGATTGGGAGGTAGATCGATCGGTAAATCGAGAGCCTTGCTTTCCGGCTCAGCTCCTTCTTCACCACAATAGACCGGTTCAGCGTCCGCATCACTGCAGACGCTGCCCCAATCTGCCTGTCGATCTCCCGCTCCCTCCTTCCCTCACTCGTGAACAAGACCCCGAGATACTTGAACTCCTCCACTTGAGGCAGGATCTCTCTCCCAACCTGGAGTTTGCAATCCACCCTTTTCCGACCGAGAACCATGGCCTCAGACTTGGAGGTGCTGATCCTCATCCCAGCCTCTTCACACTCGGCTGCGAACCTCCCCAACAAGAGCTGTAGGTCAGAGCCTGATGAAGCTAAGAGGACCACATCATCTGCAAAAAGCAGAGACGAGATTCTCCTGTCACCAAACTCGACACCCTCCACACCATGGTTGCACCTAGAAATCCTGTCCATAAAGGTTATGACCAGGACCGGTGAAAAAAGGCAGCCCTGGCGGAGTCCAACCCTCACTGGGAACAGGTTCGACTTACTGCTGGCTATGCGGACCAAACTCACACTCCTCTGGTACAGGGACTGAATGGCCCTTATCAAAAGACCATCCACCCCGTGTTCCTGGAGCGCCCTCCACAGGGTGTCTCTGGGGACACGGTCATAAGCCTTCTCCAAATCGACAAAACACATGTGGATATGTTGGGAAAACTCCCATGACCCCTCCATCACCCTAGCGAGGGTAAAGAGCTGGTCCACAGTTCCACGACCAGGACGAAAACCACATTGCTCCTCTTCTATCCGAGGTTCAACTATCGACCGGACCCTCCTCTCCATTACCCTGGAGTAGACCTTTCCAGGGAGGCTGAGGAGTGTGATCCCCCTATAGTTGGAACACACCCTCTGGTCCCCCTTCTTAAAAATGGGAACCACTAGCCCTGTCTGCCACTCCACAGGAACTGCCCCCGATGACCACGCAATGTTGCAGAGACGTGGCAACCACGACAGTCCTACAACATCCATCGCTTTGAGGTACCCAGGTCGGATCTCATCCACCCCCAGGGCTCCGCCACTGCGTAGTTTTTTGACTACCTCAGCGACTTCTGCCCCAGAGATTGGACAGTCCATCCCCAGGTCTCCCAGCTCTGGTTCCTCATAGAAATGCATGTTGGTGGGATTGAGGAGCTCCTCAAAGTATTCCTTCCACCGCCTGACTATAGCCCCAGTTGACCTCAGCAGCTCCCCGTCCTCACTGTAAACAGTGTTAGCAAGTTGCCGCCTTCCTCCCCTGAGGCGCCGGATGGTTTGCCAGAACCTTTTTGGAGCCGACCGATAGTATTTCTCCATGATCTCACCAAACTCCTGCCACGCTCGAGATTTTGCCTCGGAAACTGCCACTGCTGCACCCTGCTTGGCCCTCCGATATCTATCAGCTGCCTCTGGAGACCCACAGACTAGCCATGCCTTGTAGGCCTCCTTCTTCAGCCTGACGGCTCCCCTAACCTCTGGTGTCCACCAGCGAGTACGGGGGTTACCGCCACGATTGGCACCAGCTACCTTGCGACCACAGCTAGCAACAGCTGCCTCAACAATCGTAGAGCGGAACAAGGCCCATTCAGACTCAATGTCCCCCACTTCTCTCGGGATGCGGTCGAAGCTCTGCCGGAGTTGGGAGTTGAAGACCATCTTGACCGGCTCTTCTGCCAGGCGTTCCCAGCAGACCCTCACTATACATTTGGGTCTACCAGGTCTGCGTAGCATCTTCCCCTGCCATCTGATCCAACTCACCACCAGGTGGTGATCAGTTGACAGCTCCGCTCCTCTCTTCACTCGAGTGTCCAAAACATACGGTCTCAGGTCAGATGATACAACTATAAAGTCAATCATCGACCTGTAACCTAGGCTGCCCTGGTACCAGGTGTACCGGTGGGCATCCTTATGTTCTAACATGGTGTTCGTTATGGCCAAACTGCGACTTGCACAGAAGTCCAAAAACAGAACACCACTCGAGTTCGGAATTGGGCGGGCCATTCCTCCCAATCACGCCCCTCCAGGTCATGCTGTCATTGCCCACGTCAGCATTGAAGTCTCCCAGCAGGACTATAGAGTCCCCAGTAGGAGCGCTATCCAGCACTCGTCCCAGGCACTCCAAAAAGGGTGGGTACTCTGAGCTGCTATTTGGTGCATAAGCACAAACAACAGTCAGGATCGCATTTTTGTCTTTACAAATGCGCAACAGCTTTCCCATGTTTACATGATTTTTAAATACTTTCTCTGGTAGGGGGTCGGCTCACTTTTGCCACGTTAGTAGTGACACCTCCCTCTGTTGCGCCAAGGTGTAATCTTCATTCACAAGTCCGATGTTGCGGGAATATTACTACCAAGCTTGGCGGCACGAATGTCGCAAAATTGCCGCATCACCATGCCGCCACGGCGCTTTCATAAGACACACTGTGGCGGCAATATTACGCTGATTTGCCGGCACGGTGTGTCTTATGAAAGCGGCTTAAGGGTGGAGGGGGAGACACCGTCCGGACCCGGGGCTTTTCGGAGGTCCAGCTTTTTAAAAACCCTGGTCACGTCCTGCTCCAAGACTGTGAGGCTATTGGGGAGGAGGAGGGGTCCACGGTGGGTGCAGTTGGGGAGGGGCTCAAGGTGTGGGCAGAGCGGGGTGGAGAGGGGGGTTCAAGGGTGAGTGCAGAGGGGGAGGAAGGGGATCTGAGGTGGGTTTGGCTGTTTGCATAATGGTGCTTGAGGAGGAGGGAGAAGGGTGTGAGACCTCAAACCTTGCATAAAAGTTGTTTAGCTTCTCTGCTAGTTGTTTGTTGTCCACAGCAGGGGGGATTCTGGGCCTGAAGTTCGTGATTTTCCTAAGCCCTCTCCAGACAGAAGCAGATTTGTTGGTGGAGAAATGCTGTCTCAAGTGGGCATTGTAAGTTGCTTTAGCCTTTAGCACCTCTTTGCTAAACACATACTTGCAACGCCTGTAGCTTTCACGATCTCCTGCTCTTTGGGCCAGCTCGTTCTCCCTCCTCAGATTTCTCAGTCTTGGTGTGAACCATGGTTTGTCGTTATTGAAAGACACCCTGGTACGTGATGGGATGATGCTGTTTTCACAGATCTGAATGTATGAAGTCACAGTATCTGTGTACTCATCCAAGCTTCCTGTGGCAGCCTTGAACACCTCCCAGTCTGTAGTGTCCAAACATGTGCGTAGCTCCTCCACTGCCTCACACTGGGGTTGCAGAGTTTCAGCCGTTGTCTGTAAGCAGGGATGAGGTGAACCATCACGTGATCAGAGTATCCCAGGGCCGCTCAAGACACAGCTCTACAGGCCCCACTTACTGTTGTATAACAATGATCCAGTGTCCTCTGACCTCTTGTTGGGCATTTAATAAACTGTTTGTACCTTGGTAGTTCCTGGGACAGATTTCCTTTATTAAAATCCCCCAAGATAATCAGTAAAGAGTCCGGGAAAGTTCACTCAACATTCAGGATCTGATCCGTGAGCACGCCCTGTGCTTCGCGCGTGTCCCCGCATGGTGGGATGTAAACAGCGGCCAGAATGAATGAAGCGAACTCACATGGGGAATAGAAGGGCTTGCAGTGAATGAAAAGATATTCCACAGCGGGAGAGCAGTGTTTGGAGATCACAGTGACATCCGTGCACCAGGTGTTGTTGATGTAAAAACAGAGACCTCCATCTCTCGTTCTTCCCCCGGAGAGTCCGCATTCTCGACCCGCGCGGATGAGCTGGAATCCATCCAGGTGAAGCGCGCTGTCTGGGACGTGCTCGCTGAGCTATGTCTCCGTGAAGCAAAAGGCACAAGAGTTTGAAAAGTCACTGTTCCTCCTTATCAGCAGCGCAAGTTCATCCATCTTGTTGCAGAGTGAGCGAGCGTTGGAGAGAAAAATCCCAGGTAAGGGTGTCCACGTGCCGCGCTTCCGAAGATGCACCAGGGCCCCTGGGCCCCCTTCCCTCACCTTCGGTGTCTCACTCTTTTTGCAAAAAGGTAGACCAAATCAGCTGCAGGCACTAAAAAATATGGCAGTAGATCGGCAGCAGTGAATTTCCCAATGTTTAGGAGCTCTTCCTGGCTGTAAGAGCACACAGAAACATGATAATCACACAAATACAAACAAAACATAGCGCACCAAATCACCAGGGCGACCGTGCGTGGCGCCATCTTGGAGTTTCAAAATGAAGCATTGGAAAATGACCAACTGCAGGATGAAGTGCGGTACCAAATGCAGCCAGAGGATGATACAAGTGCAGCAGGCTCTCCTTTGCCTTGTCTGGATATGGATTTGGAGTGTCCTTCACCTGGACACCAAGGACTTCCAACCTATCAGCCCCGTCCTACAGTGCACACTGCAGGCTGCTACCTTGTACCTGCAGCCAATTTGGGACAGTTACATTCATGTTTACCATCATTTCAGGGTACTCCATTTATTCAGTATCCATGTCCCTCATTTGTTTTCCCCATGTATGCTTAGAGTCATGGCATGCTGAACATTTTCCCAAATGTATGTTTGGTAAATGTGTATTTTTGAGTTGAAGAGATTTTGTACTCTGACACATTTATTGAAATGTTGGTTAAAGTGTCAGGAGCCACTTTTGTTGTCAGGGAGCGTGTAGCACCCCTAATGAAGGGATTACCACATTTAAGTGTAAAGTTGAAATTATCAACAATATAATCCTTTTTGGTTGAAGGTAAACATTTTATTTCTTTATTTATGGGCACAGTGAGGGTTTAAGTCAGGGTGGAACTATTGTTGTGTATTTATTGTTCCGGGGACCCATAAAGAGACGGACAGGTCCGCTGTTTTCCTCAGACGCAAACTGGAGAGAAACGAGATGCATCCTGTTCTCATTGTTCCACTTTCACCTGCTTCATACAGGTAACATTGTGACAGCGGTCCACATCCTTGGGACCCGTTACACATACAAGATCAGAGCAATTTTAATGGTAGTGAATCCCTTTGTAACTGGCCCCACTATGGTTAGCAGTTAGCTCATCTCTGGTCAGAACTGTTCTCAGTTTCTCTTAACAGAAGCCATTCAAAGCCCTATCTACCACAGAAAGGTTATAACTTCCACAGATAGCTTATTCAAAATCTGAACTGTCAGATAGAAATCAGATGAGTACAACAGTAAATATTGATCTAACCGTATTTCACAGAAGACAATTAGAAAGCTGTTTAAGGATCTGTATGTTTAGCCTCTTTTAACCTGATGACTTCAGATTAAAAGTTATCTGCTCTTTATAAAAAAATTTCTATCAGCTGAGACACTAGAGAGTCAAAATGCCATCAAGGAAATATTCCTTATAGGCTTACCAGTGATAAAGGATTTAAAATTAAAATGAAAACTAATTAAGGCTGCAAGCAGCGATGAACAACCCTCGATCTTTGGTGGCGCTCTGGCATGTGTCGTGTTCAAAGGTTATGAGCTAAACTGGATCTGTTCTCAGTGACACCTGTTCTGATCTGCAAAATGAAAAACAGCAGAAATAGTCAGATACACAGATTTTAATTTTGCTAATGACTATGCAGAGGTCAGTTCTGAGTCTAATATGTTGATTTGAGTCCTGAATGTTTGTAGAAGTGATCTCAAGTCAAGTGTGAGCATGCCGTTTAATGATGTTGCTGACCAACAGCATGGATTTCTTGAATGCTGACCTGCAGAACATGACAAAACCCCAAAATGACACTAATAATTTCATTAAAAGTAATGCTTTAGATGGAAAAGAGACAGACTAGAACTCTCACGAAGATTTCTTTAGTCAATACTGAGAGTACAAATATGGACTGTTTCACTATTATTGTAGCAGTGGGAACCACTGGATTTAATGCAAAAACAAAGACTCCACACTGTCATTCATTGGGACAGATATTTTGATGGAAATTAAAAATTTAAATAAGTAAAATGAAATTTGACTAATGGTGGTTTATATTAACGGAGTTTATTCAGTTTCATTTATCATTTCAGCAGTGTTAGAGATATGAGAGAACAAAATGTGCTACTCAGACCAGTCTAAAGAAAACAGAAAGCCTAAAGTCAATAATACAATAATAAAGACCTGTTGAACTTCTGTATCTGCTGGTGAAAATGTTGCAGATCTAACAACACTTTGGCCTGGAAGGTTCAATGAAACGTAAAACCCACAACACAAAAACAAAACCCACAACACGACAACAAAACAAGTTATGGCAAATGTAAGTAAATGACCAGGTTGCTGTTGTCTCTCATTCACTTTTTGCCTGAGCTGTTTTTTATTTCAAACTTTATTGAATCGAACACAAAGAAAACAGAACAGAATTTAGATTCACACAAAAATACACCTCCAATTTAAAAAACAACACATATTTTTAGGTGTGACTAAGGTATTGACTGTAGCATTGTGAATTACTACACTCTCTCCAAGAATATTACACTCATTTAAGATTAAGATGAAAAGTTATGAACTGTAACGTTTAACCTTGTAAAATGGATAATATTATTGAAGCTATCTTTAGGTTATTTTCGGTTGTGAACAGTGAATTAATACCATATTAATGATTTGAAGCTGAGACCAAATGAAAGATGGAACAATCATTTAATTATAAAAAGCTATGATGATACATAGGAAATGAGGCAGAGCTGAGGTAGTTTCATTTTAAATCATAATAACTCTTAAACATGATAAGGAGTGTCTAAGGAGGTGTTATTATGAGTTTAAAAGTCTGAGTCTGTTTTGATGAGACTAGAGGGGTTTAGATTAGGTCAGATGCTGAGTTAGTTGCTAAAGGGAAATTTGGATGAGTTCATTTTGTTATTAACTTATCAAGGAAGCTCCTCATTATCAGATCTGTGGAATTCTTACTGTACCAGACGGTCTCCGGGTCCAGCAGGTTTCAGGAACTCGACACGCCGAAGTGGAAGTGGTCCTCCGGACGTGGAGATGGGTCCTCAGGGGAATCACGGTCGCCGTTGGACACCTTTCAGCCCTGAGATCCATTGGCAGCAAGGATTCAGTTCCAGACCTGTAATGGAAACGGTTTGAGGCTCATGGTGGAGAGGAGAGAAACTGGTGTGTTTCTTCCCGGAGCAGAGATTTCTGGGGTTTGGAACCCAGTCAAGGTCGCATATCTCTGCGTCCAGGTTGAGGAGATCGGCACGAGCAGGGCCGTCTCTGAGTAGCGGTTCAGTGAAGCTGGCAACAGGTCTGATGAAGAACCTGAACTGGAACTGACGTGTTCAAGGAAGTGAAGATGAAGAAAGGCTGGTTTATACTTCTCCGACAGCACGTTTGCGCTCACACGCACACGTATTGACGGAGATGTTTTTGATTTTTACTTCTCCGTCAGTGTTGTGAAGCAATTCTCCACCAGGACAGCAGAGGGCGCATAACATTTCTGCAGTAATGCCTCCGGTCGACCAAAGTTTGTTTATTTCAGCTCAGTAATGGCCGACAGAGCGAATTTTGATTGATTTTGAACAGATTGATCTCGAGGAACAAACAGTGTTGTTAAAAAGAATTAAACAGAAGTGAGGAGACAGCAGCATCTGTTGAATGTCCGTCCGTTCAGTGAGGACGAGGCAGACGACCAGCGAATATGTAGCTCTTGTTTAACCCTTTAGGGACACTGATGGATGATATAAATGTTCGAACTTCGTCTGCCAGACGTTTCTCGAGCTGATCCATATCTGCTTCCGCGAGATTCTACTATTACTACTTTGTTGATACAGAGGATATGGGGTGTTGAGCCGACCAATCACAGGCATGCGTTGTCCGTCGCTTTCGACGCATAGTTAGAATTTTGGGCCCATCTCCATCAGCTTCTGTGAGCATGTCATAGAGAGCTTGCGTCGACGCATAATGGCGTTGCGTCAGTCCGTCCTGATGCAGACGCAGAAGTATAAATCAGGCTTAAGAATACTGTTATCTTAAGTGAGCCAATTAGAATGAGGGAAGTGCCTTAATGGGCCAATGAGGGTGAAATATGTGTCAGGGGTTTACCGAGTAAACATGACTCAGTCTCTTAAAGTCACACAGTTTAAATACCATTTAGGATTTATCATAAATTAACCAGTGGTTCAGTAACAGATGATTACTGAGATCATTTACCTTTAAGTAATAAACAGTAGTTTAACCTTAGCAAAAGTAGAAATGTGTAACAGGTGTAAAATAATATGACTTAAGGATTATGGAGAAATAAACCCAGGAAAGATTTAAACATTATAACACTGAGTGGATGTGTGTAAATGACCTTGGAAGGAACATTGTGAGACACATCAAATGTAAACAAGAGATTAGACCAGCAGTGTGATAAGAAAGGGAACACTTTAGAATCTGAATTTATTATTAAGAGAGTCTTAAGTTTATTATAACTAAGAGAGTCCAGTTGAGGTCATCTGGGAAAGTGGACATCTGAAAGTGGACGGTTGGACACCTGTAGGAATGTTGAGTCAGGTTATCAAAAGGTTAAGGCACGATGAAGAGTGATTATATTCCAAGTTATTGGCAAAAGAGTATTATTGTGTGATGGTCAAGCGTTCAAAATGTCATTGGATTAGCGTATTCTGTAACGTTACATAACATATGAGGTTCCATATTAGCATCACTTCTGTTTTAGCATACATTTTGGCGCACCATAACTTCAATTTGATGCTTTTATTTTGTTATCTTCAAAACTTGTGTCGTAATGTTGTGGGTTTTGCATTTCAATTAACCTTCAGGGATGTCAGGATGCTCTCCACCACACAACAGCACTGAGACCAGCATTCTTAGGCCTCTTCACAAAACAAAGCCATTAGAGCAGTGTTTTGTTGAAAAAGACGATAAAACATTTTTGTGTTAATGCATCTTTTTTTCAAGATGTTAAAGAGACACTGATGGGCTAAACGCAGCTCTTTGATGACTAAATTTGACGAGACTTCTGTAAGTTTTTGACGGTGTAACGAGACAAAAACATTAATCTGTGGAGTTGTGGAACAATATTTGGGTGAACTGAGTATTTTTTGTCAATTGTGAACTCAATCTCCAAACATCATTTTATTGTGGTGGGGATGAAGTTTTCTATTAGTTTTGGGGCAATGTTGTTGCATGGCGCTATTGAAACACTCACCTCGTTAAACTGATTTATTCAAAGAATCCTTCTTGACAGCTTGTGACAACCCTGCTGATTGACTCCATATTGTGTCCTTATTTAATCAACTCTACAGTGAGTTGTTTGCTTTGTTTGTTTCTTTTGTTTTACTAAAAACGCAGCATTAAATTCAGCTATTCAACCCGCTGATGAGCTAATGACTAGGCTAATGAGCGTTGAGTCCTGATTGGTGATTTTATTCATTAAACAGCGACGTATCTTTGTTATTGTTGTGGCCAAACGTTAGATTAATACTTATAGTGTTTTACTTTGGTATACTTTGGTTATTGTTTTGTTATGTTTTATTTTTCCTGTTTAATGCCAAAACTGATGGTACTTTTGATTGATGTAATTCTAATTTCCATTTTATTGACCTAGCTGTTTATACCTTCAGTGGCGATGGGGGGATGAGGATAAAGTCTCCTTCTGAAGTTCATCACCATCTCCTTCATCTTTGCTATATTGGTGAGGAAAGCTCTGCTCCCTCCCTCCTATACATAGACTCATTGGACTCATTTTATTCAAGCTCAGGCCACCACCAACAAACTTCAAATATGGCAAACTTGAAAATATTGTTGCCAGGATTTCTCACAGAACAATCATGAGTGAGTGAGTAGTGTGAACAGGAGGGTGCTTCAGATAATTCATCTGTTTTTCCTTCTCATTCCTGACTCTGCCCACTAAGCTTTTAAATCTGCATCCTTATAAAATGTTAGTTCAACCTGTACATGGTTCCAGATTAACCCTTTGGCTGATTTCTTACTTTCTCAAAAGCAGTGGCCACACATCATGTTTATCAACGATGTTCTATATAGACTGGAAACAACATTACCTCAGCCTCCTCTCTCCTGTGCTGCACTCGGCTCAGACCCAGAGACCTGTATCACTACACAGCCTCCGGGCCCTATTTCCTGTTGGCACAGGGTACGTGTAATGAATCAACCAGACCTCAAATTCCATTTGGAATGTAATATAGTGTGATGCAGGTGGTCATTCTTCTGTTAAATCATGCTTTTATTAAAGGAGGTGTGAATGTTGTCTCTCAGCAAAAATAGAAAAGACACAATGGGGCTGATGCCGAACATAAAGAAAAACATCTGCTTGCAAAAGATTGACTGTTTAAAACATTAAAATAAAGCTTAAACTCATCACCAGAGCTGATGTGAGTTGTCTTTATAACAGTGCCTGTATCACATGTGAAGCTGTTATCAACACAGATGTTTATGGTTTGGAGGAAGAGTTTAAAGCTGTCACTTGTATACTGTGGTCCAAAATAGACTACATATCAGATGAATATATCAGAACATCAGCCAGCACAGTCAAGTTGATATTCATTTGACTTTTACATCAGAAACACGTGACAGACAGGCCCAGATTAACGCACAGGCTAGATATGGCTTGAGCCTATGGGCCCCGTGTTGTCTGGGGGCCCCATTTGCAAGTAAAAAAGATATGATTTTATTAGAACTTACATGCAAGAATATTTTTAAAGTGAATTGGCCTACAAAATCGTAAACGACAGGTTTTTTGCGATCTTGAGTCATGTCACATGACACGTAATGTTCATGTGTAGAAACAGCAATCAACATATCAGCTGAGGTTGCTGTAGTGTAGTGGTGTAAGATGCTGCCTTCAACATAGGAGCCTGGGGTTTGAGACCCAGGCAGAGCATGTGTCAAATCTTTAATTTTTCTACAAGACATTATTAAAGGATAAAGTAATATTGTTGGTCGATATTTTTAAGTACAATGTTAAAATGTTGCCAATCCTTTTGTATTTAACATATCCTACATTGTCCCACCCCAACCAACATGCGCTTTGTCCCTGAGATTTGGGCCCTAGGGCCCCTAGGCTACACTTAGTCTAGGGACCCTGGGACACCTTTATCCTCCCCTGGTGACAGATGTTATGAATCTGCACCAGAGAAGGTGGGAAGTAGCAAGATCATATGTAAACAATGGATTAGAACTTTACACATGCTAACATGTAGTATCTACATGTACTCCTGTAGATACAGCACAAAGTTTGTGACATCATTTACAGCATGTTATGTATGATGTCACACCTTCTGCACATGTGGATCACTTCAGAACCATACAGTAGAATACACTGGAGTCTGATAGCCGATGTGTTTAAACTATAGTGTGAACAAACAAGCAAAAAAAGTAAAACATCAGAAGAATTTATCTGTGACCACATACGTATATACCTCAGTACAACATAGTAGAATTTGTTCTCTGCATCTGACCTGTCCCTGAGGACCAGAGGGCAGCCATGACATCAGGGAGGCAGTAAGGAGGTCAGGTTCTTGCCCAAAGATGCTCCACACATGGTGACCAAACATTGCCCAAAACTAACACTGGCCATGAAGGAGAAAGAGCCTGAGGAGGAAGAAAACCTGGTTATTGATTAGAAGGACTGGTATCAACAGGCAACCACGATGTAAAGTCCTCTGACTAGATAGTAATAAGGGCCTGCACCACCTCACTCTATATCTACCCTCTAGATATTTTCAAACTTTTGTTTTTATTAAGCTTCTTTTGATTAGTGCTGCTGGCTTTGTTTTGTTATTTTGTTTAGTGGTTTTTGATATCTAAAATGTGCAATGGTTTATGTATCTTTCTCCTTTGTTTACTGGATAGTCTGTTTTTATACTGGAAGCCAACTGCACCAGAATTCACTTGCAAGTGAACTGAAACTCAAGTTTTCAAGTCAGAGCTCACTTGTTTGGTCTACCCCAGAGTTCAGATGAGCATTAAATACCTGCCCAAACAAAGCGGAATATCCAAGGAAACAAACTCTGGTCTATTTAAAGTGATACTATGCAACTTTGCTTGTTGTGAGCATCCCCTAGTGTCCATTTTAAATCACTGTTGTAAAAACAAACCCCCCCCCCCACCTCCCCCTTGTTTTCCGTCCTTGTTTTCAAAACTACAAACCACAGACGCAATTAGCTTCTTTTAGCTTCATCAGATAAAGCCAGGTTGTCTTTGTTTCCTTGGAGGCTCCGCCATGATGAACAAGGTGCAACAGTCTTCAGCTATGATTCAGCTCCCCTATATCGAGATGTAAATATTGAAATGCCGTAAAGCGTTGCTGCTTCTCGCGAGATGTGACTTTATGAGACTTCAGGGACACCGTGACGAAGAAATTTGAGTTGCAAACGCTGTATTCTTGATCTAAACATGGGGCTGAGCGACCTTTCAATAACCTTATAAAGGGTCATATTAACACATACTAGCTCAAGAAAAATATGAAAAAGTTGCAAAGTTTACCTTTAAAATACTCCAAATAGCTCAGCGGTAAAAGCACCCTTACAGCTTATCTTGATCTCTTTTTACCTTTGGCAGTCAAAATGTAGTTTATGGTTTCTGACTCTGGTTAAAGAGTTTTCAGTCAGTACCAGGTAAGATACTTCAAAATAACAGGGTATACCACTCTGGCTCAAAGGAGATTTGGTTTAGTTCACATGGCTCTCCATCAACTAATAGAAACATATTTAACATATATGTCAACATGCATTCAGTGTCTCATTCAGTTCTCTGGTTCTTCATTATCCATCAATAAAATAGCACCTGACCTATGGATAAGCTCAAAATTACATTATACAGTATATGGCTTTATGACTAACACTTGTAGGGGTGGGAATCGAGAACCAGTTCCAACTTAGAACCGGTTCCAACAGACCAATTCCATCAGAAATGTACACCTCCAACTTTAACAATGCTTCTTAACGATTCTCTTGCTTCCGTTTTTCCTGAAATTTGCTGGTCAGTAATCTCTCCCACGGAGAAATTAGACTTCCTCTCTCTGGTCCGACAGAACAATAACACGGTTTTTGTCAGACAAGTGCAGCACGAGCAGCGGAGGGGCTTAACAAGGTGAGGTCCCGACGGAACCGCACCCGACCCACAGCAGCGTTTACAGATGAACTCACAACAAACGCCGAGCCCCCCACTCCGCTTTTACACAAATCACACTCTGCAGTCTTTGAGACGACTCAGGAGGCTTGAAGGCTCTGCAGAAGTTTAAGTCCAGAAGCAGGACTGGGTGACCCGGGTTTGTCCGATTCAGGATCTCCCCTCGTCGCTCTGATGCTGTCGTCGCTTTGGCAAGCCCTTTTAACATTGAATCAATAATCGGACCACTCTGTAATTCTTGTTTTATACAGCAATCACTTAATTTATCCTAGTACTTGAAAGAAAAAAATTAAAACACACACACACTCAAATCACACCATGCTTGCTTGTGGTGCAGAAGACTGAGTAGAACTCTTTTTTTTGATGCTCAAGAATTGATAAGGGAATTGTTAAGGAATTGGATTGATAAGCAGAATTGATAATGGCATTGATATTCATAAAAACCTATCAATTCCCACCCCTAATCATTTGTCATGACATAAAACTTAAATATACTGATGTCATATTCCATTTAAAGTTATGTTGTGCAACTTATATTTCATATATTGTTCCTGTGGTGCTAAAACCATGTATCTCCATTTTTCATCACTTTCATGTTTTTCTAATATAGCATTATGGATGATTTTTCCAAAGAAAAAGTGTCAGAAGTACTTGCAGATTGTGATGATACAGGGTTAGTTTTTGGTTACGGAAAAAATTATGTTTTCATATCCAGAAAAGTTGCATTTTTGGAAACACAAAGATACTCCTGCAGAAGGAGCATGAAGGGAGCAGCAGATCCTCCCTGTTCATGTACCTGCCTTTATTACATCAGTGATCACCACATAAAACTTTCTTACATGATTTAGATGTGTTTAGTTTATTTGCTACAGTACATTGTATTCAAATAAACAGGTCATTTACAGATTTCTTCAGAACATGACACCCTAAGGAGGTTAATTAAACATTTAAATCAGGTGCATTGAGGCAGAGAAACACCTAAATCCTGTAGGATATTGGCCCTTGAGCAACAGGATTTGATTACTATACCAATGAATGTGTTCAATCTATTTATGTGTTTGCTTTTCTTTTTGCTGGTCTTGTACTAAAGCTGCTCTAATTCATTCTTCAAACAAGCTAGGTATAGCTAGCTATCTTACACTTACATCTAAGAGCTCTCACCCCTCCCATCAGGTATAATCCCTATGCCGCGCCTCCCCCAGACATGGGACAGCGCATGGCCACATTAACAAAATAGTGCAAAACACCAGTAGTTGAAACGCTATGTTAATGTTTCCCCAGGTTTTTCCTCTTTCTATGACCAAACGTTTCTTGTTTTCTGCTAGCTGAAAAGCTGTTTTTCTTTTTGAGATTCTGGTATTTTTTCCTAAAATTTAAGCAATAACAGCCAGTCATTTCTGTCCTCCTCTCACTTCCAGAATGTTCAGCTGCAAAATGATCCAGCACGCATTAATGGAGGATCCAAGGAAGTGTGGAAGTGCAGCAGTTTGGCATAACAGACAACCAGATTGTCCAATAGTTTCTTTCTTACTTTCTTATCGCCACAACATATTTATAGCTATACTATGATATAACGTTATGGCATAAAAAAGTTTTATGTTAATTTGTTTTCCAAATTTGTTATAGAAACTTTCATTTGTCTTGAATTCAATGACATGCCAGTCTCTTATTGTGTGCGTACATTTTGTTTCCCAACCACCATCCTCCTCAACACAATAAAATTATCACATCCAGACACATTTAAAACAAATTTCAACCTCTGCTGGTTGGAGATTTGACAAATTATGAAGGATAAATCCTCTGAACATAAATGTCTGCATAAAAGTTTGTGACCATCAAATTCTTGCTGCCTTTTCTGATTTTGGACCAACCAACAATTATTGTCACCACAAAAAAATCCATGCTGTTATAATGACTCAATAAAATGGGCCTGTTGTCACCAACGGCCACTTAAAATGATGCTGAAGTGGATCAGACATCAGTGAAATGACTCATCAGAATCAGAATTGTTTTTATTGCCAAGTACGTGAAGTTTCACATTACCCGGAATTTGCCTCGGTGAATTGGTGCATATATACATACATAATAATAATAAGGTTCAGTGACATCAAAAGAAAAATCAAGCAAAAATCTGAAATAACGAATAACAAATACTAAGAGGAAACATGAGGTTAAGTAATCGTTGCAGAGCTGCTTAAGCTAGTTGTTCAAAAATCCAACAGCAGAGGGGAAGAAGCTGTCTTTGTGGCGAGAGGTTCGAGTCCGAATGGACCTCAACCTCCTGCCTGAAGGGAGTGGTTCAAACAGTCCATGACCTGGATGGGAGGGGTCGGCTATGATACGACCTGCACGCCTCAGAGACCTGGAGACGTACAGGTCATGGAGTGATGGAAGGCTGCAGCCAATCACCTTCTTAGCAGAACGTACGTTGTAGTCTTTGCTTTTCTCTGGCGGTGGCCCCAGTGTACCACACAGTGATGGAGGAGGTGAGGATGGACTTGATGATGGCCGTGTAGAACTGGACCATCATCATAGTCGGCACCTTGAGTTTTTTCAGCTGCCGCAGGAAGAACATCCTCTGCTGAGCCTTCTTGGTGAGGGAGCTGATGGTCGTTTCCCACTTGAGGTCATTGGTGATGGTGGTTCCTAGGAAGTGGAAGGAGTCCACAGTTGTGATGGGGGTGTCTGTCAGGGTGAGCGGGGGTGACGGAGCTGACACTCTCCTGAAGTCCACAATTAGCTCCACTGCAGTGGTGGCTGGTGAAATTTTTTTTGGGTGGAGCGCATTTTTGCTAGTCAGTTTTCAGATGCGCAAAAAAAAAAAAATCACATATCACCACTAGGGCAGGGAATGATGCAAAATATTTTCATCTGACTGAATATTTTGCTGGTAAAAATCCTTACCACCAGTTCTCTAGAAATGTGGAGCTGTTAGGTCTAATTCTACACATCAAACAGTAAAGAAATCATAAAGTCTTCATAAGGAGACCTTAGAATAATATCAATATAATTAGATACGAATAAAAATAAAAAAACAACCACAATGTGGTCACAACAGAAGTTGTAAAAGTTTCAAGGAAAAAAACAACCTGGCAAAGTCAAAAACATTACTTAATATTCACAATTAGCTCTCTACTGACACCACAAACAAATAAATCCATCTCTAACTAATACAGTCAGATAATTAATGTTACAATTCAGCCAAAAACCACTAACCAAGCAAGTCATGACAATCAGCTCAACTAATGAAGTGAATTAACAACAAAATAAAGTCCAATCCACTGATAAGTCCCATCAAACCCAGTCAGACCAAACTTCCTTAAAACGCCATAATAATTTAATGAAAAGTAGAGAAAACGCATGAAAAACGGGCTAAACTACATAAACCAACGTATTCAATCAGCAGTATCTGTATTTCTCTAATATTCGGCAGACACCTCAACAAACACATGTCGCTATTTAAAAGGTATAAATTCACTCATCAGGACTTAGCACTGCTAGCCGCGGCTAGCTCCGCCTATGGGGTTTTTGAATGGGAAAATCTGTGACAGACACATAGTTATTAAGAAAAGAAACAAACAAACGAAGTCACTCACCATTGAGTTGATGAAATCAGGACAAATTGAATCATTCGGCTTGTTTTCACAAGCGGGCAAGAAGGATTCTTTGAGTAAATATCCATTTTCTACCCTCCATTAAAAAGAGAGCAAGAACTTCCGGTTTCAGTCTGAGCAACACTCCAGTCTCCTGCCGTTGTGCGCATGTCACACAGGGACGCTGAAGACCTGCGTCCCGAGCGATCTCCTATTTTTTGCACTCAGTGCGCATGCGACAGGAAAAATTTGCCAGTGCGCATGCGTCAGGAGCAGAAAACAATGCGCGATGTCGGGACGGCATCCCGTCCAGACATCGCGCATTAGAACCCAAAGAAACACGACCTATCGGTCCAGTAAAATATAGTAAGAAAACCTTTCTAAACTACACCTAAATGCAGATTATACACAGCACTTATTGTATATACAGGGAGTGCAGAACTATTAGGTAAATGAGTATTTTGACCACATCATCCTCTTTATGCATGTTGTCTTACTCCAAGCTGTATAGGCTCAAAGCCTACTACCAATTAAGCATATCAGGTGATGTGCATCTCTGTAATGAGAAAGGGTGTGGTCTAATGACATCAACACCCTATATCAGGTGTGCATAATTATTAGGCAACTTAACAAAAAAAATATACCCATTTCAATTATTTATTTCTACCAGTGAAACCAATGTAACATCTCCACATTCAGAAATATACATTTCTGACATTCAAAAACAAAAAAGTGACCAATGTAGCCACCTTTCTTTGCAAGGACACTCAAAAGCCTGCCATCCATGGATTCTGTCAGTGTTTTGATCTGTTCACCATCAACATTGCGTGCACCAGCAACCACAGCCTCCCAGACACTGTTCAGAGAGGTGTACTGTTTTCCCTCTTTGTAAATCTCACATTTGATGATGGACCACAGGTTCTCAATGGGGTTCAGATCAGGTGAACAAGGAGGCCATGTCATTAGTTTTCCTTCTTTTATACCCTTTCTCGCCAGCCACGTTGTGGAGTACTTGGACGCGTGTGATGGAGCATTGTCCTGCATGAAAATCATGTTTTTCTTGAAGGATGCAGACTTCTTCCTGTACCACTGCTTGAAGAAGGTGTCTTCCAGAAACTGGCAGTAGGACTGGGAGTTGAGCTTGACTCCATCCTCAACCCGAAAAGGCCCCACAAGCTCATCTTTGATGATACCAGCCCAAACGAGTACTCCACCTCCACCTTGCTGGCGTCTGAGTCGGACTGGAGCTCTCTGCCCTTTACCAATCCAGCCACGGGCCCATCCATCTGGCTCATCAAGACTCACTCTCATTTCATCAGTCCATCAAACCTTAGAAAAATCAGTCTTGAGATATTTCTTGGCCCAGTCCTGACGTTTCAGCTTGTGTGTCTTGTTCAGTGGTGGTCGTCTTTCAGCCTTTCTTACCTTGGCCATGTCTCTGAGTATTGCACACCTTGTGCTTTTGGGCACTCCAGTGATGTTGCAGGTCTGAAATATGGCCAAACTGGTGGCAAGTGGCATCTTGGCAGCTGCACGCTTGACTCTTCTCAGTTCATGGGCAGTTATTTTGCACCTTGGTTTTTCCACACGCTTCTTGCGACCCTGTTGACTATTTTGAATGAAACGCTTGATTGTTCGATGATCACGCTTCAGAAGCTTTGCAATTTTAAGTGTACTGCATCCCTCTGCACGATATCTCACTATTTTTGACTTTTCTGAGCCTGTCAAGTCCTTCTTTTGATCCATTTTGCCAAAGGAAAGGAAGTTGCCTAATAATTATGCACACCTGATATAGAGTGTCGATGTCATTAGACCACACCCCTTCTCATTACAGAGATGCACATCACCTGATATGCTTAATTGGTAGTAGGCTTTGAGCCTATACAGCTTGGAGTAAGACAACATGCATAAAGAGGATGATGTGGTCAAAATACTCATTTGCCTAATAATTCTGCACTGCCTGTATAATGGATGGCTCGTTTAGTTTTATTTTCATGTTAGTTTTTTACATTTTGTGATCCTATTTCTCTTCTTCCTCTTGGGACTGGTGGGGCGGCGCCCGAGCGCCCCCTATGGACGGGCCGCTACTGCTCCACTGTTTTCTGTGTGTTCAGCTGTAGGTTGTGGTCGCTGCACCAGGACGCCAGACGTTCCACTTCTCTCCTGAAGGCAGACTCGTTCCCATCTGAGATGAGACCGATGAGGGTGGTGTCATCTGCATACTTGATTAGCTTCACAGACTGGTGGTTGGAGGTGCAGCTGTTGGTGTAGAAGGAGAAGACCAGAGGTGATAGGACGCAGCCTATACCTCCCGGAAAGACATTAAAAAAACTAAAACTAAGCTTATTTTCTCTATAAATTCAGTTAGTTTTAGTTAGTTTCAGTTTTTGGTTTAATATTCATTTTTTAAATTTCAGTTAACAAAAATGTTTTTTTAATTTTAGTTTTCGTTATTTTGTTAGTTTTAGTTAACTATAATAACCCTGGAATGGAGCGGACTCCTTTGTTCCTGGGTCCGCCGTGAACGCTGGATGAAGACCAGGGAAACCGTCCAGCTGCTCGTCTGACCCACTTTTAGTTTTACGGTCCTTACGCTTGTAGTCCTGTTCTAATTTCTTGAGCTTCTCTCTGCAGTGTTTGACTGTTTGACTAAACGCAAGACTGTCCAAATATGTCCACTTTTCTAAGAAAATCTTCTCATTTCAGAAAAGATTCGAATCCCCTCAGCACATTTTCATTGGTAATAAACGCCATCAGCGGATGAACCTCCTGGTCGATCCATAAAAACTATCATATTTTTTAAAATGGTGGTTGTTCAGCGACATCTGTTTTCATCATTTCCCATGTCCCACAACCAATCCGAATGAAGTCCCACCCAGAGAGTCTAGCAGGCCGTTCTGAGTACCCGCCTCTGATCAGGGACTCTGTTGGTCCCTGAAATGGCCCCATAAATGGCCCTGTCGGAGCGGCCCGATGAAGTGGAGACACACACAAGCCTCAAAGTTTTTGTAAAATTACCCTGAAGTTCCGATAGTGGAAACGGGCCTAATGTTTTAGAACTGGCTGATCCAGTCCTCCCATCTTTGTCTCTTTCCTGTCCTCCTGACTCCGGTCAGCTGAAGCATTAGGTTCCTCCCTTCCTCCCTGAGCCCAGTTCTGCTGGAGGTTTATTCCTGTTGAAATTGAATCATGTCATCGCCTTCATACTGTGCTGCTCAGAAAGGGGGATTGCATTGAAGTGATGCTTCAGTCCAATCTGCTTGTTTTTATGTGGCAAATTAGACTCTTTAGCATTTTGTACTTTATTCTATTTTATTACAACTGAATGACATTTACTGCAACCAGTTTGGCCTGAATCTGGACCTTGAATGATTTGTTGACTGGATTTATTCAGTGTTCTGGGATGACTTGTGTTGGTGCTTTATAAATAAACTGAATCTAAAATCATTAGAAAGGCAACTTCAGTCCCAATATATGTTATATTATCAGACCATGGGCTTTCTGTTTCATGTTAATGTGTTGTGTGCATTGCTTTTCATTCATTAAATGTTTAGTTTAAAGTCAGATGACTAAGTCTCTGGAATGATAAAACACCATTCTTCAAAGACATTCATTCATTAGGAGTTTTAATGATAGTTTTGGAAAACCTCTTATTTTCATTCTCATTCACCAACCACTGGTTTAGACAGTATTTTTTGAAAAGGACCACTCCCATCAAGGTGCTTCAGCTTAGAACACACAGTAGGTTATCACTAACATCACCTTTTTATTCATTAGCAAGGACATTAGGAACCAAAACATGACACTAAAGAGCCACCTTGTTTGTATCTGTTGGGGTCAAGGAATGAGATTTTTAATCTGTCATCCTTTTGTTTAGAAACCCCAGGGAGCTTCATATTTCAGTGATTATAATCTTAGAAACAAACCATTTGTCTCTGAATGGGTGCTGTCAACTCGAGTAAATGAATGAACACTCGCTGGCCTTGATGTCATGAAACAAGTCATCTGGAAAGGAAACATAGATGTCAGCTCAGCCTACGGCAAAGTGTCTACTTTCAATTTAAGTGGACATACGGCAACAGCCATTTCCCTTTGGCAGTAATGGCAGCTTTGATGAACATTGACATCAGCTGCAGACCTAATCAGTTCCTGTTCAAACAAATTAACAGAGAGCTGCCAAGTGTCAGCTTTTGCCATTACAGCCTTTAGATCAGCCCTGGCTCTCATCTTGAACCCTGGATAGAGCGTGCAGGGCTGATGGGCGCAAGTGTTCAGAAATGTTGTAATTGGATCCAAAAGTTCACAACAAAAGCCAAAGAATGTATGTCAGATTGTTTATACAAGCTCTTAAAGGAAGTATTTGTGTTGTTTAAATGATTTTAGTTGTACATAGTTGGCTTGAATGGTATAATAGTAACCTGAATCCCTGATAATATTGGATGGATAATTTATTAAAATGATTTGGACAGCACAAAATTGGATTATATTTTGTCTTTTCTTTATATTATCTCTGTTTTCAGCTTTCTGCTTCTTATCTGTGATTGGTCATCTGTCATGGTTTCCTGTTCTGGTGTTTAGTTTTCTTCTGTTTAGTCTTCTAGTTTCTGGTCAGTCCTGTATTTAGTCAGTTTTAGTCATAGTTGTAGTCTTTTCAGTTTAGTTTCCCCTGCTCCTGTCATGTCGCCCCTCCCTCACCTGTTGATTAGTCATTGCCTTCACCTGCCCCTTGTTAGTCTGTTCTGTATTTAAACCCTGCTGTTTCTTGTGTCATTGTTGGTTCATCTGTTCTGTTCTAGTCTGCTTGTTCACGTCATTGGCTGGTTCATGTTTTGTAGTTTTCAAGTCATAGCTTTTACTTTTTTCTTACAATAAACTCTGCATTTTTGGATTTTACCTCCGTTTCTTGCCTCTGCTTCTCTGCACCATCGGGTCCAACCTCCACAGTTCTTGTCATCATCGTGATGAATTCCCACCTATTCAATGAGAATGTGTTTGAAAGTAAAACCCTGGGCTGGCCAACAGAGTCTATATCCAGCTTCAAGTGAGATCTCCAGTGTTAGGCTCAGTCCTAAAGAAAGGACAAGATACCCAGAACAACTCTGTTGCTTTTTAAAATCAGTTTTCAGATCTGGAGTTGAAAATACCCTTTTCACAAAAACCTAATAAAAATTTTTTCTAAAATCCCATGATGACACAAAAACCAATTTGCACTATCACTGTAGGCATAGTAGATGGTAAAAATGCTAATAGTGTGTTTTCTAGTCATATAACAACTCAAATTGCAAAATGTTCATAAAACACTAATTTATAAACCTTCACACCACCATCAGTTTCACATCGCAGAGTTTTTAACAGGTTTCTGGGGATATTTGTAGCACAAAAAGCAGCACTTCTCTCTGGTGGAGCCTGGGGCACTACCTGAAGGAATATCATATTTCTGTTGAACTAACAACAACATTTCTGAGATATGAACAGTTTAACCTGGATATGCATCAGCTCCCCGCAACCCTTACTGGATGAAGTAGTTAAGAAAATGGATGGATGGATGGATGATGGGAGTTCTGTAACTCTTGACCTGGTCAGCTGCAGAGCAAATGTTACTTCCTATATCTTATTAAAGCACTGAACCCTGGGGGGGGGGGGCAGGAATCATGAGCTAAAACACTCCAGTACTAGCATAACAGCTAGCCACTTTGGGTTAGCCTAACCCTCGTGAGACACGTGACTTCCTGGGTACCATGACTGTGACGGAGATTTTGCAATCGTGGTATTCCGGATCTAATCACCAGATGGGGCTAAGTGACTTTTCATTAACTCTGTAAAGGGTCATATTAGCACATACTGGCTCATGGAAACGATATTAAAATGTGAAAAAGTTGCATATTATCACTTTTAAGGGAGTGTTTAAGTTGCAACTTGCCCTTTTTTAAAGCTGCTCTATCTAATCTGCAAACAAGCAATAGACCCCTTGACGCGTGACGTCACGCAGCCAAAGTCCCGCCCCCAGCCAGAAGCTGGGGGGCAAGAAGACGGCACAGCCCCGCTGAGCCCCGTTGTTGTTATCCATCTGTTGTCAATAAATTGAGCTAAATAGTAGGGATGAGCCGGATATCCGTTTCAGACGAGTATCGGTATGGATAATGCATATTTTCTGAATACGAGCATCATCCGAGTGAAACACGTGAAACATCTGTGCTCGGGCTGAAGGAAAATCCTGATTGGGTAACTGTCTGACTGTCCTCTGTTCGCGCTCTCTGCCCGGCAATCACACAGAGCGCCTAAGGAGACGCGCACCTGGACCAGGGCCAGGTGTAGTGTGCGCCGCACATATCTGAGCAGACGCGCGGTGCCCATGAGAAGATACTGCAGCCCGCGACAAGCTCGGGACCTGCAGGGCCTCCTGAAATGGACCGAACTATGTAGTGTGTGGTTCGGCTTGGAGGAAGAGGAGGAGGAGGAGGAGGCGGGGGGACAGGCGATCGCTGCGGCTCTGCGTCAACCAGACTGGCTCTGGTGAACCCGAGCGTTTCCTGGTGGACTAGCGTTGATCCAGACTTTTTAAAACTCATACTTTGATCTGACCGGTCCATAAAACCAGATCAGCGGGCCCAGTGTCCGTGGGCCCGCTGATCTGGGGGCCCAGTGTCCCCAGATCAGCGGGCATCACACAGGATCTTTCATCCTGCGTGATGAGCATTTGGAAAAAAAAAAAAGGTCAGTGTAAAAACCCGTCAGCTTAACTCGATTTTTTTTTCTCGAGTCACTCCTCCTCTCTTTGAGTGAGGGACGAAGGTCCCGTTATCTGATCACGCGTCCGTCCTGTAAACTCTGCGGGGCTCGTGCCTCTCATTATAATAAAGTGAACGGGAGCGCGCGTCACAGCTGTATTTCCCAGCATAAACTGACAGCTTAAAATTCAACAAATCAAATATCAACACTAAAAACACATGTATCGGTCAGTGACTTTATCAGAGGGTTACAGTTGTTTTCAGAGACTCATATTAAATACTAAATACCCCAAAAGTAGTTTTACTAAAACATGATGACAGAGTCCTGCATGCTGTAAAATAAACAGAGAAATAAAGTTATTTTGAGGCAGATTTAATCCATTACAGATAAACTGGATGCTACAATCACTTTTTGACAGGTGAAAAAATCAGTTTGAAGTTGATGTAAAAATACAGTTGATGCTTTAATCAGGTCACCTGTAAACTAAATCTAATCCTTTATTGTCAGGTGGACAGATGAGAGTTTACAGTAAAACTATTAAAACAGGGTGAGCCTTAGTAAACAGCTGCAGTCCTGACAGATAAATTTGCTTTAGTGTTAAAAATGTTTGGACCAAATTCAACCTGCTAATTTTATCAAACATCAATGAGCTCAGATTTCAAATGGTCTGGTGAGTGTTGGGTGGGTTTGTGCAAATTGTCCTGTGGTGATTTTTTCCAATGATAAAGTGTACCTTGGCTCCAAAAAGGTTGAAAAACCCAGCCTTTAATATTGTGATCAAAAACATTGAATCTCAATTCTGAGGCTGCTCTGTAAATAGTTTTCAAATAAACAATACATATAGCTAATTCTGAGCAATCATATTAATTTCAGACTTAAAATAGTGTACCCATGTAAGCCATGCCCACTTCAGGGTAAACCACACCCACTTCCGGGGTAATCCCAGCCCGCTTCCGGTTTAGGCACCGCCCACTCCGAGTACAGATACGGATACAGATAATTTAGATGGTTGAACAGATACAGATAATGCTGTACTCGCTCATCCCTACTAAATAGCGACAAAATAAAATCTATCAGCATGGTTAACACATGCAAGCTGCACAAATAAATGAAAGAAGAACAGTAACATCACATTTCACTGGTTTCCAGCTGATAAAATCACCAAAATCGGAGACTTCTAGTGGATTAATCACCACATCATGGAGCCAAAGTCTCATCACAGTTAAAGTTAAATATCTGCCTCATATGTTAAGAGACAACTAGTTATGGCCATCTAATGACTTATAAGCCTTTGTAACCAGGTTAAATTCGTTTATTTTTAAATAATTAGACAAAATGTATTCTGTAATCGGAGCAGGCAGACATTAATGTCATTGATTTTATGTTTACTGAGCTCGTCAGGTAGGTCAAAAGTATAAAAATGATTTCATTCATTCGTAGCATCATCAATAATGCTACAACCTCTGACCTTTGACCTCTGTTGACCATCACAACAATAATCCATCTTTTTCCCAATAACTTGGAATACAATCACTCTTGGATTATGTTTTAACCTGAATCAAGATCCCTACAGGTGACCAACTGTCCACTTTCAGGTGTCCATCTCCCAGATGACCTTAACTGGACACTAACTGGTCTAATAAAACACTCTTTTTTAAAGATGTCTCTTCTGTAACATCAAGGACTGGTGTTCAAACTGTAATCTCTTGTTTACAGAACAGTCTCCTGTAGTGTTCCTGCTCAGGGTCATCCACACTCTCACACTCAAAGTGTTATAATATGCTTCTCTGCTATGTCATGCATTTCTACATTTATAATGTGAGTGTTTAATGGGCGGAAGTCATATGTGAGTTGGTAAACTCCCTCACAGTTCCCTATCCAATCAGAGTCATCCAGCAGTCCACTAACTCAGTTTTGATTAGTACACTTAATATCTTCTGATTGGTTGAATTTAAGATAACTCTTCTCAAAACTAATATTCAGTTCCGGTACGAATCAGTCAGACACTGTGCTACCGCCTGTCTCAGTCTTGGTCTGTGCTACCGCCTGAATGTAGTCGAGTCGTAGCTGAAGCTCCCTCAGCTCCCTCACCACGGGAACTGATCAGAAATGACTAAAGCATGCCTGCTGAAATGCCTCCCTTGCTGACCGGGACGTATCCACGGACTGTCCAGCGAGGTCCTCGCTGCACGCCTTCCAGGACCACCACTCCGAGTCTGGGGACTCCAGCCTCAGCTCGTGGAGAAACCAACGCCTGCCAGATCCAGGAGTGTCCACCTTTCAGTGAGCGAACACCACTTTCTGACTGAGAGGTTTGCTTGATAAAGCTTAATTCTTCCACTCTAAATTAAGCCAAAACTAAATCCCATTCCAAACTCAAAATAGCCCTAAATTGACTCTTAAAGTCACAACTAGGTTAACTAAATTAACTAACTTCCCTAGTCATTAAAACATATGTTACGGTTCGTTAAAACTCACAATTAACCTATCTTTAACATCCTCAACATGTTTAAGAATGTTAATTGTGTTTACATCAAATTTTCAAACTGTTTTATCTGTCTGTGTTCTTAGGTTTTTCAAATTAAACGGTTGTTCAATCTTTATCGGCCTCAGCTTCACATTATTAAGGTATTTCAATTCACTGTACTCTTTCAAAGAACCTAAAGATACCTTCAATAGATATTAGCTATTATCAGGGTTAAATGACAGTTTATCACTTTTCATTATAATCCAAAAATAAGTTCTAATGTTTATCTGAAGAGGGTGTAGTTAAAATAACTAAAAGTTATTTCCAAACGCTACATAATGCAGCGCCAGTCAGGTTTTTAACTATAATGGCATTGCTAACCAGTTTTTAAGTACAAAATTAATACCTAAATATATTAATAACTAGAAGCTGTTTATTGACTGAACTCCATTTTCCCTGCCAAGAAGCACACAGTCCTTGCTGATAAGATAAGCGTTGCCACCTCATCACTGAAGCCAAGTCTGATACTTGTTAAGCTGTTTCACTTCATGTCTGTTTTCACAGTTAAATGCAGAGGTGTGACCAAGTCACTGCTTTGCAAGTCACAAGTAAGTCACAAGTCTTTCCAGTCAAGTCCAAGTCAAACGCATCCAAGTCAAGTCCAAAGTCAATGACGTGCAAGTCCAAGTCCTTAACTTTGAATTTTCAAGTCATAATCGAGTCATTTGACCAATTATAATTTAATGTGTTTTAATAAATGATTTCTAGATAAATCTCTCATGAGCTGAAACTGAAATATTTTAAGATCAGTTCAAATGGTTTAACTTCATGTTTCTCATGAACGTCTCAACCTGAATATTTCATGTCTAAATGTCAGATGGACGATCCTCCATTGTGGACACCTGTCTCTCAGATGGACACTTCCTTAGTTTGGTCTCTAGATCTTTGGCCTTGGCTAGATGTTCAATATTGTAAGAAAATATTACCGTACAATGTACAAAGCTAATAAAAATATCTGACCAAATGTAGTTATAATTTAAAAAGAACTGAAGTCTTTTTTTCAGTTTTTTAAAAATAAAATAATTAATGTTAAAGCTGATCTGATGGTCAGTTTGCTGCTGACTGACGCTGAGAGGCAGCAGGTAGAGGAGACACCTGGTCAGAGCATTGATCATGTTGTTTATAGATTTATAGCTTTTGTCCATTTTGGAGGTCTTTAGCAGGACAAAGGACCCAGTGATCTGGACCAGAGTCTGACCAAACCTGGACCAGGGTCTGACCAAACCTGGACCAGGGTCTGACCTAACCTGGGAGGTTGATGCTCCTTATCAGATTTTCAGACACTCAGATCTTAACTTGATGAAAAGTTGTTAATAATTCTTTAAATTTTCTCTCTTGATCCATTAAATCCACTCTGTTCATCTGACTAGCCTAGCATACTCACCTCTCTGACTGCAGCACACAAGGAATATCTGGACTACAGCCAATCAGAGGGAGGACAGGATCCGGTCCGCGAACCGCTAGTTTCTGATCATTGAGTCAGTCTCCAGAGCTCTGGTTCTTTCATTAAATCCACGTCGTCATTGTGAGTCGACGCGGGGTCCACGCAGGCAGGGGCGGGGCCACAGGGGTGGTGCTGACCACCCTTGAAATCTGATTGGACACCCTGTCTGATCACCCCCAGCAGAGCTGTCAATCAGTTTTTGCATATTATATTGAATAGTTTTGTGGAATGTTTTGCCAAAATCCACAAAAACAGACACATGAGCTGTCCTATCTTTGATGTTTTGTTAATAATCTGCAGAAACTGCTGTAATTCTACATTATTATTATTATTAGTTTGATGTTTGAAAGCTCATTCATAGGCAGACGAAGTATTGATGTACTAAAATGTTCATTTGTGTTCTACTGATTGTGTTCTCCATGATTTTGAATCTGCTGCATAGTTCTTGCATGGTAAACAGATTCATGTGTTTTACTTCAGTAAATAAATTAATTAAAATAATCAAAATGTTGGTCTGCTGTTTAAGACTGCAGAACATTTAAATACAATTAACTTTTTAGTGGGCCACCCTTCTATAATCTTTGCCCCTGCCTCCATAGAGAAAAGTTCTAGACACGCCCCTGCATCAGCACGGCGATCAGCTGCTGTTTAGCTTCACTTTAGCAGCAGGTCACTCTGCTGGCTCTCAGGAAGCAGAGAGAGGGTACAGACTCCTCCGGATCGCGGACTTCTTAATAGAAGGGCTCCTTTAGGACCTGAATTTGAGTTCTCCTGGTTTAATGTGTGTCTGCTGCTGAACTTCAGAGACACGTTCAGCGTCGGAGAGTTTCTCCTGCGATCAGCTGATTGCTGCGGTGCGGGGGAAATTTTTATCAGCACCAGTGAGCAATGAGGCCGCATTTGAGCCAAATAGGTCTGATCTAGAGCTTTTTCAGTGCTAAAATATCAAATATCTTCAAGTCATCATCAAGTCAACACACGCAAGTCGAGTCAAGTCGCAAGTTATTGACGTTCAAGTCCGAGTCAAGTCGGGAGTCTTTCTAGATTTTACCAAGTCGAGTCAGAAGTCATCAAAATGATGACTCGAGTCTGACTCGAGTCCAAGTCATTTGACTCGAGTCCACACCTCTGGTTAAATGTCTGGTTTTGTAACTTGTGTATGCTTGGTGACTGAGTTTTCCGACATGGAGACAATAAAATTCCGGCTAAGTTCCAAGCTGTTTATCAGACGGTTGACACGACGCCCAAGAACGCGTGGCCTAACTCCGATGTCCAGAGACAAACCAGGTAGAGACCTGTTGTTGTCCTTCGTCAAAAATCTCGTGCGTTTTCACGACGAGTTTTAGATAGCATCGGCTGAGTACGTCCCCCGAGCTAACTGCTAAATAGGTAAATATCTGCTGATTTCGCTAAACAATGCCGCTTTTATTCGTCTTCCATCGCCTCGTTTAACTCTTTGTCTCAGAGACACATCACTTCATTCCATTTGTTGAGCTTAACTCTCTTTCTCCTTCAGTGAATTATCTTCATCAGAATAAACATGTCTGAACAAAAAGAAATAAAAGAGGGTAGACGCCTCACCTCAGAAGAAATTGGCAACTTTATAGAGAAAATGGAGAAGTTTGTACCCCAACCAATGTACCCTAAAAAGCTATCTGCTTATTTCAGGAAATTTGACAGGCTCATGGAAGACTACCCTGACACATATTTAGAAGACAAGATCTTTCTTCTTGATAACACCACAGACATGATTGTGGGTATGTTTATTGATCGTCAGTCACCACACACGAAGAGTGACTTTGACAGGCTACGTAGAGCTATCACCAGATATTTCTACTGTGATTAGGAAGCTGCAGGCCTCCCTGCAGTGAGGCCCGAGCAGTCTCTCCCTCAGACTCCTGCCACAGCGAGTGCAGAAAAGACGGTCACCCCCGAGGTGACTCCCGTCTGCTCACCTCCGCTGTTGGTGCTGAAGCCCCCAGTACCTAAAGTTTTTGTGTCTAAGGGTCCAACCACTGTTTTTTCACCTGTAATTTCTCAACTCAACTGCATTCATTCATTCATTCATTCATTCATTCATTTGATTGATTGTCCCTCCTGAGATCAACCCATTTGTTCGGAGTCGGCAGCTCCAATGTTTGCTTTGTGTTTCGGTTCACGGAGCTCATCAGAATAAATGGAGAATCTACTAATGGTGTGACAGTAATCCTTCAACATTAACCCGCACAACGCATAAGAGATCCGATTACTTTTTCGTTTCTTCAGCTGAGTGAACTTACTCAGCTGAGTGACTTTAGTCCAGACGGCTCGGTTCAGAGGACTCCAGCAGGCTAGCTCTACAGCTAGTTAGCTTATTCTAACGGATTTAAGATCTACTCCTCACATAAAGCTCTCAGTAACGTTGCCCCTCCTTACCTCTCTGCTCCCCTAAATCACCATCACTTCTCCCACTGTCTCAGACAACCATTTCAAATCACCGGGAGTTTTTTCCATAGTCGTTCCCCTACGGGACTCTCTCTGGCTCCCTTCAGAAATCCGGGAAAAGTATGATAAGCTCACCTATTTAACCAAGCATTTAACCCCCATTAATTTGTTTAACCTATTTGTCCGATATGTTTTGTTTCCTGCTTCATTTTTTAAACTCAGGAAAATGTCTTGGAGTTGTTAAAAGCGCTTTATTTTGTTAATTTAAACCGCAGAGATACAGCTCTGGTTAGCTGTCGGAGCTGGGCTTTTGCCCTCCAGCGACTGAGCTTGCCCAAAAGTACCCGGATGAAAACAATGACATTCAATGGGTTTATAGGTATAGCTAGAACAAATGCTTTTTCTAATATTGTTGAGACCTTGCAGAGTAACGCTGTAGGCCTGAAATTAGTGTTTATTTCTGCACTTTGTGTTGTATTCAATTTTCCCAAATACACTGTATTTTCCTTTTTTAGTCTGTCTTTTGGTGTTTCTTCCTTTCTTTTTTTTGTTCATATTCATAAATTTCAAAAAATGGCAAATGATCTGTGTGATGTTTAATCAGTAATCCACTCCTTAATCTGCTTTGTGAATATGTTGTCCTCTACGGTGGTACTATATATTGATATTCTGCTAGGTTTGGTGATTACTGGATATAAGCTGACACTACATCATGCTGATGAATTCTTCTGTCTTTGTATGGTTACCTTCAAACAGTCTCTTGACCTGTTTTCCCTGAATGAGTCATTCTGTCTCAGTGGGCCTTGCTTCATGTCAATAGTCTCAACAGACTCGTCCTTGTTCCATCCATTCACATTTTCTGCCTCTGTAAAAAAAATTTGTTGAAATAAAGGCCTAGATTTTTATTTTACACTGACTGTGGATGATCTGTTTTATCAGCTCAGCTACCCCACAGCTGTAATCCCTGGAAGTATTTCTATAAATTATTGTTATCAGTTCTGGTTTAAAAAAAAAAAAGTGCATACTACTTCAATTTTAAAGTTTTGTAGAATGCAAATCACTACTGATGTAGCAATAGACAGCAGTCAAATTATGACAATTTTAACAAGGAGCAGACTGATATAGGAGTTCTACAGCATATCTGAGTTGGTTGATGTTCAGAACATTGATCCAATACAGTTTTCTTTCACATATGGAGATGAGATGTGCTACACTTTTAAAAGTTTTTAGAGCTTTTTCCCAGTGATCAGAAACCTTGGAGAAATCACTGGATGGCTGTATATAAATCCTGAAGGAGTTCTTACTTCAAGGGATAAAACATCTAAACGCACATCTAAATAAAACAGTCACAGCCCTCTAATCACATGTTGTAAGTGCATTTCAGTGTGTCTGCCTGAGCAGGAATGAAAGGGAAAATAATGAGAAACGTTAAAAAGAGGCTTAGAAAAAGATCTAGACTAAACTCTGTTAGTAGAAACCTAGTGCTAATGGAGATATTCAGTCAGAGCAGCTCTACAGACAGAAATGTTTGGTTATGATTACTGATTTTACAAGTTGAAAGCAGTGTAACTATTTACTCAATAAACTAAATTAGTGCTGAATAATGAAACAACCAGGATAACTTATTGAGGAACAACAGTACGTTTTGTTAGTGTGTGATTGACCAGAGCTGCAGGAGTGGACCAGACAATGAAGTCAGGAACAGAGGAAGTGAGCTAGCGTTAGCTGCTAACTTCCACATTAAAACACTTCAGCATCAGAGGTGAGTTCAGAGCTGGATGATCATGGGTGAATACAGAAAAGTAATTGTTTATGTGAAGCTTAGCCTAGTAAACTAGACCATCAGTTCTGCTCTGCAGACTTTAGTCTAGCCACACTCCATTGGAACCTCAGTAGCCCACTGATTGATCTGGTCAGTCTTGTACTGGGCCAATCACAGCGCTCTAACGGTTTGGTGGGCGGGATTAGCCATTGATAGCAGAGCTCCGACTTTGAATTTACGCAACATGGCATCAGCTCAGGAACCGCGTTTGTTTGAAACGGCTTTGTCATCAACTTTGGACAATTTAGAATTGGGCTTTACTTTAAGATGCGAACAGATAGAGGAACTAAAGTCTTTTATTTTGTCAACGGGATACGGTAAAAGTTTAATTAACCAGCTGGTTCTGGTTGTTGCAAAACGGCTCTGTAGATCCTAGCACTATCCAATAGCATGTGAAGACAGTCTGATTGACAACTGTTGATCCCGCCCCTATGAATGAGTTGTTTCCAGACATCATGGCTAGAAGCTTCACCATAAAATAAACCCTTTCTTTAACACCATGTTGCTGCTTAGAGCTACCATGGGAATTCCTGTCAGAAATTAAAAGCTCTCAACAAAACAACAGAAGTGTCTTGAACATCATCAATAGGTAAAACAGGATACACTTATAATGTAGTGATCGCTTTACAACAACAGCAAAAATATTAATAATAAATGTTGTTATGGCAAAACCTGAAATAACTTTAAGGACTTTAATCATTTTTACAGCACTGCAAATGTTAAGGAACCAATGCAAAAATCCTTCCAAATTATTTAGAACACAATAAACATTAGTTGCTGAGACCCTTAAACAATAACAAAATCAGCACATCTGCAAACAGCAGTAAACGAAGGCCACAGTCTGGTTTCTCTCTGAGGTGGACTGACTGTATCAGGACTTTCCGGTGCAGCTGGAGCAGATGGCTCTCAGCGATATGGAGTAAAGTAGCATGCCAAAAACCTCAGGGATGTCAATTTGTACAGGTGGACTGGACTTTGTACAGGTGGAAAAAAATTCAGATGAACTGTTTTTTTTTCAGTGTTTAAGATAGGATATAAAAGAGGTCTGAAGTTTTTGCGGTGTGATTAAACATTCCCAGCATACTGGATGAGTCGACAACAAACACAGGTGTATTTAATCCAGTGCAAATAGACATTAAGTTGTCCTTCTTATCCTGCGAGACTTCGACAAGGTGTGCAGCAAAAGTAATTCTCCACTTATCAAGAAGGAGCAAAAAGGAAGGAGGCTCGTACTCCTTTTAGATGCATGAAAAATGATCAAAGTAAACGTTTCCATCTAAAGTCTTCGGGTTAGCGTGATTCGAGTCCAACTAGATGAGTCAGAGCTATGAAAGTCGGTGTCTATATGTTTTAAAAAGAGACAATATGACACCTTCTGGGATTCTCCACCATCCAAGCAGTCTTTGTTCATCCTTTTCCACTTGACATTCCCTATTTTAAGCTCTACATGTCATCTCCCTTTCATATGAAATTAGGCTTTGATGAATATTGTATGAAAAAGAACCTGCTTGCAAAAAGACTGACCTTCCCAGCAGCTTTGCTGCTGCGTTTGAAGTATTGTCAAGTCCTGAGAGCTTACACAGGCACTTAAACTAACACAGGTAGAAAGAGAAGGACTGCAAAATATTTAACTAACATCGCCTTGATTTGAAAGGGCCTCGCCGCGAGGCTCAACAGGAAAGGGTTTAATCACCAGGAAGGTGGTATTTGAAACAGCGCTTTAAGTGCCCTTTATCCTTGTTCTGTATTGGTGAGCTGTCTGCGTTTGTCCAGTTAGCTGCATTCCTGTGATAAAGGTTAATCTGCCCATGTCAGATATCACAGTATAATGGCTGTCTTTGGATTAAAATAACAAACTGGGAGAAACCCAAGTAAAATGCCCCCTCACACACATACACAGAAAGCTTTTAACTCTTGTCTTCGTTTAGTGTTTTTTCTGTTTTGTCTCTTTGTAATCAGTTTGCTTCCTTTGAAAACGTGTTTTGGCCATCCTCTTGCCGTAGGCTCCTTATAGATAAATGTGACTTGACGTAATTTCCCTCTTACAGCCTGATAGTCTCTGCACTGCCAGCCATCAGAAGAGTTTTAGGTAAATAACTACTGACTTTTTAATCAAAGACACTGAAGCTTATGGCTCCACCTTAACTCGCATGTCTGAAACATCTGGATGACCAGATGCTGCCTCCACTAATCCGATTGGCTTCTTTATGTTCTCTGGGAACATTTGGCTGTGCCTCAACTCTTTGATTCGTCTCACATGGCAGAATCTCGCTGTTTGGCTTTTACCTTGCTCAGTAAGCATTTTTAGAAAATACCTTGAATAAACTCTGCACAAAAAGTAAGGACATTAGTGTTTAGTTCAGGGTTTTTACATGTTCTCCAAAATCAAATTCAAGCACTTTTCAAGCTTCTTTAATGAGAGTTTTCAAGCCACACAGTAGTGATAATTTACATGTTCATAAGCAGTCAGTTCACATTTTTTTCTATCAAAGTTATTATTGTGCTAAAAACTGTTTTACATATTCGAAACCTTAACTAAAAATTCAAACACTTTCAAAACCTTGAAAATTCAGTAAAAAATTCAGGCATTTTCCTGGATTTCAACCACCCATATGAACCCTGTTGATTGATTTTTCTCTGTAACAATGATTTTTGTCCATAAATCTCATACTGTTGTAAAACCTGATTAGTCACCTTTACTACGACGTAGAACTTCAAAGACCTGTGTATCTGTGGAATGAGGAACAGAGATAAATGTGTGGATAGAGTAATAAAAATATACAAAAAAGTGCAATATTCTCCTGTTGGTATTCTTCTTTAGGTAGGCAGTAGTTTAGAGTGTTTGTCTTGCAAACAGAGGGTTGTCGGTTCAAACCCCACTCTGGCTGGGTCACTTTATCATTTATCAAGACACCTCACCTACATTGTTGGTGATGGTCAGAGGGTCTGGTGGTGCTGTGTCTGGTTGTAATATTACTCACTGCCATCAGCGTGTGAAGGACGGACTGATGTAAAGCACTTTGTCCATGACTTAAAAAAAGCTCTATATAAATACATAATCCTTCTCATTTATATACTGTTTAGAGCAGGGATACCCAATTACTAACCTGAAAGGGCCAGAAGCCTATCCAAGGAGGAGTCCGCGGACCAGGGGTCTGCTTGCAATAGGTCCCGGGGGGCTGGTGGGTAGCAAGCCCTTCAAAAGTGAGGGATGTCATCGGATGTAAAGTTAAACTCTTACTGTCTGTTTCTCTTTTGCTTTTATTTGAACAATGCCATCAAATGGTTTGTTACATTTACTTACAGTTTAAAAGGAATTGCATATGAATATATATGAAAAAGGCCAAATGGACTGGAATGGGTTTAATAATAATAATAATAATAATAATAATAATAATAAATTTAAGGCACCTTTCTAAAACCCAAGGTCACCGTACATGTGCAGACACAGTACAAATAAAACACAAGAACATAGCAACAAGAAACCATAAAACCAGTTAAAAACAACATGAAAATACAGTGAAACGAAATAATAACAGCAGCAGGACACTAAAACCAACAAGTTAAATCAAGAACCAGGGCCAAGGTGCTACACAGAGTAGGCAGCCTTAAAGAGGTGTGTTTTTAACCTAGATTCAAAAAGTGACAGAGATGCAATGTTCCGAAGATCAGCAGGTAGTGAGTTCCACAGGAAGGGGGCAGGTCTGCTAAAGGCTCGCCTCCCCATGGTGGTAAGCCGAGCAGGAGGACTGTACAGAGTAAGTGAGGCAGAGGAACGGAGCACTCGAGATGGTGTAGAGATTTGGAAGAGCTGGGAGATGTAGGATGGAGCACGGTTCTGTATGGCCTTAAAAGTAAGGAGAAGCAGTTTGTATGTGATCCTAGATTTGATTGGCAGCCAGTGCAGCTGTTGAAGAACAGGGGTAATGTGAGAGGCAAAGGGGGTCTTCATGATAACACAAGCGGCAGTGTTCTGAACCAGCTGGAGTTTATGGAGAGTTTTTTGAGGTAGGCCGAAGAGTAGCGAGTTGCAATAGTCTAGTCGAGAGATGACCAGACTATTCACTAAGATGGCGGCAGTGTGATCAGTAAGTGAAGGGCGGAGGCGATTTATATTACGGAGATGAAAGTAGGCCGACCGGGTGATTGAACTAATGTGAGCCTGAAAGGACAGGGTACAGTCCAGGATTACTCCAAGGCTCTTGACCTGAGCCAGGCAGGCAACTGAGGCATTCTCACAGGTTAGTGAGAAGCTCCCAGCCTTCCCCAGAGCAGATTTAGTGCCCATGAGGAGCACTTCTGTTTTCTTAGAGTTGAGCTGAAGAAAGTTCGAGGAAAACCAAGATCTGAGTTCTGACATACATTCAATGATAGAAGGTGGTGGATGGAGAGCAGACGGAGTGGAAGAGACATAAAGCTGCGTATCGTCAGCATAGCAATGAAATTTTATGTAAAACTTCCGGAAAATAGCCCCTAGAGGAAGCAAATAGACAATGAACAGAAGGGGGCCCAGTACAGAGCCTTGGGGAACCCCGGTAGAAACAAGAGAAGGTGTGGATGTAAAATTCTTCAGTTGAATAGAATGAGTCCTGTCAGAGAGATAACATTTAAACCAACTGAACACAGTGCCAGAAACCCCCAAAGACGCCAGCCTAGCTAACAGAGTAGAGTGAGCGACAGTGTCAAATGCGGCACTAAGATCCAAGAGCACCAGAATGGAAACATGCCCAGAATCTGCCGCCAATAGCAGATCGTTTATTTTAATGAGGGCAGTTTCTGTACTGTGCTGAGGGCGGAATCCTGACTGAAATGGCTCATAGAGGTTATTTTTAGTTAAGTGCATGTGGAGTTGGGAAACTACTGCTTTCTCAAGTATTTTTGAAAGAAAAGGGAGATTAGAAATAGGCCGGAAATTATTCAGGTCGCTGGGATCAGCACCTGGTTTCTTCAGTATAGGGTGGATAACAGCAGTTTTTAGTGATGGATGGACAGTGCCAGTGGAGAGGGATGAATGGATAATGGAAACCATGAGAGGGACCAAGGCAGGCAGGGAGGATTTGAGTAAAGTTGTAGGGACCGGATCAAGATGGCAGGTGGAAGATTTAGAACTATAAATAAAGTCAGAAATATCAGAAGGAGACGGAAGCTCAAACTCAGAGAAGGTGGATGTGAGTGGAAAAGATTCTGTCATAGTACAGGAACCCGAGGACGGGCCCAAACTGTCATGGATTACTCTGATTTTTTCTTTAAAAAATGACATTAGCATGTTGCAGAAATCCTGAGAGTAACAATGAGAGGGCAAAGAGTCAGGTGGGCTTGAAAGTGATTTCAACAGAGAAAAAAGTGTTCTGGAATCACCCTGATTTGAGGAGATTACAGTAGTGTAGTAGGCAGTTTTAGCATGCCCTATGCTATCCTTGTAAAGTTGCGTATGACATAAATACAGGTTTTTGTGAGCATCAAGTCCAATTCTTTTATAGAGGCGCTCCAGTTGCCGGCCTTTAGCTTTCATAGCACGAAGTGCTGGAGTAAACCAGGGAGCCGTGCGCAGAAAGGAGACGGTCCTTGTTCTGGTTGGTGCAACTAAATTCAGCAACTTGAGCAAACCGTCATTATAAAAGGCAACCAAGTCTGAGGGAGGGGCAGTGAAAAAGACATCCATAAGACCATGAATACAGGAGAGAAAATAGTCCAGGTCTATGGATTTCAGATTACGATTAGGTAATGGTACGAACTGGTTTTATAACAGAATGAGCGATGGATGCACTAAAACTAAGGAGAAAATGATCCGAAAAGACAGATTCCTCAGCTGAACAGTCCTTAGGAACGACTCCAGAGCAACAGATTAAATCCAGTGTGTGACCTTTAACATGTGTAGGACAGTCCATATACTGCTGAAATCCAAAACTGTCCAAACAGGAGACAAAGTCCCTGGTTGTTAGTAAGTTACTACTGTCCAAATGAATATTAAAATCACCTAGCACAATAACATTCTGAGATAAGGAAGACAGATGTGCTAAAAACAATGAGAATTCATCTAAAAAACCTTTGTCCGATTTAGGAGGTCGGTAGACAGAAGCAACAATTGTGGGAATTGAACCAGATATTTGACAGGCAATGGACTCAAACGAATCAAAATGAGGGAGAGTCAACTGAACCACTCGAAGGGTCTCACGGTATAATAACGCTAGGCTGCCTCCACGGCCTGAGCAGCGAGGTTGAGCTAGGTAAACAAACCCGGGAGGCGCTGCTTCGTTCAGCAACGTAAAGTCATGGGGTTGCTGCCAAGTCTCATTCAATGAAAAGATGTCCAACTTACGATCCTTGATGATATCCTGGACAAGATGACCCTTACCAGTAAGGGAGCGGACGTTCAGATGTCCGAAGTTGTGCCTTCCTGGGGGCTAGCTGAGCCGTTTAAACTAATTAACATTTTTTTGGCCAAGTTTAAACAGATGGATGGATAGATAGATAGATAGATAGATAGATAGATAGATAGATAGATAGATAGATAGATAGATAGATATTTAAAAAGATTTTAGCTTTTACAGCAATTTCACACCCTCCACACCATGGCTGCGCCTAGAAATCCTGTCCATAAAGGTTATGAACAGGACCGGTGACAAAGGGCAGCCCTGGCCGAGTCCAACCCTCACCGGGAACAGGTCCGACTTACTGATGGCTATGCGTACCAGACTGACACTCCTCTTGGTACAGGGACTGAATGGCAAAAGACCATCCACCCCATACTCCTGGAGCACCCCCCACAGGGTGCTCCTGGGAACATGGTCATAAGCCTTCTCCAAATCCACAAAACACATGTGGATTGGTTGGGCAAACTCCCATGACCCCTCCATCACCCTAGCAAGGGTAAAGAGCTGGTCCACAGTTCCACGACCAGGACAAAAACCACATTGCTCCTCGTCAATCCGAGATTAATCTATCGACCGGACTCTCCTCTCCAGTACCCTGAAGTAGACCTTTCCCGGGAGGCTGAGGAGTGTGATCCCCCTCAAATTGGAACACACCCTCTTATCTCCCTTCTTAAAAATGGGAACCACCACCCCGGTCTGCCACTGCCCCCAGTGACCATGCAATGTTGCAGAGACGTGGCAACCACGACAGTCCTACAACATCCATCGCCTTGAGATACCAAGGATGGATCTCATCCACCCCCGGGGATCCACACCCGCCACTGTGTAGTTTGTTGACTACCACAGCGACAGAGATTGGACAGTCCATCTCCAGGTCTCCCAGCTCTGGTTCCTCATAGGAATGCGTGTCGGAGGGATTGAGGAGCTCCTCAAAGTATTCCTTCCACTGCCTGACTATAACCTCAGTTGACATCAGCAGCTCCCCGTCCCCACTGTAAACATTGTGAGCAAGTTGCTGCCTTCCCCCTCTGAGGCGCGGGATGGTTTGCCAGAACCTCTTTGGAGCCGATCGATAGTCTTTCTCCATGACCACTTTGAACTCATTCCACGCCAGAGATTTTGCCTCGGAAACCGCCACCACTGCACCCCGCTTGGCCCTCCGGTACCTGTCTGCTGCCTCGGGAGATCCACAGACCAGCCACGCCCTGTAGGCCTCTTTCTTCAGCCTGACAGCTCCCCTAACCTCTGGTGTCCATCAGCAGGTATGGGGGTTACCGCCACGACTGGCACAGCCACCTTGCAACCACAGCTAGCAACAGCCGCCTCAACAATCGCAGAGCGGAATAAGGCCCATTCAGACTCGATGTCCCCCACTGCTCTCGGGACGCGGACGAAGCTCTGCCAGAGGTGGGAGTTGAAGGCCATCTTGACAGGTTCTTTTGCCAGGCGTTCCCAGCAGACCCTCACTATACGTTTGGGTCTACCAGGTCTGCGTAGCATCTTCCCCCGCCATCTGATCCAGCTCACCACCTGGTGGTGATCAGCTGGCAGCTCCGCTCCTCTCTTCACATGAGTGTCCAAAACATATGGCCGCAGGTCAAATGATATGACTACAAAGTCAATCATTGATCTGTAACCTAGGATGCCCTGGTACCAGGTATACAGATGGGCATCCTTATGTTCGAACATGGTGTTTGTTATGGCCAAACTGCAACCTGCACAGAAGTCCAATAACAGAGCACCACTTGAGTTCAGATTGGGCGGGCCGTTCCTCCCAATCATACCCCTCCAGGTCATGCCGTCTTGAGTCCCCAGTCACCATCCAGCACTCATCCCAGGGACTCCAAAAAGGGTGGATACTCTGAACTGCTATTTGGTGCATATGCACAAACAACAGTCAGGACCGGTTCCCCTACCCGAAGGCACAGGGAAGCTACCCTTCTCATCCCTCTGGGTAAACCCCAACATACAGGCAGAGTCTTGGGGCTAACAAAAAGCCCACCCCAGCCCTCTGCCTCTCACCTGGATCACCTCCAGCAAAGAAGAGTGCCCAACCCCTCTCAAGGACTCGAGTTCCAGAGCCAATGCTATGTGTCGAGGTGAGCCCAACTATATCTAGCCGGTACCGCTCAACCTCCTCCACAAGTTCCAGCTCCTTCCCCGCCAGAGAGGTGACGTTCCATGTCCCAATAGCCAGTTTTCCTGTTTGGGGATCAGACCTGCCAAAGCTCCTGCCTTGGTCTGCCAGCCGATCTACAATGCACCAGACCCTTCATGCTCCTCCTGCAGGTGGTGGGTCCATAGTTGGATGAGCCCATGTATCCGGTTCAGGCTGGGTCCGGCCGGGCCCCATGGGCAAAAGGTCGGCCACCAGGTGCTTGGCCACGGGCCCCAACCCCAGGCCTGGCTCCAGGGCGGGACTCCGGTAACCCTCCAGGCCGGGTACTCAAACTCTTTGATCTTGTATTCATGAAAGGTCTTCTGAACCGCTCTTTGTCTCACCAATCCCCTAGAACCAATTTGTCATGGGTGACCCTACCAGGGGCACAAAGTGCCCCAGACAACATAGCTCCTAGGATTGTTAGGGCACTCAAGCTCCTCCACCACGATAAGGTGATGGTTCAAGGAGGAGTGCGAAATTGCTGTAAAAGTGTCGAGTTTCGTGGCAGGAGAATCTCGTCTCTTCTGTTTGCAGATGATGTGATCCTCCTAAGCTTCATCGAGCTCTGACCTTCAGCTCTTTCTGGGGAGGTTCGCAGCCAAGTGTGAAGTGACTGGGATGAGGATCAGCACCTCTAAAGCTGCTTTCATAAAACAATGCCGGCAATTTGCCGCGAACCTGAGCCGGCATCTGGGAGCCTTTGTTCGTTCATAAGTGGTCAGACCGTGCCGGTAATGTTGCGCAATTATGTGCGTTTCACAAACGATTTCTCTGTGGCGGTATAAAGGAGGTATGGGGGTGGTCTTTGCGCTGTCGATGCGCAGGGTACAGAGACGTGAGATGGAAGTGCTCGTATAAACAGACAGGCAACTTCTGCTTCAGCCAGAAGCTCCCGGATCTCGGTGTCGCTCCAGTTTGCCGTCTCCGCTGAGTGTTTACAAATGCGCAACAGCTTTCCCATGTTTATGTAAGGTAATGACTTTTATATGCCAATAGATGGTGCTGTTGCACTGTCCACGGCCCTTGAGAATGCAGCCTCTGTGGTTTTTGTCCATTTAAGGGCACCGTAGTTTGGGGATTTTGCGGGCAAAACTCCATGTTTTCCTCACTTTCTTTTTACTGCCCGCAAGTTAAGCATCGTTAGCAGTAACCTGCATTAAAACATGCAGAAACATTAATACTGCTGTATATTGTTCATCAAAAGCATTGTATGTTTTAACTTTGGTTTGGTTTAAACTGTTGTGGTGATGTTTTAGAGCAGTCTGTGCAGTTTGTGTTTAGCACAGTAAACTAGCACAATAGGAGTGAACCTTTACATTTTAGTTTTGTTTTAATGGATAAATGCAAAATGAATGCAAACTAAAAGAAGTGTTACACTATACATTTTTTACAGTTTATTTGAAAATTGTCAGTGTATTGATAAGTTAGTAAACGTCGACTTTCTTTTTACTGCCCGCAAGGTGCTGGAAATTAAAGCATGCCAAGGTTTTGCCACAATCTTGAATCCTGTGTCGAATTCCTTCTGCATTGAACACACCCCACCTAAATCCAAACACAACGCAGAGTCCAGGGGGTGTCTTCACCAAGTCGCTGACGCAAAGAGGGATCGGTTGGGTTACAACTTTGGTGCCGTGACCTGAATTGTGGAACTTTAAAACCAAAACTGCTGGGGATCAACGGTAGCTAAAAGCCTAAAGTGGGGCTACCAAACAGCATTTGCTAATATCCAGCATCCATTGTGAACTTTTAGGTATCTACAAATACCAGTGTATCCTTTAAAGATCTGTTGAGAAGTTATTGTGTGTCCAGATTATCATCACAAAGCCAAGGTTTTAGGGTATTTGTGTAAAAGAGTGAGAGATAAGAAGAACAGGGGCCAATATGAGTGAGTTATTTATGTTGAGCTTAAGTTAATGCAGTTTTAGTTCTGGTACTGTTTTTTTTCCCCCTCTCTCCAATGTACTTGACTATTTGTATGTACCACAAGTACCGCTGTATTAACACATATTTCATGCATAACCACTAGACTGACACATATATAAAGAAAGAAAAATGCTGCACACCTATTCAGCAAACCTATTGATGCAGCCTGGCTCCTCCACTGACAGACCAGGCCCTGCAACCACTGCAGAGCAGCCCCCAGGGTCAAGTGACTACAGGGCCACCCCAGACCAGTCCCAAGTACCTTCTTATAATGGAGTGCACCACTCCCTGTGTTATCTTTCTGTGGTGACCAGTACCCTTCCCCAGCAACTTCAACCTACCCGCCTCCTCAAAGCCACCCATCTGTCTTCCAGGCTGGGCTTATGCCTACACAGCAGCAGGACGCATACCCCCCTACTATCTCCACTCCTGCAGGCCACTCTTTTAGCCCTAGCCACCAAGCCTACACAGGTTACTGTCACATGTTCCCTGTGTCAAGTTCCTGTTGCCACCCACTAAAGACTATGCTGCCCCCTCTCCCTTTTTATCAGCTGTCAACGTCAGGCCTAGCCCCCACAACCAGGCAGCTGGGGCAGCTCAGGCCTCTTCATCATACTTTCAGCCCACATCTACCATAATCTCAATGCATGACACAGACCCTCCCATACAGCCCGTATTAGAGTGCGACCCCTCACCTCAGACCACATATCCCGCTATGCCCCATTGGCAGGGACCCCAGCAGGTGGTAACATCTTCACAGCATTTAACTGCCACAAAATTGACCACAAACCAACATGGACATACCCATCAGGTGGCCCCGCGAAGAAGCCCGAGCTGCATAGTTCCTGAGCTCATGCCCACCCCACAACATCCACAACCCTTGGGCCCCATTTTCTACAAACACCCAAGACCTGCCCCTGAAGTCACTCCCCCTCTCCCATCCTCTGTAGCCTCACACCTGTACCAACCCCAACCTTCATTGGATGTTCATGGAAGGACCATGATCAACCAACGCCCCCCCTCTGCGCAGTATGGTGGTTTCATGCAGACTCATCAGGTAAAAAATGTTCAAACCTTCACTGGTAATTCAGACAGTAAAATGCTGGTGGAGGACTGGATTCGTGACATGCAATACCTCTTGGAAGCCATAGAGCTCCCGGCCCACCTTCGCTTTTCAACTGTTGTGCGACACCTCAATGGGGAGGCCAGAAAACTGGTTTTGAACCTGCCCCCTTATGACCAGACTCCAGAGAAGGCATTTTAGGAAATGAGAGCAGAATATGGTGATACACAGGGCTCCATGGACCCCTTGGCTGACTTTTATGAACGGAGCTAGAAGCCTGGTGAGTCTGCCTGTTCTTATGCAATAGCACTGGAAGCAACGTTACGGGCTGTGGAAGAAAGCTACCAAGGAGATAGGACCTTTCCAGATCGAGACAGCAAACTGACTCGCCAGTTTCTGAGGACTGAGGGATGAAGAAGTGTTTACACAACTTGCACCAATGAAGCTCATATTATTGAGTTTTAGAGAACTACAAGCAGAGCTCAGAAACATGGCTAGAGAAAGTAACAAGTGGCACCTCCAACACAAAGCAAAGAAATCATATACCCAAGTGCATTTAACTTCAGAGGGTGGCGCCACAAAAAAAATCAGAGGAGGCTAAGCGCACTTCAGATCTGTTAGAACTGACCGAGGTCATCAGGAAGCTGGCTGTTAACCAAGAGGAACAGATGGCCAAGCTGTCTCAGCTGGAATCAAGAATAAGCTCATCTTCTATGCCATCAAGTACAGCTAAGTCATCATTCCGGGTTGGAAATCAGAGTTCAAGTATTACATGTCACTGCTGTGGAAAACCAGGACACGTTGCCAGAGTTTGCAGAGCAGTATTACCTCCCTTGGATTCAACCAGGGCTCGTCAGACTCAGTCTGTGGCTTCTACAGAGAACGCCAGCTCTGTTTCTCAGACTTTAAACGCCTGAAGCCCATGGTTACTGGGGCAACCGTGGGCAAGCAGCAAGGCCCCCATGCTCAGATGAAACTCACTGCCAGAGGAGGGGATAGTACCCCATTAGTGGGTCCCAGGACTGAGGGTGAGGTGGAGATAAATGGGTTAAAGTGTAAAGCTCTTATCGACTCTGGGTCACAAGTCACCAGCATTACCCACAGCTACTGGCGTAGCCACCCGGTTCTGAAGGACCGGATGTTGCAACCATCTCAGATAACCATAGAGGGTGCTGCAGGCCAAAATGTGCCCCACTATGATGTGCTGCAAATTGAGTTGAAGGCTCTGGGTGCAGAGTGCATGACTGTACCCACTTTTGTTGTCCCTGACTCTGATTACCACACATCAGTTCCTCTGCTTGTTGGAACCAATGTTATTCGAGCCTCTAGGAGCCATCTCCAAGCAGCCTATGGATATAGTTTCCTCCAGCAGGTCAGAGACAGCCATCCAGAGTGGTACTCTGCTCTAACAAATGTTGGTAACTCAGAGGTGAATGAAATGAATTGTATGGTGGGCCCTGCTGTTTACACTGGTCAGCCAATATGCATCCCGAGTGGTAATGAGAGGGACCTAAAGTGTAAAATTAAGACTGACCCACAAAGAAAAACGTATACAGCTCTGATCGAAGCCCCCCCCCCCCCCTCTCTGCTACCCCAACATGACCTTTTAGTGGCAAAAGTTCTCACAAATGTAAAAAGGGGGCACGCTCAAATCAGGGTGGTTAACTTATCTCAGAAAGACATTACCATTAAACCACACACCCAGCTCGCCAGCACTTTCCTGATAGACAAGGTAGTAGAGTTTCCTCATCAAAATGGGAGTGAGCACTGCAGTGAGAGCACAGAAAAAGTCTGTCTGAGCCTTAATCAAGTGGCAACTAACTGTGAGGTGGATCTGAGTAAAGTAGCAGTGGACAACGAAGACCAACGTGCTCAACTCAATGAACTTGTGGAGAGAAATAGGGCTGTTTTCTCACAACACCCACTGGACTATGGCCACACAAAGACAATACACCATGAAATCCCTCTGGTGGACTCTAAGCCATTTCGTCTGCCATATCGCAAGATCCCTCCATCTCAGTGGCAAGATGTAAGAAAGCTATTGACAGACATGGAAGCAACGGGGGTTATCCGGCCTAGTAAAAACCTGTATGCATCACCGGTGGTGGTCGTGACAAAGAAGGATGGGTCATTGAGACTCTGTATTGACTACAGAAAGCTCAACACCTGCAGCACAAGAGATGCCTTTCCCCTGCCAAGAATAGATGAGGCCTTGGAGGCTCTGGGGAAAGCCAAATACTTCTCTACACTGGACCTCACATCAGGCTACTGGCAGGTGGAGGTGGCAGAGCAGGACAAACACAAGACTGCATTCAGCACTCCCATGGGGCTGTTTGAGGCAAACAGGATGCCCTTTGGACTCCAGAATGCACCATCTACTTTTCAGAGACTCATGACCTGCTGCTTTGGGGATTTGAACTTTACCCAGCTGTTGATTTATCTTGATGACCTCATAATTTTTTCTAAAACATTTGAGGAACATCTGGAACGTCTTCAGCTAGTGTTTGATCGTCTAAAAGAACACGGCCTGAAACTAAAGCCTTCAAAATGTCAGCTTGTGAGGGAAGAGGTGCAGTATTTGGGTCACTTGGTGTCTGCTGATGGAATCAAAACTGACCCAGAAAAGATCAGCAGGGTTGAGAGCTGGAAAAGACCAAATAATCGCAAGGAAGTCCTGCAATTCCTAGGATTTGCTGGATATTATAGACGTTATGTTAAGGGTTATTCCACACTAGCTGCCCCTTTGTACCGCCTCACCTCTGGCGACCCCAGAAAGGAAAAAAAGAAGTGCAAAGAAAAGTTCAGACCCCACCCCTCCCTTTTTGTGGACTAATGACTGTGAAGTGGCTTTTCTGTCATTGAAAGAAATGCTGACAGCTGCTCCTGTGCTGGGTTACCCAGACTACAACTTACCTTTTGTGCTTCAGACTGATGCATCTGGGGTGGGACTAGGTGCTGTATTGGCTCAGGTCCAGAATGGTGTCGAGAGAGTCATAGCTTATGCCAGCCGAGGTCTAAGCCCACCTGAGACACGATATCCAGCACATAAACTGAAATTTTTGGCCCTAAAGTGGGCAGTTACTGACAAGTTCTACGACCACCTCTATGGGCGTCGTTTCTCAGTTTTGACTGACAATAACCCTCTCAAATATGTGATGACCTCAGCCAAACTCGATGCTACAGGCCAGAGATGGGTTTCTCAACTATCCTCCTTTGATTTTGACATCCAGTACCAAAGAGGACAGAACAATGCAAATGCTGATGCCCTCTCCTGCCTGTCCAATCAGGAAGTCACCCAGGCCCTGCAGTCCTGCCCACATTGTGTCATGATCACTGAGCCAAAACCATTCAGAGCCCAGTCCATTCAGGGACCACAGAGTGCATCAGATAATGTTGTGGCTGAGAGGCACCAAATTCCAATCACCCTCCATTGCCCAGCCAGCTTTATGCAGATGCAGGGACAGATACACTTCCAGTCATGACCACGCAAGAGGTCCGTGCAAGACAGAAAGAAGATCCTGTCAATGGTCCGATTTTGTACTTTAAAAGTCTGAACCAAAAACCTACCCACAGAGTGAGGACTGATGTGGGGAGGCATGGAAGCCTTCTGATAAGAGTGGAGGAGATTAGTGGTGAAGAATGGCATAATGTACCGTAACATCAGAGATGGACAAAGGGGGGTTGTTGAGCAGCTCATACTGCCAGAAAAACTGAGAGAAGCAGTGAAAACCGCCCTTCACAATGACTCGGGGCATCTAGGATTTGAAAGAACACTGCAGTTGATCAGAGAGAGATTCTACTGTCCAAATATGTCACAGGAAATCAAGCTTTGGTGTGAGCACTGTGAGAGGTGTTGTCTTAGAAAAACTCCCAGCACTTGTACGTATAAGAGCTCCGCTGGTCAGCATTCACAGCAGTCTCCCAATGGAGCTTGTATGTGTAGACTTCCTCTCCCTAGAGAAGTCAAAGGGTGGCATAGAAAATGTGCTCATAGTCACAGATCACTTTTCATGTTATGCACAAGCCTACCCTACAAAAAACCAAAAAGCGGGCACAGTGGCCAAAGTACTGTGGAGAAATTGTTTCTGCCGTTTTGGTTTTCCTACAAAACTACACACGGATCAGTGAAGGAATTTTGAAAGTGCCATTGTCAAAGAACTGTGCAAGTGCACTGGCATCACCAAGTCCCACACCACTCCTTATCACCCAGAGGGCAATGTCCACGGCCCTTGAGAATGCAGCCTCTGTGGTTTTTGTCCTTTTAAGGGCACCGTAGTTTGGGGATTTTGCGGGCAAAACTCCATGTTTTCCTCACTTTCTTTTTACTGCCCGCAAGTTAAGCATCGTTAGCAGTAACCTGCATTAAAACATGCAGAAACATTAATACTGTTGTATATTGTTCATCAAAAGCATTGTATGCTTTAACTTTGGTTAGGTTTAAACTGTTGTGGTGATGTTTTAGAGCAGTCTGTGCAGTTTGTGTTTAGCACAGTAAACTAGCACAATAGGAGTGAACCTTTACATTTTAGTTTTGTTTTAATGGATAAATGCAAAATGAATGCAAACTAAAAGAAGTGTTACACTATACATTTTTTACAGTTTATTTGAAAATTGTCAGTGTATTGATAAGTTAGTAAACGTCGACTTTCTTTTTACTGCCCGCAAGGTGCTGGAAATTAAAGCATGCCAAGGTTTTGCCACAATCTTGAATCCTGTGTCGAATTCCTTCTGCATTGAACACACCCCACCTAAATCCAAACACAACGCAGAGTCCAGGGGGTGTCTTCACCAAGTCGCTGACGCAAAGAGGGATCGGTTAGGTTACATTTACATGATTTTTAAATACTTTCTATGGTCGGGGGTCGGCTCACTTTTGCCACGTTATTAGTGTGTAGCCTCACCAAATAGGCTACATCCTCTGACCTTTGACCTCTGTTGACCATCACAACAATAATCCATCTTTTTCCCAAAAACTTGGAATACAATCACTCTTGGATTATGTTTAACCCTGAATCAAGATCCCTACAGGTGTCCTACTGTCCACTTTCAGGTGTCCATCTCCCAGATGACCTTAACTGGACACTAGCTGGTCTAATAAAACACTCTCTGTAAGGAAGTCTCTTCTTTAACACCAATGACTGGTGTTCCAACTGTAATCTCTTGTTTACAGAACAGCCGCCTGTAGTGTTCCTGCTCAGGGTCACCCACACACTCACACTCAAAGTGTTATAATGCTTCTCTGCTATGTCATGCATTTCTACATTTATAATGTGAGTGTTTAACGGGCGGAAGTCATATGTGAGTTGGTAACTCCCTCACAGTCCCCTACCCAATCAGAGCTATTCACAACTCCACTAAATCAGTTTTGATTAGTACACTTAATATCTTCTGATTGGTTGAATTTAAGATAACTCGTCTCAAAACTAATATTCAGTTCCGGTATGAACAGTCCTCATAGAATCTTGCTCTATGCCGAGTCTATGCTGAATCTGAATGCAGCCTGAGCTGCTATCCTGAGTCTTAGCTGAACCTTCATCAGCTTTGAACAAGGCCTCTCAGTTTCTCCCTCACTACGGGAACTGATCAGGAATGACTTCACCATGCCGAGGGTGACCTCCCTTGCTGTCGCACGGATCTCAGGGCCATCAGACGCTTCCCAGGTGAACCAGCTAAACTGCCTCCTCTGGGAACTGGGCCTTCATCCGGGGACCTGCTCCACCTCTGCCAGAGGCCCCTCACCCTGCTGGACCCACGAGACCTGCAACTCAGTAAGAAACCCCTTTCTGATCGAGAGGCTTTGCTTTGATAAAGCTTAATTCTTCCACTCTAAATTAAGCCAAACTAAATCCCATTCCAAACTCAAATTAGCCCTAAATTGACTCTTAAAGTCACAACTAGGTTAACTAAATTAACTAACTTCCCTAGCCATTAAAACATATGCTACGGTCCGTTAAAACTCAAAATTAACCTATCTTTAACATCCTCAACATGTTTAAGAATATTAATTGTGTTTACATCAAATTTTCAAACTGTTTTACTGTATCTGTCTGTGTTCTTAGGTTTTTCAAATTAAATGATTGTTCAATCTTATCTGGTCTCAGTTTCACGTTATTAATAAGGTATTTCAATTCACTGTACTCTTTCAAAGAACCTAGATACCTTCAATAAATATTAGCTATTATCAGGGTTAAATGACAGTTTATCACTTTTCATTATAAACCAGAAATAAGTTCTAATGTTTATCTGTAGAGGGTGTAGTTAAAATAACTAAAAGTTATTTCTAAACGCTACAAGTGACACCTCCCTCTGTTGAGCCAAGGCGTAATCTTCATTCACAAGTCCGATGTTGCGGTAATATTACTATCAAGCGTGGCGGCACAAATGCCGCAAAATTGCCGCATCGCCATGTGCTTTCATAAGACACACCGTGGCGGCAATATTACGCTGATTTGCCGGCACAGTGTGTCTCGTGAAAGCGGCTTAAGTCTGAGGCCATGTTTCTCGACCAGAAAAAGGTGGATTGCCAACTCTGGGTCGGGAGAGAGGTCCTACTCCAGGTGGAGGAGTTTAAGTATCTTGGGGTCTTGTTCACAAGTGAAGGAAGGAGGGAACGGGAGATTGACAGGCGGATTGGGGCAGCGTCTGCATTGATGCGAATGCTGAACCGATTGATGGTGGTGAAGAGGGAGCTGAGCCAGAAAGCAAGGCTCTCGATTTACCGATCAATCTACGTCCCAATCCTCACCTATGGCAGGGTTTCCGCTACATGTAATTGATCATGGCGCACCTCCACGGTTAATTAAAAGCCACCACACTTTCAGGATGAAGCTTTTAAAAATATATACATGTATATGTTAAAACTATGTAAAGCATATGAAAAATACATAGCCTATATTTGCACAGTCAGGGCTCTAGAGTGCGACCATTTTGGTCACAAATGCGACCTAATTTCCCAAAGATGCAACTAAAATTATCCCAGGTTGCTCCGGGATGACCGAGGATTTTCCTCTAGGACCTGGAACCGGTGCGGGTCGGAAAAAATACTTGGTGACGCTGCAGATCCCCATGTGGTTCAACAACAAACACAAGTTAAACCATGGATACTAAAATATATATATTAATGGTCAAATCGATCCTGAAATAGTCCGCACTACGGAAGTGGGGCAGGGGGGAGAAATACTCAGCTAAATTCTGCAGGATGAGATCTACGCTCCAGAAGCAAAACTAAAAACAGCAGTCAGCTGTAGTCACATCATCAGAGTATGATGAGGACAATATCGCACTGACAACATGGATTTATTAAAAGAACTGCAGCTCATAGTCTGGAGACACGCAGGTAGCGTGGGTCGGAAATCAGCGGCTCGCGGTCGGATCCGGTCCTCCCTCTGATTGGCTGTGGTCCAGATAATCCCTGTGTGCTGCAGTCAGAGAGGTGAGTAATGAATGCTAGGCTAGTCACATCAACAGATGTATGAATGAGGATATAAAATAAAAAGAAGAATCAAGTTTTTATCAAGTTAAGAGCTGAGAGTCTGAAAACAATTCTCTAACATGGAGCCATTGTCCTTCAGGTTAGGTCAGGCTCTGGTCCAGGTTAGGTCAGACTCTGGTCCAGGTTAGGTCAGGCTCTGGTCCAGGTTAGGTCAGGCTCTGGTCCAGGTTAGGTCAGGCTCTGGTCCAGGTTAGGTCAGGCTCTGGTCCAGGTTAGGTCAGGCTCTGGTCCAGGTTAGGTCAGGTTCTGGTCCAGGTTAGGCTCCTCTCTACCATCTTTCAGCTGCAGCAGACTGATCATCATGATGCTGAGAGGATGATCAACTTTAACTTCTGTTTTTTTAAGTTAAACTTAGTCACTGAGGCCGTCCTAATTTACATTTTTATGATGACCTAATACCCTTGATTTAATACATTTTAAATATAATTACTGACTTTGATTCATTAATTTCCATAACTTTACATCATTTACAGAAATACTCAGTTCCCTCTCTTCGGTGTAATGCTCTCCTACTATATTGATGGCTGTACTGTATATTGTAACTCTAGATGTGCAACTCTGTGTTGCAGTCACAGGTGTATGACTGGCTCCTGATTGGCTCTAGACCAGGGGTCGACAACCCTGGGCACGCATGCCAACCGGGTTAACTGATGGCACGGCACGAAGTGTAAAACCTGAAACACACCAAAGACGTCAGCGCTGCGCGGCAGATGCGCCATGGTTTTAGAGTTTACAGGACGCTGTCCTGAAGCAGGGCCATAGAGAAAAATCGTGTGATAGTCACAACATCACTGGAAGTGAGAACAGGAAGCTGGAAGTGGATCTTTTCTTTGATCAGAGCTGCCTTCTTGTGTTGTGGGACTCTTTAATTCCTTCAAAATGTGTAAGTACGTTATTTATTATAATAGTTAAAATATATCAATACTGTGAACAAGTGACAACACATTTATGTGTGCCAGGAGCCGTTCTAATGTCTGTGTCATAAAGTACTCCACCATGTTGTGACACACGCATCTCAGCTGTGCCGCCACGTGCAATAATAGATGGTGTGTATTAGGGATGCACCGATATGAAAACTTGGGCCGATATCGATATCCGATATTAATATTGTCGTTATGGTCAATGACCGATATTTGCAGATACCGATATACACACCGCCATTTGTGCTCCTGAAATAAAAAAATGTGTACAGACTGAAAGTTATGCAAACTGAATTTTTTAAATGTCTTGCTTTATTTCTATTTCTAAGATTGCAGCAACAGCCCACACAATGGTTACACAACCATTTTAACTTGAAGAAAAATGCTCACATGTCTAACATCAAAAATATCAAAATACATATTAAGTTTCAGTTCACATTTTTCTATTTTGGTGCAAATATTCAGGACAGAAAATATCCCAACACTGGAACAGTGTTTCAACAGGTAAACATAACCGAAAATAAATTTTAAGTCCCTGCTATAAAATTATTGATGAACATATTAGAACTAGGACATAAGTACAATGCAATTTCCTATTTCCAACTTGTAAGTGCAAAGTGTAAAGTAAACTTTGAAACTGCTTCCACCTGACTATAAATGTGGGTTATAGTCTACTTCATTAACAAAGGCAGATTTTTTTTGACAAAGAGAAGCTTCTCCGCTTTCTCACACTGAATCCTGTTTCTCTTTTCATCAACAATATGTGATGCAGCAGAAAAGAGACGTTCACTGTCCACACTTGTACATGGAGCTGAAAGGTACTTGCGTGCAGCCTTGGCCAGGGCTGGAAAGCGAGACATGTTACTTTTCCAGTACAGCAGGGGGCTTTCATTCCTTGGGATGAGGGGCTCACTCACATAGCCATGCACCCACGGAAAAGCAGACAAATAGTATGAAATGAATGTGTGATTAAAAATGACCAGCAATGTAGATTTTGCAACATTATCCATTCCATCCATCCCATCAAACCCAGTCAGACCAAACTTCCTTAAAACGCCATAATAATTTAATGAAAAGAAGAGAAAACTCATGAAAAACGGGCTAAACTACATAAACCAACGTATTCAATCAGCAGTATCTGTATTTCTCTAACATTCTGCATACACCTCAACAAACACATATCGCTATTTAAGGTATAAATTCACTCATCAGGACTTAGCACTGCTAGCCGCGGCTAGCTCCGCCTATGGGGTTTTTGAATGGGAAAGTCCGTGACAGACACATAGTTATTAAGAAAAGAAACAAACAAACGAAGTCACTCACCATTGAGTTGATGAAATCAGGACAAATGGAATCATTCGGCTTGTTTTCACAAGCGGGCAAGAAGGATTCTTTGAATAAATATCCATTTTCTACCCTCCATTAAAAAGAGAGCAAGAACTTCCGGTTCCGGTCTGAGCAACACTCCAGACTCCTGCCGTTGTGCGCATGTCACACAGGGACGCTGAAGACCTGCGTCCCGAGCGATCTCCTATTTTTTGCACTCAGTGCGCATGCGTCAGGAAAAATTTGCCAGTGCACATGCGTCAGGGGCAAAAAACAATGCGCTATGTTGGGACGGCGTCCCGTCCAGACATGCGCAGTAGAACCCAAAGAAACACGACCTATCGGTCCAGTAAAAAATAGTAAGAAAACCTTTCTAAACTACACCTAAATGCAGATTATACACAGCACTTATTGTATATATAATGGATGGCTCGTTTAGTTTTATTTTTATGTTAGTTTTTTATATTTTGTGATCCCTATTTCTCTTCTTCTTCCTCTTGGGACTGGTGGGGCGGCGCCCGAGCGCCCCCTATGGACGGGCCGCCACTGGTCGGCTGCCTTGCTCAGCAAACGTTTCAGTGCTACAACTGAGGGAATCCCGTCTGCGGTTGTAGCTGATTGTGAGCTTATCTCCTTTGTTAATTGTTCAAACGGAGTGAGCAGTATGGTCATGTTTTCAATGAGGCCCCACTGATGTGCGCTGAAACAGGCAGGCAGCTCATGTTCTGCTCCATAAACACCAAGTGCACGTTTCTGATCCAGGAGACTTTTCATCATGTACAGTGTACTGTTCCACCTGGTTGAAACATCTTGGTTGTCATGTTCAGCTCTTTTTGAATATCTCTCAGCCGAGAGGTGGCAAGTTGAGAGTGGCGAAAATGTCCGACTATTTTCCTCCCAAGAGCTACACAGTCAGAGATGCTTCGCTGGCTCAACACTCCATCATGCACTGCTAGCTGCAGTGAATGCGACATGCAGCCCAGGCTTTTAATACCGGACTCATCCATTGCTTTCTTCATATTCCGTGCATTGTCGCGAAGCACAACATGGACACTTTCCTTCTTAATCTTCCACTGAGTAAACATGGAGTCAAATGCACTAGCAATAGCAGCTCCTGTATGTGAGCCTGGAAACTCTTGAGCCTGCAAAACGGCTCTCCTCATTTCAAAGTTTTCATCGATCCACTGAGCTGTAAGGCTTAGCATGCTCATCTGACTTACGTCCGAACTCCATATATCCGTGGCAAAACTAATGTTGGTCACGTTGTCCGGCAACTTGAAGACATGGTTGGCCACCACTTCGTGCAAGCAGGGAGGGAGACGTCAGAAAAGTAGCGCCGACTCGTAATGCTGTAACGGGGTTCCACATGGGCCATAAGCCGTCGAAATCCTTGGTCCTCCACTATGGAAAACGGCTGGTCGTCAAGCGCAATCATTTCCATTACAGTATTTTTGTTGTTATTGATGTTGCTTTTGAGCTGTCTTTGGAGAATTTCGTGGTTTGCTCGAATGCTTGCTGTAATGGGCTCCCAGCTGTTGCCGACTTTGTTTTAGCCTGTTGGCTACTTTTAGCAACATTAGCTTCCTGCCACCGTTTGTGAACTTCTGGATGGTGGTTTTTCAAATGGCAAATCAAATTGGTGGTGTTAAATGACTTAACGCGGCATCCTCCTCGCATTACCTCGACTTTACAAGTATTACACACTGCTTTTCGTGTGTCTTCGTTCGATACGGTGAAAAACGACCACACCGCAGACATAGCTTCGCTTTGGTTTAACGTCCCACAATCCTTTGCTACACAGTCACATGACCAAACAAAGGCCCCGTGACCAATGCCGGTACATAAAAGCAGTGTTTTATTTTTAGATTACGCTGACAGAAGCTAGATGAAAATCGCCCCTTTATTATCGACCCAGTTTTACAAATCAGACCGATACAGATATGTTAAAAATAGACTAACATCGGCCGATACCGATGTAAACGCAGATATATTGTGCATCCCTAGTGTGTATCTTTAGTGCCATGGCATGGACTGGTGTTTCTGGGACGCGCTGTGGCGGTACGGACTATAATGGTTTTTATTCAAAATAACGGCGGGGTGCGACGTGGCACAGCGCTGATTTCTCCGGTGTGTTTCAGCTTTAATATCTGGGGTTACTGTGAGTGTCGGGGAAACGACAGTCCCTGAACACATCTCGAACCTGTCTGGCATTTCTGTGAGATTGCGCGGATCTTATAAAGATGGGAGTGTTTGCGGGTGCGGATCAGATGCTCGGAGGTGAGCAGGCTGCTGGTGCACAGTTGGTACACTGGGTTAAGGTGATGGTTCGCTGAGACGGCAGATTCTGGCGTGAGGTGTATTTAAAAAACACTCGGGGCCAGAGCGCTTCTCAAATAAACACACGCACGCATGCACACACACACACTTTACACTGCTTTAAATCTTATTTTTTACTTTTGCCTAATTATATGTTTTATTAAACATCAGTTATTCAAAAGAGAAATATACAAAGTTGAATCAATAATAAAACAACAGCTCCTCCTCCTGTCTCTAAGGCTGAGACCAGACACCTGCAGAGGAAACTCATTTCAGCTGTTTGTGTCCAGGTCTCTTTTCAGTCATTACTCAAAGCTCATGGCCAGGTGAGGTCTTGACTGGTAAATAGAGAGCAATCTGGTTCAGCTTCTTCATCACTACAGACCAGTTCAGCATCCATTGCAGACCCTGCCCTGATCCACCTGTCTGCAGTGATGTTTGATGTTTTGTGGTTCATGCTGATGTTCCTGATTTGTTAGGAAACAGCTGATCTACAGGTTGCTGCTGTAAAGAGGCAGCTTGAAGTGTGTGACAGCTGGAGGAGCAGGAGTCCAGACCCAGAAAACAACGTGGTTTTTACTTTTTTTTTTTTGGTAACGCGACTACAGCTGCCAGTCTATAAAACCATGAGGTTTGGAATCACAGACTTTTTGTGTGGGAGACCATTAAAGAATTAAAAATGAAAAGTTTAATGCTTTTGAAAATGTCATTATCATTTTTTTTATTTTATTAATAAGTGACGGATAAAAATAAATTATGACCAGATTTTTTTGGGACAAAAAAAAAGTCTAGCGTTTAAATAAGCAACGTTAATAAATTTTATTGTTAACGCGCAGTTGATATGGCACTTTGACTTCCAAGAAAATGTGATATGGCACTCGTCATCAAAAAGGTTGCCTACCCCTGCTCTAGACTGACAGCTGTTGGACAGCTTGGACATGCTGAATGTGTTAAAGTGACCAAACATCACCACGATAGTTGACCTACAACAACTCCAGGTTGATGAATGGGATCCACAGCATCATGTGACCTGACTGGTCACCAGCATAAGCAGGTGGAGCCAAGTTGCTGTGTTTGAAATGATTGTTCACATGCTACAGTGAAAAATGAGTTAAAAATGGGCCAATATGTGTAGTTTTTCTTGGTTCCTGTGAGAAAGTAAACTCAAAAATTAAAGCAAATACAAAAAGTAGAATATTGCAGGAGTTTTTGGTACTCGTTTACCTGTGAAGGTCTTTTCACAGTTATAGAATCTTCATAAGCCATCACTCATTTTAAAGGTGACTGATCAGGCTTTTTAATTAAGTAAGATTTATTGTCAACAACAAAGAAATCAACCTAACACAAAGTTTTTTCACCACTGAGATGACTGAGATCTATCAAAATAGGAGGGAAGACATGAGCTGTTATTCTTTAATCTGAGCTGCTAGACAGTGTTTTCCCCACTAAAGGGCTTTTGTGTTTACACCGCAGCCTCAGGTGACAGTGATCACTGGCTCATTTGCTCTTCTGAGCGTGTCGCTGACCGTTCATACTCAGGGTTATTGGGACCGGCGGCCTGTTAATATCTGCCACTCTAATGGAGGGAAAAAGGCTGCAGGCTCCACTGACTGCACACTGTATCCTTCACTTCCCTTCAAAGCAGAAAAATGATAAAGCCTCAATTGCAAAAGGTGACCAAGATGATTGCTGCTGTAAAAATAAATCAAACTCCAGCTCATGATGACCTTTCCACAGTGGGGATGTCTTCGCAAAGGATGCATCTTGATAATGTTGTTTCACCATCAGGGTATGATGACTGATGAGGGAGGGATAATATACTGTAGTTACAGCTTATGTTCCAAATCAGCACTGACTGTAATTTCAGAACTAATGATGAGCCTTTTCAAAACCAAATATTCCATTTTGAGCATAATTTGGATTTTGCAGGTTGAAGAGGTCAGTTGCCTCTGGAGACACAAAACAAACCATAAATATCAGGATGCATTCCATATGCAGGGAGTTTTGTCAGACACTTAGCCCATTTCCTCCTTGAAACTCAGGCTGCAGAATGTCTGTTAGGGCAGCTGTCCAAACTACACCCCAATCAGGCCGAATGCCATTGTTCGACAATTTCAGCTGCAAGCTGTCAAGCTCAAGAAAAGCCCTAGCACCATTGTAAAAGGCAGACATGACCACCATTTAGAGTAGAAACTAAATGTCGGTTGTTAAATAGAGAAGAGCTCGAAGAAGAGCAACTTCTTACCCATTGTAAAAATGACTTTAGTCACTTAACAGAAACAGGGCTCAGTCTGTAGACTCCTTTTAACCTATGTTCCTTCCCTTCCCTTCTTTTTTCCCCAATATTTATTTCATTCAATAAAAACAAATAAACAAAATACACACACAAACCCACAAAATAAACTTGAATGAAAGGGAGCAGATAGAAGAAGAAAAATAATCTTATAATTTCTGCCCCTCTTATAACTAAGACAACAAAACTATAATGTATTCCACCAAGTGTCTTTAAATCTCATCCCTCCTCCAGACTAGTGTTCATATTCAATCACAGACATCAATTCAATTTACATGTGCATATCCACCCAATATACCCGATCTAATTCATCCTCTAAATACCCCCAGTGACCTCGACTCCTTCACATCCCCGTCAAGGTTATTCCATAATTTTACACCTTTTACAGAAATGCTTGTTTCCTTCATTCTGGTTCTAATTCTTGTTGTTTTAAAGACTTCAGTTCCCTTCAGCATATACTGTAACTACTTTCCCTCTTTTCAAACATTCCCTGAATGTTTGTTGGTAAAGTATTCATATTAGCTTTATACATCATTAGCAATATTCTCCAGTTAACTAAATCATGAAATTTCAATGCTTTGTATTGTATGAATAATGGATTCGAGGGATCTCTATAGCGATTATTATTGATTCTTAATGCTCGTTTCAATGGTTGTGTATAAGATTTAAATATGGATCCCCAGATTTCTACACAGTAAGTTAAATATGGAACAATCAATGCATTATACAATGAAAACAACCCAGAACTATTCAGTAAGAACTTTACATTATGTAATACTGCAATGGCTTTGGAAATGTTACCTTTTATATAACTAATGTGTGACTTCCAGGTCAGATCCTCATCAATCATGACCCCCAAAAATTTGGTTTCTTTAACCCTTTCAGTTTTGATTCTGTCTATACATCACTGTTTTTCTGTCATTAAATAATATAACATTTGTTTTATTAAGATTCAATGTTAATCTATTTATGTCAAACCAGTTTTTAACTTTTATCAGTTCATTATTTATCACTTTAGTTACTTCACTTATGTCTGATCCTGAATAAAACAATGTGGTATCATCAGCAAATAGAATCTTCCCAAGTAGCTCAGAAACATTTATCAGGTCATTAATAAACAGAATGAACAGTTTAGGTCCGAGGACCGACCCTTGTGGCACTCCACAGTTAATATCACTCAGTTCTGATTTAATGTTATTTATCTGAACAAACTGTTTCCTTCTTTCTAAATAACTTTTTACCCATTGATGAGCCACTCCTCTTATTCCATACTGTTGAAGTTTTTGAAGTAACCTTGAATGATCAATAACGTCGAATGCTTTCTTTAAATCAATAAAAATGCTGATAAAGTAGTTTTTATTGTCTATTGCTGTTGATATTTTGTCTGTTAAATCTATTATTGCCATTGCTGTTGAATGATTGGTCCTAAATCCATACTGTTCCGGGTTTAAAAATGTATTTATTTTTTCGATGAATTTATCCAACCTTGATACAAACACTTTTTCTAATATTTTGGAAAACTGTGGAAGCAGTGATACTGGCCTGTAATTAGTGAAACTGTGTTTATCACCACTCTTAAACAATGGCACTACTTTAGCTGTTTTCATTGAGTCAGGGAATATTCCAGATGAAAGTGACAGATTACAGATGTCAGTGAATGGTTCAACAACAGATTCTATGATCGTTTTAACAGTCATCATGTCCAAGTCATAATAATCAGTTGATCGTTTGTTTCCACAGTTTTTTACAATGTTTCTTATTTCTTTCTTTTCTACTTTGCCAAGGAAAATACTGTTGACATTGTTAGTTATTGTATTCAGTTTGTCTTTTATTAGTGGTTTGTTCTCCACCAAACTCCTCCCTACATTTACAAAAAAAATATTGAATTCATCAGTGATTTCTTTTGGATCATAAATGTCTTTATTGTCCTTGACAAAGTGGTTTGGGATTGTGGATTTAGTTCTGTCTCTGTTAGCCATGTAGCTTTAATTTTGTCTTTATTCATATTCAGAATTGCACCATAATATTCTTTTTTCTGTTTCCTAATTATTGTTGTTAATTTGTTTTTATATTTTTTATATTTATCTTCTGCTTCCTTTGTTCTTGATTTTAAGAAACTTCTATATAACTGATTCTTTTTTGCACAAGCGTTTTTTTATTCCCTTAGTCATCCATGGTTGGTTGTCCCTTTTTCCAGTAACCCTGATTAATTTACAATTATTATTGTATGATTTCATCAGTATTTTCAGAAAAGATGTATAAGCAACATTAACATCACTAACATGAACTCCTACCCAGTTTTGTTCACTCAGATCTTTGTTTAGTGCATCCAGGGCTTTAGCGGACCTGTCCCTTTTGTATTTTATAGTGACATTTTGCTTTATGGAATGTTTGTGTTTAGCTATTGCAAAAACAGGTAAATGATCACTAATATCCGTCATCAGTATCCCACTCCTCATGACATCATCCTTTAATTAGTGAATATATTGTCAATAACTGAAGCACTGTGTGATGTGATCCTGGTTGGTTTGTTAATTAGGGGGAATAAACCTAGACTATACATAGACTCCACAAAATCACTAGATGTTCTCTGTTCAGCCGCATGTTCTAAATTAATGTTGAAGTCACCACACATGAACAAGGATCTGTTCTTGATTTGATCAGCCAACTCAAATATTTTATCAGTGAATGTCTCAACAGAAGAACCAGGTGTTCTATAAACACAGCTGATTAGAGCATTTTTAGTTGTATCATTATTGATTTCCACTGTCACCATTTCCATAACACTCTCCACAACCGTTGTCAGTTCTTTGACTAATTTACATTTCAGATCTGTCCTAACAAACAAAACCACCCCACCACCTCTTTTATTGTTTCTATTTACAAAATAAAGATCATAACCCTCCACTTGAATTTCATCCATGATGTCATCGTTAAGCCAAGTCTCTGTAACAGCAATCACACTGAATTTGCTGTTGAATTTACTTAGTTTTTTTTATTATTTGTAGTTTATGGAACAAGCTTCTACTATTTATGTGAATGATTGATAACTTATCTGTCATGATTACCTCATTATTAAATTGGTCTTCTTCATAATAATCAGAAATTATATTTAAGTCAAACAAACTTTCATCTATTTTGCTGTCTATATCATATATTTTATCATCAATATCCATGTTGATCTAGTTGTTTTGCTATTCAGAATCCTGACTGATAGCATTCTCTGCTGTTTAACCTGTTCTGTACTTCTTGAGGTCATCCATTTTTCTTATTTGTACAGTTAGTTCCTAAGTTCTTTCACTCGCACCCATCCCCTACAGTTCCAGACCCATGTATCAGCAATGTGTTTCTGTTTTTTCAAAAGTCTTGCCTCCCTGGCTATGTCTGCATTCTTTTTCGTTAGGTGTTCATTTATATAGACATTTGTACCTTTTTTTTTTTTTTTTTTTTTTTTTTTTACCCC